>LR991067.1:24288490-24888490 GCA_905163555.1 Notocelia uddmanniana
GTGAAGACAGCTCGATTAGTATATTTTAGTTACTTCCACAGTATTATGTCGTATGGTATTTTACTATGGGGCAGTGCTTCAGATATTAATACCATTTTTGTTCTGCAGAAGAGGGCTATTCGAGCAATATATAAAATGAACCATAGAGACTCACTTAGAGATAAGTTCAAGAACATTAATGTAATGACATTGCCTTGTCAATACCTCTATGATAATATTGTGTATGTACATAAAAACATTGTAAATTTCAGGAAGAACTATGACATACATAATATTAATACTCGAAATAAACACAAACTCGCGGTGCCCACCACTCGCCTCCAGAAAATTAGAAAATCATTCATGGGTAATGGTGTGAAGTTTTATAATAAGCTTCCAAGAAACGTAACTGAATTATCTATTAATAAAATTAAAAATTATGTAAAGCGTCAACTCATATCGAAAGCATATTACAGCACACATGACTACATGAATGATAAAACACCGTGGGATTAATTGTGACTGAAATATTAATGAATTAATCATTATGGCATTAGATATTAATATGATCTTTTTTTTGATATTTTGATTTTATTCTAAAAACTGTCTAGATTTCTATTTTTTATTATTATTTTTATTTATGTTTTGACGATCTTATTGTGAATTTTACTACAAAATAATTTCTTACTTTGACATGTCTACAACAATACAATATTTATTTTAATGAATAATAATAGCATCAATAAATTGCTCTAATATTAATTAAATATATAAGTATATGTTAATACATGTTAAAACTGACGATTCGAAAGTGCTTGTTGCTAGGCCTATTTGAATAAAGAATATTTTGACTTTGACTTTGACTATATTATACTAAAATTATATATTTTTTTTCTCATTAATTATTGGAAATCGTTGATGCCAATGCTAACACTTAAAATTTCTGATACAGAGTAAAATGCATGTTTTCTGAAATACAGAGATATCTTTTTCTTAAAGCTATTAAAGGGCAATTCAGTAATTTGAAGAGGCAGTTTGTTAAATATTTTAATTTTCAAGAAAATTCCCTGTTTCTGTGTTTTCCTAAGTCTACATTTAGGTAACAGCAATTTATTTTTAGAACGAGTGTTATAGTTATGAATATCCGACACTTTAAGCAGCGAATCAGTTTGCTTATGTATGTCCAATAGGGAGTTATAAACGAACAATGAAATGACTGTCATTATGCCTAGTGCCTCAAAGTGATGTCTCGCTGAGTCACGTCGGTTTACTCCACTCATGATCCGAATTTAACGCTTTTGAAGCACTAATATTTTATTTATATTTGATGTATTTCCCCAGATCGTAATGGCATAGTTTAGTAAGGAGTGAATATATGCGTAGTATACAGTTATTAATGATTGTTTGTTTGTATTGAATAGGCGCCGAAACTACTGAACCGATTTGAAAAATGCTTTCACTGTTGGAACGCTAACACTACTAATTAGGGATGCTTACTAAAATTAGTGAGTATTATAATTTTAAATTTTGAAATTTTTGTTAAATATCCGTGCGAAGCCGGGGCGAACCGCTAGTTCAGTTAATAAATTAATCTATCTATCTATCTATACATATAATAAAGCTGAAGAGGGTCGAAAGTCTGTACATGGAAGATATTCGAAAAAAAGTTGGCTGGGGATACTTAGAATCGACAACAGAACACGTTTCAACAGTTTTTAGAATTATTGTCTGTTTATCTGTTTTTCTGTTTATATGAACGCGCATCACGTGAAAACGGCTGAACGGATTTTGATGAAAACTTTACTAATCTGTCGAGTAAATACCCGGTCAGGGGGTAAAAAGAGGGGTTGAATTTTGTAAGGGAACTCATATAGTCCATGAGTTACAGGTATGAAAATTAGTAAGCATATACTTGACGACAAAGAAAAAACATCCTCAATCAAAATTTGTGAAATCTTAAGATAGAAACTGAAAAAAAAAGTAAACGCAAGCGCTGCGCCGCGGCGCTGCCCAGTGTGCGCGCCAGCTGCCACGGTCTTTTCAAATTTTGAACACTAATATGATTTATTCCATTAAGTAACTGTGACTCTAAACTGAAATTTCAGTCCCGTTTTATAGATTCAAAAACTACATATATAAATTTGTAATCCTATATAAAAACATGCAATTACAATGTTACTTTTGTAATTGCATGTTTTACTCAATCCCACTTATAAATGCGAAAGTTTAAATGTTTGGATGTTTGTCACTGAATCACGCAAAAACGACTGAACAGATTAAGCTATTATTTTGTATGCTAATAGTATATAATCTGGATTCACTTATATATATTATAATATAAGTGTACTTTTTGTCCCGATGATCTTTCATCAAAGGGATATTAAATCGGGGATGCAAGTAAGGTCTAGGAAACGGGGTGGTTTAATCCTCATACGCCATTCTACGATTTAAGTTTCAGCCAATTGGGAGAATAACAGCGTGTCATGAAATTTAACTTAAAGCATAGCAGAATTGTAAACAAGTTGACGATTAATTATGTCAAAACCGAAGTATCATAATTCCTTCTGATTGTTGACGCTATTTTTGAGCACAACCTTTTCGCAATAAGTTCTACTTTGCGTGTACATCAAAATACATTTGCGATACGTTGGCATTGTTTTTATTCATATGCTTAAATACAAAAACGTTGTTTCAATGCACACTTTGTATCGTCGGTGTACCAATTAATTTTGTCGTGCGTTATTTTTTACGTAATTGTTGACCCTTCACACCATAAAAACTGTTGATATAAGAGATCACTTGAGCTGGGCAGCCCAATCGTCAGCATAGACAGTTGGAGCATCTTAGATGTACACTTAGAACAGGGTCAAAAGTCTGTACATGATAGATATTCGAAAAAAAGTTGGCTGGGGATACTTAGAATCGATAACAAAAATCGTTCCAACAGTTTTAAGAATTGGTGTCTGTTTGTCTGTCTGTTTATATGTCGTGAAAACGAACTAATGGAGTATAATTTACCCTCATTAATATGGCAACTGGATCTCTGGCGACGACATAGCTCGGCCTTCGTCCTCGCATGCCTTGCCACTCTCCTTCGGCTTTTCAGTCATCAACCTTACATTAAGAACCTACTCTGTTGGGAGGCTCGGCCTTCATCCTCGCGTGTCTCGCCTCTCTGTTTCAGGCCTTCGGCCCTCAGCCTTACATGAGAAGCCCGCTCTGTGTGATTATTCTCGCATGCCTTGCCGCCCTGCTTCAGGTCTTCGGTCATCATACTTACATGAAGCACTCGCTCTGTTGGGATAACGTTTTACGGCAGAACTGCGTAGCGAGACTTTTATCATTGTATAATGTACATGTAATGTTTTTGACGAGATTCATTCATCTAGAATCGGTACATATCATATTCCGAAATAAGCACTTAATCATTCGTTTTGACAATAGGATTTCTAGGGAATGTCATAGGGAATATAATTTCTTAAGGGGGTGTAAAGAAGGGTAAAAGATTGTATCATCATCATCTTCATCTGAGGCGTTATAGCTGCGGGTGGGCCCTAGGCTAGCCTGGTCAAGCAAATAGCTCCAGTCCGATCTATTCGTGGCTTTTCTTCTCCAACATGTCACCCCTAAGTTCCTGGTGTCCACCTGAGCTTGAGAAAGACTGTATGGGAAAACAAATCATTCTAAGGCGAGAACGAATTATACGCGGACGAAGTCGCGGGCAAAAGCTAGTACATATAATAAAGCTGAAGGGGTTCGAAAGTCTGTACATGGAAGATATTCGAAAAAAAGTTGGCTGGGGATACTTAGAATCGATAACAGAACACGTTCCAACAGTTTTTAGAATTTTTGTCTGTTTGTCTGTTTATATGAACGCGCATCACGTGAAAACGGCTGAACGGATTTTGAGGAAAACTTTACTAATCTGTCGAGTAAATACCCGGTTAGGTTTTAGGCTATAAAAATTGTGTAGATTTGGGTTAAAAGGGGGTAAAACGAGGGGTTAAATTTTGTATGGGAACTCCTATAATCTACGAGTTACAAAAGTTGAAATTAGTGCAAAAATGCAGATCAGGCCATAGAATCGTGGCTCAGATGATTCTTCGGCAGATGGAAACTATTAAATTTCGTCTAACCGAAGTGATTCTTCTGGTGAAGATGCCGGAGTCGCAGCTGCCGTTAAAAATTCATTGTAACAGATTTTTGAGAAAAAAAGGTTTGTAATCCTATTAAAATCATCCTTTGTACGTCTATAAATAATCACATTATTGATTTTTAGCTGATTTTTTATATTTGGGATGCTCTCGCTCTGTCGGGATGCCCGACCTTCGGCCTCACGTGCCTTACCTCTCAGCTTCGGGCCTTCGGCCCTCAGCTTCATAGGGTCCGCTGCTGGGATGCTCGATCTTCCGCCTCGCGTGTCTTAACACTAAGCTTCGGGCCTTCGGCCCTCAGCCTTATTAAAGAGCCCACTCTGTTGGGATGCTCGAACTACGGCCTTGCGTGCCTTCCTACTCGGTGGAGGGCCGAAGGTAGATTTTGTTTCATTTGGGACGTTCGGCCTTCGTCTCGCGTGCCTTGCCGCTCTGCTTTGGGCCTTCGGCCCTCAGCCTTGCATAAGGAGCCTGCTCTGTTGGAATGATAGGCCCGCATGTCTTGCCGGTCTGCTTAGGGCCTTTGGCCATAATACTTACATGAAGAACTCGCTCTGCTGGGGCTACGTTTTACGGCAGAACTGCGTAGCGAGACTTCTATCATTATAATTGTTATTTTTTGACGGGATTCATTCGTCTAAAATCGTTACATTTGATTTTCCGAAATAAGCACTTAAGGTTGATTCACAGTAGACCGTTCCGTGTCCAAGCCGGCCCGTTTTCTATTAACGGCACCAACGTCTCAAATTACATTGAGAAATAGTCAGTAACGATGCACCATCCCATATTAAATTAATTTTCTAAATTATTTTTTTACTCTGCTAACGAAAGTTTCAAATTAAAGGGAAACAATTAAAAATTTAATGCTCCGAGCAGGTTTCGAACCTGCGACATCTGGCATATGCGGCCAATCGCTCTAGCCTCTGAGCTATCTGAACAACCAAGCTCGTCCACGAAATCCTTCACTAGTTCCCTCTTAAAACGCCTCAGGGAGGCGTACAGTTACCTGTAAACTTAACTAACGAGCGTGGACTTCATCGGTCGAGCTCTAGCTTGACGCATATATTTAATATGCCTCTTACCAGACGATGATCATCATTGAATATATGCCTCTTCGTCCACATGATGAAGTCAATCTCGTTTTTTGTTGCACCGTCAGGACTCATCCAGGTCAACTTCCTGTACTTGCGTTTCTTGAGAAAGGAGTTCATCATGTAGAGTCCCTCCTTCTCCAAGAAACCAGCCAGTAGTTGGCCCCGGTGGTTCCGACTTCCAACTCCAAATTGCCCCACTCTCAACTCTTCACCATCTCTCTTGCCCAGGTTGGCGTTGAAATCCCCCATAACAACGGTGAAGTAGGTTTTGGAACTATGCATGACTTTTGATATATCCTCATACATAGCCTCGTAAACTTTTTCAATGATTCATGTTTATTTCATTTTAATATAGCCGCGGTGGTAGTATATAGTTTCGTGTTGTTTTAGATTTGAGTATACGTTGTATTGATATTTATATAATCCTCTCCCTTAAAATCGGAGTGTAGCCTGAACTTCTTGAATGTGGGATCGACTCCTACATTTTACACTCATAGGGGAAGCACTCCAGCATTGTCGACATTACGGTCTGCTCTGACAGATGGCTTGGGAAGATAAGTGGCTGGAGAGTGGTGACGGAAGACACCGGCCTGACGGATCATAGAAGAATCCGATTTTCCCTGTCTGGAGGGGGCGGCCCGGCATCTCAACCAGAGACCTCAACCTGGAGATATGATACCAAAAAAGCTAAATGGCAAGATTTCTCCTCGTCACTGAAAAAACAGCTGCAGGAGAATGGGTTGTCGGTCGAAGGCATAACTGCCATCATGACCACACCAAATAGACTGGAAACTGCAGCAGCGGCGGTGACGGGAGCAATCCAGGGGGCCTGCCAGAACACCCTCCCACCTAAAGGAACCAATTGTAAACTGAAACCAACGAAATGGTGGACCCAAAATCTCAGGGAAATAAAGCAACGAGTTAAGACTCTACGAAGAAGAATTGGCACTGCAAACCCTGAAAGGAAGCAGGCGGTCTATAAAGAATATGCAGAGGCCCGTGACCTTTACAGACAGGAAATTGAGGCGACAATCACCAGCAGCTGGAAAAACTTTTGTAGCCAGCAAAAACAAGAAGACATCTGGAAAACTTCTTATAGGGTAGTGAAAACGAGGCCTTCTGGCGAGAAGAATCTCGTCCGTCTCCTAACGTCACCTGAAAGTGGACAAATTCTGAGCCCAAGACAGTCGGCACAGCTGCTGCCCGAAACCTTTTTCCCAAAAGATGACGGAGCGTGGTGGCCAGTCATTGTTAGGGAGATGAGAGCGCGTTATGAAGACGATTGGCTAGTTGGGACCTTGTGTAGCTATCTAGAGGGACGAGAGGTAATTCTCAGCTATATGGGGGAAAAGGTAAATATCGAAACGGTCAGAGGCTGTGTCCAGGGATCAATTGGAGGCCCACTCTTGTGGAATCTTCAGCTGGACCCGTTGCTCAGGAAGGCTGAAGGGGCGGCGGCCCAGCTGCAAGCCTTTGCGGATGACATCCTCATAATAGCCAGGGCAAAGAACACGGAAGATTTGAACACGAGGATCAATGATGCACTGGACATGGTGGCGGAAAGGGAAGCTAGACATAAGCTTAGGTTTGCCGCCCACAAGACGCAAGCGACCATCATTGCAAGAAAACTTAAATATGAGCAGCCCTCGTTCAGAGACAAGTGCTCTCTCGATACAGTGCATGCTCTATAAAAAATGTTACAACCGAATGAACCTCAGTAAAAAACCCAATTCCCGGCTAAGCCCCACCCTCTCTACACCCATGACGGGAATATTCATTGTGCGAGAAGTCACGCCGACGGCAGTCGCAAATATTTGCTCGCCGGCCTTTTAGCGGCTGTGTGTGACGTGCCCAAACACGGCCATATTTACAGGGAGAATTTGCGAAACTAGCTCCTAGCGAAGTGTGGCGATTGTTGCTAACGACAGGTTAAGCGGTTAAACGAGTTTAAACTGTAGATTGCAACTATAGAAAAATAGCAGCTGGATAGTTAAAAAGTTATCTTTAAAAGTTAAAAAGTTTTTTTATTAAAAAAAATTATGATGGATATTGCTTAAGAATCAAACTACAACACTCTTGCGCATTACGTATTATTATTTCAAGCTTTTATTTAACCTTAACTGTTCGTATGTAAGTAATAATAATAATCGTATGGCATTTATTTTCGAACCGTGATATCTTCGAGAAGACAAGTTACGTTTGCCAGTTTTTATTGCACTTTTAGCACCACCCAGGGGTCACGTGTATTAGGGTAACGGTGGGTACTCCCATACGGACGTGGTGCAACTTCGACCCCCCTTGTCTAGTGAGTGGGCAACTTAACTGTTAGAAGATCTCAAGCCGGTCGAAGGACTGTGCCGAAGGCCTCTAACTTGGCTAACGATTGCTGTCATAGACAACAGCCGGCATCGACGGCTTAACATGCCTTCCAAAGCGCACAGTTAGTAACCATTTGAAGCGGTCACCTATCC
This sequence comes from Notocelia uddmanniana, assembly GCA_905163555.1. Lineage (NCBI taxonomy): Eukaryota > Metazoa > Arthropoda > Insecta > Lepidoptera > Tortricidae > Notocelia > Notocelia uddmanniana. The sequence goes on from LR991067.1 coordinate 24,296,189, forward strand.
GAGAACTGACCTGCGCCCACATTGCTTAACCTCGCATACCGCACGCGGTTCGCGGGCACCGCTGGGCCACGAGCGCTCTCGTATGTAAGTTAATAGTCGCAATTTGTCATCAAAATTTGCAATCCCTTTTTCAGCCACTTGCCGGTATCCGATTGATTTGAAATTTGGCAGGAATACTCGTTAGTTCGGTGACAATACAATATTATGGTACCACTGAGCTGATCTGTTGATGGAGACAGAAGGTGGCCGTAGCAACAATAAAGTAGCAACTAGAAAGATTATCAACTACAAGTAAATTAAAAAAAATCACCAACTCCAAACTTTTCCATACTCACACTCGGCCCTACCTGCTATATAAAATGAGGAGTTGCCTCAACTTTCCCAAGATCCCATCATCAGATCCAGACCTCATGGGACCAACTAGAAAACATACCCTTTCAAACAAAAATATTTTTTTTGAAATCGGTCCACTAGTCTCCGTGTAATCGGTGAACATACATAAAAAACCGACGTATTTAGAGAACCTCCTTTTAAAATTCGGTTAATAATAGTGTCTTATTGGAGTTTTAGCGGCTGAGTGTAGTGTTCAAACACTGACCGAGTGGGAAGGTATTGGCGTACTTAGGATATGCCAAAATTTTATATTAACTAGACAAAGCAAGAAATGGATATGTTTCAAATCAACTTAACAAATAGGTCTGGACTTTTTAAATAAATTATCAACTGGACAAGTAGGAAATACTATACCCATAGACGAGGAAATCACGGAAAACCGCCTAAGATGGTATGGACACGTAAAGCGGCGCAGCGAAGACCATGTGGTGCATATTGCATTTAACCTACCGGAGCAAAAGAGAGGTAGAGGCCGCCCGCCATTGACCTGGTGGTCCAAGATAAAACGAGACCTCAAGCAAGCCCAATTGCCGGAACCGACAACCCAAGACAGACTGTCTTGGCGCAGAAAAGTGAGGAGACCCGACCCCAAATAACGGGAACAGGAACGGAAGAAGAAGAAGAAGAAGACAAGTAGGAACTACTCAAAAAGTTACGCAACTAGTTTACACGAGTATATTATTAATACAGAAGAACAGAGTTTGAAGCCGAAAAGTGTCTAATTGAAAAAAATATGTAGATATGCTGAACTGCCGGCTTGTCTTGTGAGTTTGTTTGTACTAAACAGATTCTTGTCAGGGCGGGTTAGCAATTTGAAAATATTCCTTTTCGCGGCTATCCGGTTTAATTAACTGCAGATGAACGAAATAATTCCGGCCAACTGAATATTTACAGCTATTCCAATCAATATTTAGAATTACCTATCAGTATGTATGTTCGATTAGTATGTTAACAAAAAATTAATTTATTTTATTTATTTAAGAAGTTCAACAGCGTTTATAGAAAATATATACAGACATGTTTATATGTGTACTATTAGTATAGCCAATGATAGAACTCCCTTGAAATTATACAAAATTAACTCTGAGTTGGAATTGAAACTTGTTTTAAAAGGTAACTTAGAGGAAAATAAAATAATTTTAAGAAATACATATCTACGATAACAGATAATTGTAAAAATACAGACCATGAGTGTTAAAAACAATAAGAAGAATGAGAAGTACAATATTGTGTGTGTGTGTGTGTATATGTGTATTCGAGGGTGTGGTTATTAACTGGTAAGCCCTTTTATAATGAGTGAATGGAACAGGTATCTGGATGCGAGAAACGGGTCAACATTTTGGAATGATTTGTCGTAGGTACTTGCTATTCTAGTCATAATTGAGTTTTGACCATAGTTGGTGCGATGCCAAGGAATGTGAAGTAGTTTCGTGTGTCGAGTTCGGCGAGAGGGAGCGCGGAGTCCAAGCTGTGACAGAAGTTGCATGCAGTCTAGTTTACCGCTTAGAACGTCATGCAGAAACATCATATCTGACATAGTACGACGTGATTTTAATGGTAATAGATTGTGAAAAGAGCAGCTTTCTTCATATGTTTCAAATCTTTTCCTCACACGATAGTTACAGTATTTAATAAATTTTTCCTGGATATGTTCAATCCTATATTTATGTGTGATGTATTGAGGCGACCAGACAGGACAGGCATACTCGAGTAAGCTGCGAACAATGTGTTTCGTCTTCTGTAAAGCTATAGTTACACATGCTTATTACTAGCACGAAAGCATGCCACTATTGAGCAATTGCTTCATAGTAGTATGTGTGTCGAAACATTGCTAATAATGAGCATGCACACTTCGAGTTTGCTCAAAAATCGACGCTCGTGCGATTTGGCATGTTACCTGCAGCGTGGGTGGAAGCGGCGTGCTTTTAGCGGGTGTGAACAGGTTTGCTTATTGAGCATGCTAGTATGCTCCAACTTTTTCTCTTATAATTATCCAATCACGCTTTGAAGTGTTTGTTTTGAGCAGGTGTATTGGAGTGTTTGTTATGAGCATGCTTATTCAGAAGCATACTTACAAACTAGCATGCTCATTGCTATCAAATGTAAACAGTTCATAAGCATGCTCATATTAAGCATACTCATAAGCACGCTTTTTAGCATGCTATTCTAGAGCATGTGTAACTGTAGCTTAAGACAGAGAAATGAAATGGTAGTGACACGGGGAATTGCTCGCACAGAGCCAGCGACGAGCACTGCTAGATTGCTCCGAGCAAGCTCGAGATATTGCGATCAATTATTAACAGAACACGCCATTGCCCGCAACGATTGTATCTTCGGACGTACCACAAAAACTCGGATGAGATTCACTTTATTTTTACGTGTTAGGTGACTTCCTGACTTGAAGGGGCGGGATCAGTATGTGGTTGAAAGTATATGTTAATGTACAACACATCATTTTTTTCATAACTTTAAACGTCATAGTTTGAAAATTATAGGTGTGGACATTTTTTACGACTTTGACAGCTAATATCTAATATCTCACCAATGGTTGACTTAGATAAATAAATAAATAAATATTGGGGGACAATCTTACACAAATCGACCTAGTCCCAAACTAAGCAAAGCTTGTACTGTGGGTACTAGGCGACGATATACATACTTATATACATAAATATATACTTAAATACATAGAGAACATCCAAGACCCAAGAACAAAATCCGTGCTAAATGCACAAATAATTCTCTGGCCGGGATTCGAACCCGGGACCTCTAGCTTCGGAGGCAGTGTCACCAACCAGGCTAAACAGGTCGTCGAAAAGGAAAAGTTTCAAAGAAAACTCATTATACCTACTCAAATTTAAAGGCCTATCCGTACTCCACACGCCTATGCTCGTTAATTTGTTGTTATCGCCCGGTTACATGTATTGAGTGCCCTCTCAAACATAACACTTTTTGGTAATTTCACATCACTTTTAAGTATGAGTTCGTAAAATGGACATTGTTACCAAATTTCATAATTGTAGTGCTTATACGAGTAATATAATCTCCGGGTAAATCGTCTATGACATACAGACATGACGAAACTATAAGAGTATATGAAATATATTTTAATAGCATTGGCACACATACGTTTTAAATAGAAATACAATAATTGTAGGAGACAATACTTAAAGACAAAACAATTAAATAAAACTAAAACTAAAGGTAAAAAATTTGCCCCAGATCGCTGCCAGGCGCTAGTGTACCCAGAAGACTGGCAGCATTGCCACGTTGTATGGCAATGCTGATCCTCTGGGCGAGGTAAAAGCCAGCCTTCCGGTCACGTGAAGCCTCGACCAAGCGCACAATCCAATATAGATTCGGTGCGCGCCCGGCCCCCATGGTCCGACTCTACGCCGAACGGTTCAAATATGAAGCCACAGTCGATGGCTCCATACTTGCGCCGTTTGAGATTCTCAGCTGAGTCAGCAGCGGAACCAGCCCTGCACGAAGTCCCCGGAAGATGTGACGACGCCAGGGTGTCGACGCACGTGGCGTCCCACACTAGGGGTCGGCCCATCTTCCAAGGAATGAGCATCATTCCGTCGGGCCTTTTTCCGTCGTCCCGTGTCAAACCAGTCGGTTCTAGGACTGCAGGTAAGATAAGTGCTCCATTTTCGCCATTTGGCTACGGAACTCTATAAACGGCGCGATTAGACCTTCATACCTGCTTTGAAACAAAAAAAGAATTATCAAAATCGGCCAATGTGGTCAAGAGTTATCGGGGAACATACATACATAAAAAAAAACCAAGCAAACATGCAGACGAACTGAGTGCCAAAGAGTATATTATATATACTGCTGAGTACCTACCTCCTTTCTTCTATTGAAGTCGGTAAAAAATAATGGATCTAGTTGCCGTAGTAGAAGCAATTGTAATCGCAATGTCGAATCGCATCGTGCAATATTGATATCTATCGCGCCGTTAGCCCTCGATTACAGAATATCGACCTGCGCGCTTTAACGCTCACATGTTTGTATTTACGTGGTGTTAGTGTCATTGTTTATGTATCTGTCTGGTTATTATGACAGCTTATACCGTCACGTTATATATATATATATATATATATATATATATATATATATATTATTAAAAATGGGATTGCACTTGGCCAGCATCTAGCCAGGGGGCAAAGATGAGGCCGACGATGAAGCGAGCTCACCCAGAAGATGCCTATTCACTCGTGCCTTAAAAAGGTCCAGGTTATATGAACTCGGAAATACAGGCGCCGGCAGAGAATTCCAAACTTTAGAAGTGCGCATTATAAAAGAAGATGCAAAGCGTTTGGTTCGAATTAGAGGAATTTCGACCAGGCCAAATGGCCAAAATGTAGTGAAACGTCACATAAAACGTGACGGTATGATAGCTTATACCGTATGATAGCCACTAGCCAGGCAGGAGCCATGTTTTATATGTTCTGATGATTGATATAGAGGCAATCCTGTGAGACGCCAAGTTAAAAAAACTTAAAAAATTAAAACTAAAATAAAATAATTACTTTTCTCAAACATACAATGAAATATTGATGTTATGTTCCTTATAATAGGCTGCGAAGTAAGATGTTTCAGGTGCGGCTAGGACAAGAGGCCTGCAAAGTCCTCTTTTTTAATTTTCATTCCTCATAAATTTGTGGCACAGGCATCATGACATTCTGCCACTATGCGTATTAAAAATAAAACTTTGATATTTTTGTTGTTTATTTCATTGCATGTTTGAGAAAAGCACGATACATACCTCGGCGGGAAATATGGGGTTGCCGGCCTTAGACCTATCCGGCCTCGCTTCGCTCAGCCGTCTATATGTCTTCGGCCGGCAACCCCTTTTGTCCCGGCCTCTGTAGTAATGTACTATTATTTTAAAAGCTTTGTTAATACGGGTCTTATCCATTGTCCCTTGTTAGACCCTACTTTAGCTCTAATGCTACATTTGACCTATAAAAATTATTTATTTATTTTTATTATCAATAATAACGATAATTCTTGACAGGACGGGTTAGCAATTTGAACGTATTCCTATTCGCGGCTATCCGTTTTAATTAACTGCAGCTGAACGGAACGGAGCCAAGCGTGGCAATTATGGCATTTACCCCCCATGAAATTGGGGGCGGCCTATGTCCAGCAGTGGACGTCCTAAGGCTGATATGGTGGCGGTGGTGGTGGAACGAAATAATTCCGGCCAACTGAATATTATCCGCAGGAACTGGAAGAGCCCAGGCACTCGTGGAGGTTACCCGACTAGCTCCCCAAGTGCCGAGGGACCTGTAGCTCCAAGCCGTCGTCGACTAGACGAAAACATTCATGGACAGGCTATCTCTCTTCAACATCATAGTATTACATGGACTTATCATTGTTCATTCATCATCATTCATTTCAGCCGAATGACGTCCACTGCTGGACATAGGCCTCCCCCAAAGACTTCCACAATGACCGGTCCTGCGCCACCCGCATCCAGCGGACACCCGCGACCCTTACCAGGTCATCAATCCACCGTGTGGGGGGCCTGCCCACGCTACGCCTTCCGGTACGTGGTCGCCACTCGAGAATCTTCCCGCCCCAACGGCCATCGGTTCTGCGTGCTATGTGCCCCGCCCACTGCCACTTAAGTTCATCATCATTGTTACACTATATAACATTTATAACAGCCAGTGTGGGAACACCATTACATGTCAATTATTAGTGCTTTAATAGACAAAAAGTCATAATATGGTCAGACGAAAATAAAATGGGTATACTTAGTAACAAATAGGGATTTAGGGAGCGTTCGTGGCCCAGCGGCACCCGCGTACCGCGTGCGGTATGCGAGGTTAAGCAATGTCGGGCGAGGTCAGTCCTTGGTCCTTGGTTCGTCCAATATTCCGCAGTGTCTCAAGACGAAAGCCTTTGACCAGTGTGTGTTGCCAGTGATGACATATGGTACTGAAACGTGGTCGCTTACTATGGGCCTTCTTATGAGTCTCAAAGTCACCCAAGGAGCAATGGACTGAGCTATGTTAGGAGTTTCTCTGCGTGATCGCATCAGGAATCCTCATCCGCATCAGAACCAAAGTGACCGATATAGCCCTCCGAATCGCTAAACTTAAGTGGCAGTGGGCGGGGCACATTGCACGTAGAACCGATGGCCGTTGGGGCGGAAAGGTTCTCGAGTGGCGACCACGTACCGGAAGGCGTAGCGTGGGCAGGCCCCCCACACGGTGGACCGGTGACCTGGTAAAGGTCGCCGGTGTCCGCTGGATGCGGGTAGCGCGGAACCGGTCATTGTGGGAGGTATATGTCCAGCAGTGGACGTCTTTCGGCTGACATGATGATGATGACACTTTATTATTTAATAGCAGCGCTGGTAGCCCAGCGGCGGCCGCGTACCGCCGTGTCAGCGTCAGCTGTGGTCAATCTTGGATAGGTGACCGTTTTGAATGGTTACCCCCAATGCATGGTAATGGTTTCCCCGTGTGGTGGCGGGTTAGAATAGCACCACCTCCTCCGTTCTTTCCTTGGGTGTCGTAAGAGTCAACTATATGGCAACCAGGTTGAAGTGTGTTGTGGGCGATGGGCTAGCAACCTGTCCCTGCAATATCACTTTTTCTCCATCAATAAACCTACTCGTACAGTTGCTAAAAGTGGCACTGACATTGATTTAGTGTGCTCTGCCTACCCCTTTTGGGAATATAAGCGTGAGTTTATATTATGATTACAACTCTTTGAATGGTTACAAATCATTAACTGAGTGCTGTACCAGGACCATTTTACAAGGATATTATGGAAAGACATGAAAAGAATTCATGAGCAGGTTTATGTTTTTGAAACTGAGCACCGTAAAGATCTCAATAAAAAGCGAGACGTGCTCAAGGCGCGGCCACCAACAGCCATATGTTACAATTACGTTGGCGGGGTGTTAACCTGCTCATAGTGCGCATGCGCACGTACCTTTACAAAGAAGATCGAGTACGTAAGCTACTTAAGACTGCGCAGTACGTTCGGTTCTCCATACAAACGTATTTATGCTCTCATTTTAAAACGCCAGGCTAGAATAACATGAAACTTTGTATACACAATGGGATCTAGGTCGTATATCTAGGTCGGACCATAGTTTCTGTTGGTTGAAATTATAATGGAGAAAAAATACAGCGATTATTAAGGTTTTCATACAAGCCGTAAAAAACTCAAAAAACCGCTGTATTTTTTTTCTTTTACAATTTCTAGCAACAGAAACTATGGTCCGACCTAGATATGCCGGATCCCATTGTGTATACAAATTTTCATGTTATTCTAGCATGGCGTTTTAAAATGAGAGGGTAAATAAGTTTGTATGGAGAACCGAGCCAGACCGAGCGTACTGCTCGCTCTTGAGAGCGCAGAAAAGAGCGAAAAAGCACCATATCTAAGTATACGCAGTCGCTGAGGCCGAAATGAGTCTGGACGTCAATTAGAGACGCACCGAATAGGGGTTTCACAGAATATGAACATTCGGCCGAATATTCGGTCCATCTCTTGCCGAACCGAATATTCGGTTCAAGAAAATGCCTTTATCAGCTGTTCTACAAACTAATTCAATGGTTACCTAACAGTTTTGATCATTTTAAAGTAAGACTATTATGGACAATAAAGTACGTTAAAGCTGAATAATAATCCCTTAAGAACGATAGATTGACAAGGCAGTGATTGTATTAAATTTTAGCAAGTTGTAGATAAATACCTCTAAAACTGTTCGGTAAATATTCGGCCGAATACCGAACATTTAAAAATACGCCGAATATGCCGAATACCGAAATTCGGCGCATCTCTAGACGTCATCATCATCATCATCAACTGGGCGCTCCCGTAATTTGGAAGGAAAATTAAGCCGTTGATCCTGGCTGCTGTATATGACAGCAGTCGATAAGCAATGTTAGAGGCCTTCGAGCGACTTGAGAACTTCTAACTAACAAGTTGCCCACCCACTTGACAAGCCTAATCCCAATAAGGTCTAGTTTCCCCCTTGGGTGGGAAGGTCAGACGGCAGCCGCTTGCGTAATTACTAGTGCCTACGCCAGTTCTTGGGGTTAGGTAGTACGTTAGTATTTCAGGATGCAACTGTTCTGGGATAACACTATAGGATGAAAAACACATTCCTTTTACACTATAATCTATCCAACATATAGCTCGACCAAGCTAAGTTTGCACCTAGTACGTATGCCGCCGCATACAAGTGAGGTGCAAACTTAGCTCGGTTGAGTGATAGACTCACCGTTCGTGTGTTACACACACACGCCTACATACGTTATTTCGTTGGTTAGATAATGATGGTAATTTGCTAACCTCCCAGACTCACTGCGCCCTAAAACACAGGTTTGTTCCTAGCTTAGGGCTTCCCTATTACCTTCTGCAAGCCTCTCAAATGCAAACAACCATATTTTTGTAACCCTTTAGTGAAAAGAAAGAATTTATTTATACCTATATATCTTTTCCGCTCACGGAATAATGATGTCCCGGACCTATCAGAGGTGTGCGAGGGACTGAAGTACCGAGGTAACGAAGTACCAAACGAGTACCACATAGCCAACAGGTAAGAACCCTTTTGTCAATTTAATGAAACGTAAGGGTTATACCGAGCGGATGCTGTCCCTGCCCGTGTTATGGGACGTACACAGAGATATCACCCGCCAGGGTGTACATACGTACTTATAGGTGATTAAATCTAAATAAACCGGATTATTGGGTATATAATGGACAAACGGCTCGGCTGGGCTACGTAGTGAGACACCGGACGCCTGCCTTTTAAAACTGCCTCTCATTTTTATCACCGGCAGACGGTGACTCGCCGTTAAATGGGCCCCTACTAATAGCGACATTAAAAAATGGCCTAGGGGCAAAACTGGTACAATAAAGGGCTAGGGAGTGGGAGTAGAGAGGTGGCACTGGACTTTAAACATATAGCCAACTCGCCACTTAGGTGACCACATCCACCCCCGAGCGACAGCTAAAGTGACTCCACTCCGGACAGCCTGTTAAGGCAAGCTAGAGGCGGGGGGCCTGTCCAAACAACCAACCCACAGAACACCCCCAGGAGTACTCAGGTACGTAGGGTCGCTACTCCTTAACACCTCGCCACAATGTGTCCTGTCCATACAAAAGTGACATTCAATTCGTATCACCGGCGTCGAATGTGTTTATTCACATTAGTAGGTTTGTTGCAGTTCAGTTTATTTCCGCTCACATTAGTGACGTCCAACATTATTATTATTTTTAATTTATTTATCCGAACAACAAAACAAATTCCAATTTCCAAAGCTTCGCCAAACTGCCCCGCAGTTTGTTGGCGAATAGATTACACCCTTTATCAACTTAACCTATTATACAGTGTAATTAAAATAATCTTAACAGTAATCAGGTTTAAGATACTATAGTATAGTGTGATGTTAGTGTATGTATGTATATAAAGTTAATAAGTATTAATACTTTATTTGGTTATAAATTTCGCCGTTTACATTAAAGTTTATTTAGTAAGACATTCTTAAGTTTTTTATAGTCGTATACAGAATTAAATGGTGTAGTAGTAGGCGTTTATTTTAAAAGTGGTTTCTTATCATCTATGGAACTAGTACACACAATGTAGTCAATATTCAAAAGCCCAAATTGACACTCAAATCACAAGTCACAAGTAAACATGAAGACAATACAGGAAACGCATACGTTGGCATTGTCCTTAAAAGTTAACGTCGAAATACAGCCGACGTCATAACAAGGTGACGGGTGGCAATGCGACGGGAAATGATCGCAGAGACAGGGTTGGGTTACGATGTTGGCGTGGCGGGTACTTACCTGTAGGTTTCTATGTTAGGTGGTCCTTATGTGGTCGAAAATAACATGTTTTTTATCTACACGGCCACGAAACGATTGTACTTTATTCCAAATTTTTAAATTACTTTTAGAGGTCGGGGTCGCTAATTACAAAACCTTAAGTACTTAATAATAATTAATATAATATTAGTATTTTTTCTCAAACATGCAATGAAATATTGATGTTATGTTCCTTATAATAGGCTGCGAAGTATGACGTTTCAGGTGCGGCTAGGACAAGAGGTCGTTAATGGAATTTTATACAAATCTTGCAGGCCTAGGCCGGCAAGCTCCTCTTTTTTAATTCCATTCCACATAAATTTGTGGCACAGGCATCATGACATCTTGCCACTATGCGTATTAAAAATAAAATTTTGTTTTTTTGTTGTTGTTTATATCATTGCATGTTTGAGAAAAGCATTATATATACGGGAAATTTGGGGTTTCCCGCCTTAGACCTATCCGGCCTAGCTTCGCTTGGCCGTATATATGTCTTCGGCCGGCAACCCCTTTCGTCCCGGCCTCTGTAGTATTGTACTATTAATGAAGTTTTTTTATTTATTGATCTTAATTAAATATTGTAACCAACACATGCTAACGTATAAATACAACGCCTTTTCATATTTATATGGACAATATAGTAGATTTTTCGTTTTAGAAAACCCTTCCCAAACAATAAAAGCATATTATGATGTTGTTCTTCATCATTAGTATGGTGTGGTAATTGTTGTATTATTCCATAAGCACTACTTCTCGCTCAGCAATGAAATTTATAAATCGCATGCTGTGAACTATTTCCTTATTTCTTTTATAACTTTCGTCATTCTTAAAAAAATCAGACGTCATTCCAGTTATTTGAAATAATCTTTGTGTGTTGCTTGATACAATGTCTGCAAGTGTTTTGGTCAAAGTTAAATTACTTTCTAAAGCTATTCGTTTAGGAGATTAATCTAAACCTTCATTCAAAAGCTCTTTTTAGTGTCCATGCTAATTTTGTCGGCAAAAAAGGCTAAACCTCCAAGTCCCTCCACCAAGTAAAACAACTTGCCCATTTTTTTCAGACCTACTATAGATATTTTAGGAAAAAATTCTTGATACAGCTTCAGATCTTTTAAATGCTGGAGATCATTTCCAGATGCAGATTATGCGTGTATTGCGTGAATATTCAAATACGTATTGTGAATATGAAAAAATCTCGTTTGCCTTTCTAGTCTTACTTTGACATCTTTAATTGATCCTTATATATGTTTTTAACGAATACATCACTTTTGTCATCCATCTAGCTCTATGTAAATTGTAAACCTGCAGGGGCTCTGAAGGACGCTGAATCCCTAAGTGTACCTCCAAATTATATAATAATTTGCTGTATCAGTTCTTTATTAATCATCTCTCGGTTGGTACAACGCCAACTGTTCTTTTGCAAATGGTTCACAATCTTTAAACAGCGATGTATGTATCAGAAGAAGCAGGTTTGAAGTCATTTTTATTAATATTTGCCCAGTTAATATAAAATTAAAAGGTGTGCGTTTTTTTTAACGGTAATTTCGGCACTGAGGAGTGAGTACAAGAGTAAAAAAGTAAAAGTAATTTATTCTTCAAATTAGGCATAATAACATGCACCTATGAACGTCAATAAACTACGATCGGTTCGGAAAACTAAACCTCTGCCACGAGAAGAACCGGCGTAAGAAACTCGGCGAGGTGTCATTTTTTCAAAACAATATACATTGTAAAGTTAAATATAAAATTACAGTGTCAGCTACCACAAAACTACAATGCTTCAGTAGAAAACATTGAACTTTAAATTGCTAAGTTCAGTAATGTGTTTAGGAATTTTATTGTAGAACTTGATACAATTTCCCAAGAACGACCTTTTCGCATTTACTAGTCTCTCTTTCTCTTACTCGCCTTACAAGAGGGGTGAACGGGGAGGAAGGGAGTGATTCCTCCTTCCAAATCTGGAGTTTTTATGAAGCATTTTTAAATCTCTATTAGTAGTTATTGTGTTTATGTTTACGTTTCAATGTTTGGTGGCGACCACTTAAGGATATTGAGAGTGACTTATCTACAAGGTCATCCGCCGTTCGAAGGAAGGTCTATTCTCGGTAAATTTTAGTGGACCCCAGGGTACTTCATTTCTACTCATCAGCTCTGTGAGTAACCACTCAAAGCGTTCACTCATCCAACAGTTGCCCTGAGCCGACGTTGCTTAACCTCGCAAACGCAGCTGGGCTACAAGCGCTCTTCATGACGATGATGATTATTTCTTCCCGCTCCGCTGCCATCCCCGCTACCCGCTCACACTGCCCCACGCCTCACCGCGACACAGTAACGACGTCGATATATCTGTCTCATATTATAACAATGGGAGGTACTACTGTGTGATACGAGCTTTATACTCCTATCTTAAACGTCATAAGTCACCTATTTATCGTATAGAAACATGTCTTTTTGCGATCGTCTATTATTATTCATGACGTCAGCTTTTATTCGGGATTTGCTTGTCGATAAGTGAGTTTGGTTCGAGAGACGGCGATAAACATGTCAGAAAACACGATGCTTAAGGTTTGTTTTGGATACAAACAATACTCGTAATCAAGGGGAGGCAGTATTTTAGGATATTGGGCTTGTATAGCTAGGGAGCGTGAAATATATGACTTTGGTCATTTGAAGTCGTTGTCGCCTTTCAGAAATCTATACATATAATAAAGCTGAAGACGGTCGAAAGTCTGTACATGGAAGATATTCGAAAAGAAGTTGGCTGGGGATACTTAGAATCGATAACAGAACACGCTCCAACAACACACGTTTATCTGTTTGTCTGTTTATATGAACGCGCATCACGTGAAAACGACTAAACGGATTTTGGTGAAAACTTTACTAATCTGTCGAGTAAATACCCGGTCAGGTTTTAGGCTATTAAACTTGTGCAGGTTTGGGTTAAAAGGGGGTAAAAAGAGAGGTTGAATTTTGTATGAGAACTCCTATAATCCAATAGTTACAGATATGAAAATTGGTAAGCATATACTTGATGACAAAGGAAAAACATCCTTATTCAAAATTTGAGAAATCTTAAGATAGAAACTGAAAAAAAGTAAACGTAAGCGCTGCGCCGCCGCGGCGCTGCCCAGTGTGCGCGCCAGCCACCACGGTCTCTTCAAAACATGCAATTAAAATGTTACTTTTGCCGTTCACTTCATGTGCACTCACTTTATACCATAATCCCACTACTTAATATTATCAATGCGAAAGTTTAGACGTTTGGATGTTTGTCACCGAATCACGCAAAACCGGCTGAACAGATTAAAGGATGATTCACAGTAGGCCGTTCCGTGTCCGGGCCGGCCCGTTTTCTTCTAGAGAAATACGCCGGCTGTCATAGAAAACGGGCCGGCCCGGACGCGGAACGGTCTACTGTAGATGATCTCTGTCCTTAAGATGATTTGTATGTATATAATCTGGATTCACTTATATATATTATAAGTGTACTTTTTGTCCCGATGATCTTCCATCAAAGGGATATTAAATCGGGGATGCAAGTAAGGTCCATGAAACGGGGTGGTTTAATCCTCATACGCCATTCTACGATTTAAGTTTCAGCTAATTGGGAGTATAACAGCGTGTAAAGAAATTTAACTTAAAGCATAGCAGAATTGTAAACAAGTTGACGATTCATTATGTCAAAACCGAAGTCTCATAATTCCTTCTGATTGTTGACCCTATTTTTGAGCCTTTAGAGATTACCTTTTCGCAATTAGTTCTACTTTACGTGTACATCAAAATGCATTTGCAATACTTTGGCGTGGTTTTTATTCATATGCTTAAACACAAAAACAGCTGTTTCAATGCACACTTTGTATCGTCGGTGTACAATTTAATTTTGTCGTGCGTTATTTTTTACGTAATTGCTGACCCTTCACACCATAAAAACTGTTTGATATACGAGATCACTTGAGCTGGGCAGCCCAATCGTCAGCATAGACAGTTAGAGCATCTTAGATGTACACTTAGAAGAGGGTTGAAAGTCTGTACATGGAAGATATTCGAAAAAAGTTGGCTGGGGTTGTAACGTGGGCGCTACGACGTCCACTGACTACGGCGTTTCCCAAGCGCGCCCAGCGTCACAAGTACCGAGGCGGCGCGAACTTAGAATCGATAACAGAAAGCATTTCAACAGTTTTAAGAATTTGTGTCTGTTTGTCTGTCTGTTTATATGTCTAGGCATCACGTGAAAACGAACGAATCGAGTATAAATCACCCTCATTAATATGGCAACTGGATCTTCGGCGACGACTTAGCTCAGCCTTCGGCCTCGCATGCCTTGCCACTCTCCTTCGGCTTTTCAGTTATCAACCTTACATGAAGAATCTACTCTGTTGGGAGGCTCGACCTTCAGCCTCGCGTGTCTCGCCTATCTGCTTCAGGCCTTCGGCCCTCAGCCTTACATGAGAAGCCCGCTTTGTGTGATTATTCTCGCATGCCTTGCTGCTCTGTTTCCGGCCTTCGGTCATCATACTTTACATGAAGAACTCGCTCTGTTGGGATAACGTTTTACGGCAGAACTGCGTAGCGAGACTTTTATCATTGTACAAACAATGTACATGTAATGTTTTTGACGACATTCATTCGTCTAGAATCGGTACTATTGATATTCCGAAATAAGCACTTAATCAAGTCAAGTCAAGTCAAGTCAAAATATTCTTTATTCAAATAGGCCTAGCAACAAGCACTTTCGAATCGTCAGTTATAACATGTATTAACATATATATTAATTAATTATTTAGAGCAATTTATTGATGCTATTATTATTCTTCAAAATAAATATTGTTGTTGTAGACATGTCAAAGTAAGAAATTATTTTGTAGTAAAATTCACAATAGGATCGTCAAAAAATAAATAATAATAATAATAGAAAAATATATAAAAAATAGAAATCTAGACAGTTTCTAGAATATAATCAAAATATCAAAAAAAAAGATCATATTAATATCTAACGCCATAATGATTAATTCATTAATATTTCAGTCACAATTAATCCCACGGTGTTTTATCATTCATGTAGTCATGTGTGCTATAATATGCTTTCGATATGAGTTGACGCTTTACATAATTTTTAAATTTATTAATAGATAATTCAGTTACATTTCTTGGAAGCTTATTATAAAACTTCACACCATTACCCATGAATGATTTTCTAATTTTCTGTAGGCGAGTGGTGGGCACCGCGAGTTTGTGTTTATTTCGAGTATTAATATTATGTATGTCACAGTTCTTCCTGAAATTTACAATGTTTTTATGTACATACACAATATTATCATAGATGTATTGACAATGCAATGTCATTACATTAATGTTCTTGAACTTATCTCTAAGTGAGTCTCTATGGTTCATTTTATATATTGCTCGAATAGCCCTCTTCTGCAGAACAAAAATGGTATTAATATCTGAAGCACTGCCCCATAGTAAAATACCATACGACATAATACTGTGGAAGTAACTAAAATATACTAATCGAGCTGTCTTCACGTCTGTCAGTTGGCGGATCTTGCTCACGGCAAAAGCTGCAGAACTCAGTCTATTCGAGAGATTAGCAATATGGGGACCCCATTGGAGTTTGGAATCTAATGTTAATCCAAGAAAAACTGTACTATCCACTAGTTCCAATTCCTCATCTTCTATCGTTCCAATTCCTAATCATTCGTTTTGACAATAGGATTTCTAGGGAATGTCATATTGACTGTAATCATTTCTTAAGGGGGTGTAAAGAAGGGTGAAAGATTGTATCATCATCATCATCTGAGGCGTTATAGCCGCGGGTGGGCCCTAGGCTAGCCTGGCCAAGCAAATATCTCCAGTCCGATCTATTCGTGGCTTTCCTTCTCCAACATGTCACCCCTAAGTTCCTGGTCTCCACCTGAGCTTGAGAAATATTGTATGGGAAAACAAATCATTCTAAGGCGAGAACGAATTATACGCGGATGAAGTCGCGGGCAAAAGCTAGTAATTAATAATGTTGACTTTGTATATAAACCGTTGTTTGAAAGATAGAAAACTCAAATCATGACATCTTATTCTACCGTATAGCACATGCTCTTTCATATATCGTTATATTATACGATGCATAGTGCAAATAGATATGTAACGATTCACAATATTAATACCTATAGTTAAGTATAACACTGTTATTGTATTAGTTTTTTTAAGCTGTTGTGGAATGGTGCATCGAGACAAACCAAACTTTGGTTTAACGGTGCAGTTTTAACTAATTGTAAATGTGTTTTTAACTACATTAATAATAAATTAAAAAAAGGACGTCACGTTTTCGTGTCATCGTCATTACGATTAAATTAACTGTTAACTGTGTCAACCATTGCACATTTGGGCGAATTGCACCCCGGAGGTGAGAAAGGAAGGCCTACCACGTGCATGTCAGAAGTTTAGTAACATCGCAAGCTGTCAGAAAACAATGTCAAATGGCGTCACCGACTGAACACTGGAACCCCCAGAGATAATGGCCCCGTGAAGATAAACTAGCACCTGCGGGTTGATTTACTTTTGTTCGTCGAAGGTGAGTTATTCATGGACGATTCGTAGACTACGTACACATTTCACATCTATAACTAACTGGCCTGGCAGCGACGAACTAAAATGGGTCACGGCGTGATACAAGAGCACGCTACTTGCTTGGTCCTACGCAGTTCCTGGCCAGCTATCACAGACTTTTAGCTCATGCAAGTCCGCTTCCAGCAAATCCTTCCAGATATTATACTTGGGGCGGCTTACAGGGCATCGTCCAGTCATTCAAATTCGACACGGCTACGGCTTCACAACACATCTATAATAAGCCATACAATACGAGTACAATGCAAATATTCTTTATTGCTAACCAAAAAGAGTACACAAAAAAAAGAACAAATATAATCACACATAAACATGAAAGATATCAGGCGGTCTTATCGCTAAAAGGACAACCACATACATACATTACACATTAACACATTATACACCACATACATTACACTAAATTTATCTACAGGATGATTTATTGAACGTATACGAGTAATAAAAAATAAAATTAATCTGTTCTATCAAAGATTCTGAACAACTTTTGCTATGGGACCATTTTTATTTTATTTTTTAACGGGGGGAAATACATTTACGCCTCGCGCCTAACCGGGGAACGGGTATGACGGATTCCCGGGAACCATCCGGACTACCGTCTAAAACCACCAGGGTATGCCCGTCACACAGCATAAGTGGCAGCGACACGGGATCGCCAAGGCACACAACCGCGAACACCGCCTGCTGCAACAGCCGAAGCTGTCCCCTCACGGTTGGGGTAAACGCCTCCCACCCTTCGGCAAGCTTGCAGGGCGACACCACACCGTGAAAAACCCCGGATTCATCACCTCAGGTCCCATTGAAACTTTTTATAGAGGTTTTATCCCTCGCAGCCACCACTCGGCCCCGGCCTGATGCTGACAGCTCCTGTCCGTAGTTATTTTTACAGACATACGACATGGCCTATCCCTCTCGCTGCACCTGGGGTGTCTTGCGACTCCCTGATGCGGAACCCCCCTGTTGGTCGCATCTAGAGTGTCTTCCGCTAAATCAGAGGAACACCCAAAGCGACCCCGTCTCCGGGTTATTGGTAGCACCGGTAAGCGATCCCTCCGAAGATGTATCACTTGCCGTTGCGCACCGGCCAGAACACTTCCACTTGCCCCAGACCCGCGAGCGTCCACAGGAACTGGAAGAGCCTAGGCACTCGTGGAGGTTACCCGACTAGCGCCCCTTTGCTACGGGACCAAGTTTGTCCGTGCCAAAAGAAAATGTGCTTCTTCATACATTTCGGTTAGTGAAAGTGTTTTGCTATAAAACAGCAGATTTTTTACAAGGTAGGTCCCATAGTAAAAGTGGTTCAGAATCATGGTTAGAACCCAATTTTTATATTTTGTATCACGTTAATTCAATGGATACCATAAAATAAACGAAGCTTAAACCAACGACCTTAAAAACCAAAAAGAACTTTCGAAACGACAAGAACCATACATGAAGAAAAAAAATAATGATAGGTATGGAAGGAAAAAGTTAGGCCTCAGTCGCCCCGTGAACAGCCTTCCTCGTAAGTTATAATGAGTCGTGGCATATAATCGCCGTGTCGCTTTGTCTGGCTGACAGAACAATGTGCTCCCATTCACGGCCAGTCTTTTGTTAACCCGGGGTTAATTTATCGCGCGCTCAGTCGCACTCGGGTTCTTGGTTTATTGAATGGTATCTGGTCCTTGAGGCGTTTCATAAAAACTGGGGTATAATATGAGGTTTACAACGCCCAATATCTCCAAAACTATGCCATACCGTGCGGTTTTTTGTGATTGAAATCCTGTCTGGTGAGATGTTCCTCCCTGCCTTTTTATCCTAGTGTCGATATATACGTCCCAGTGAGCGTCACTGATCCAATCAATCAATCTTATGTCAGATTAAGAGGGCGCAGTACGCTCGGTTCTCCATACAAACGTATTTACGCTCTCATTTTAAAACGCCTTGCTAGAATAACATGAAACTTTTTATACACAATGGGATCCGGCATATCTAGATCGGAAATTAGTTTCTGGGTCTTGAAATTATAATGGAGAAAAAATACAGCGATTATTAAGGTTTTCATACAAGCCGTAAAAAACTCAAAAAACCTCTGTATTTTTTTTATTTTACAATTTCTAGCATCACAAACTAATTTTCCCATTGTGTATACAAAGTTTCATGTTATTCTAGCATGGCGTTTTAAGATGAGAGCATAAATACGTTTGTATGGAGAACCGAGCGTACTGCGCCCTCTTAATAGAGGTGAACTTTCAAATAGGCTAGTTGACTAAAAAATATCAACGATACCATTCGAACCAGTTTTTAAAGGGAGTGAAATTTTTGTACGTATGGGAACAACTACGATTAAAGCACAAAAACCGCATTTGAGGGTCCAAGCTGGATATTGTTCTCGGACACCAAAAACGCTCCATACTGGTTGAGAGCGTGATGGTTCTGTAGTCACAAGCGTTAATAGGCTATTGTGTCTGCTTACCATCAGGCAGACCCTAAGTGTGTTTGCCACCGTCATGGTACTATTATTTTTTAATAATGGACTTGAAACATTTTTTGTAATCGTATGGCATTTATTTACGAACCGTGAGATCTTCGAGAAGACAAGTACGGTTGCCAGTTTTTGTTGCACTTTTAGCACCACCCAGGGGTCACGTGGGTACTCCCTACGGACGTGGTGCAACTTCGACCCCCCTTTGTCAAGTGAGTGGGCAACTTGACTGTTAGAAGTTCTCAAGCCGCCCGAAGGCCTCTAACTTGGCTTAATGATTGCTGTCATAGACAGCAGCCGGGATCAACGGCTTAATGTGCCTTCCAAAGCACGAGAGCGCTCAGTTAGTAACCACTCAAAGCGGTCACCCATCCAGGAACTGACCTGCGCCCACATTGCTTAACCTCGCATACCGCACGCGGTAGGCGAGTGCCGCTGGGCCACGAGCGCTCTTGCCTTGAAAATAACCCATAAATATAAGTAGTGTTGACAAAGAATTAGATTCAAATCTAAGATTTCTTCAATCGAACATTCCGTCTAATATGCGATTTTCCCACCAAACGAATAATTTCCCAAGAGGCACTTTTAAACCATCGCCCGAATAAACCTCGAGCTAATGACTGCTCCTGAATATTTTACTCCCGAAATATTTGTTCTGGAGATATTTCCCAAGTTTGGACAGGGAACGTGGGTAGAAATATGCCGATGAATGAGGGTCATTTATTTGCCACGTTTCACTTTCTTGCTTCCCCGCGCCGCCGGGGCCGCGAACGACTCGCCCTGTAGGACGACCTCCCGCCAGGTGGACCGACCACCTGAAGAGGAAGCGGTTGGATGCGGAGAGCTGAGGACCGGGTGTGGTGCCGCGAATCAGAGAATGCCTATGTCCAGCAGTGCACGTCCCTCGGCTGATATGATATTGATGGAGTATGTGTCAGCCCGGTGAGACGCACTGTCATGGAGATGAAATTGGTTTGATATTGCAATAAGTTTCAAATTTCAAATTAAAGGGAAAAAATAAAATTTTAAAGCAATAAAGTTGGTTGAAAAATTTAGGCCTTTAGTCATTGGTCTAACTAGTCTAGATACCTATCAGTTTGATACTAGCTCCAATAAAAATATTTCTCGAGTAAATACCGAGGGAATGGAAAATAATAAACAAACTTAGTTATTTTCTCGCACATTTAAAGGATTTTGTATTTTAGGGAACCTCGTGTAAAAAAAATATATTTTCATTACAGACTAAATGGACTGTTTTAGAGGCTACGTTTAAAATGCTTGAGATAATAAATCAAGTTTAGCGTTGGTACAGTCAGAGGGCCTACTACGAACTTCGAAAATCGAACTTCGTGTCGTGTCGTCTCTCGTGTTATACACTATATGACGGAAAGGGACGGCACGATACGAAGTTCGATTTTCGAAGTTCGGAGTAGGCCCTCAGGATTAAAAGAAAGTTAAAACTTTTTCGCGTTACTACAATGGAATAAGATGCGTAAGTGTTAAATTTCTTTTGCTCTTAACTGTACTACTACGAATGCTGTAGGTGTTTTCATTTTCACACTAACTTCTAAAATCTGAAGAGGGTTCTCAAAAATATTCCTTAGACATCTTTTAATACAATAAATATTATTTTTTGGCATACTGGTTTTGAGAACCGCATGCCAAGCGTGGCGATTATGGCATTTACCCCCCATGAAATTGGGGGAGGCCTATGTCCAGCAGTGGACGTCCTAGGGCTGATATGGTGGTGGTGGTGGTGGTTTTGAGATACCTCAGCATTCTCAGCAAGTATAAATTGGCAAAACAATCTTCGAAAATTGTATAATAATAAAAAATAATTAACAATTTAAAAACTGGTACCTTTATTCCTTATAACTTACAACACTTTGATCATCACGATGCATTAAAACTGGCAAGTCGATAATACATTTAGCGGTGAGAAATAATTCAAAATAAATCTTATTGTATACGGAATTACGGACTCTTAGGCGCCGTTTGACAGCTTAACGATGTCGCTCAGATTTCTGTACTTGACGGTATACTGTCAATATAACGTTTAAGCAGTAATATTATGCGTAGAAGCAAGGTAGTACTGGTTTCGTATCGCCCCGCTTCCGCACATCCCGCGTCAGTCAGTAAGCCGCCACCACCACCATATCAGCCCAAGGGCGTCCACTACTGGACATAGGCCTTCCCCAATTTAATGGGGGGTAAATGCCATAATCGCCACGCTTGGCATGCCAATTGGCGATCGCAGTATTTCCACCGCACTCCAGTGATGCTGCTGCCCATCCCACGGTGGTTTTGGTCGTAGTTTTAGGACATACCCAGGTCCAGTCAGGAAGCACTCATTTAAAATGTAGACGCGCAACAAATAAGCTATACTGATTCGACTGACAGTCGGCTCTGACAGCCTACTGATATTATGCCACACCAGTAAATCGGCTGTGACATACGGAAGGACAAACAGACATGACATGACGAATCCATATGGGTTCCGTTTCTTGCCAATAGGCTACGGAATCCTAAAAAGAGAGCTTAAGATGAAGCCGGACAGGTTCCCTCTAGCCATAGGTTAGAATTTTTAGATGTATAAATTGTATAATTAGTGTTTCCGAACGTAGCTTTTGGCTGTGTACGCGGTGCTCTGTGGTTTTTGGTGTCGCTAAAAATAGCACTGTTCACGAATACCAATGTCTTTGTTTATAATATGTTAACGGTAATAAAATATAGTACAAAATAGTGCAGTGGTCTTTATTAGGTACCAAAACATGGTGTCAGAAGAAATTTGGTATTAACTACGAAAGCTATATAATTAATGCGGCGTCAGGATCCTAACCTACAAAAATAATGGCGGACCAAGATTTAAAAGAATTATTGCGTCAACAAACCAGAATCATTGATACTATGCAGCAACAAATGCAGATGCTGCAAGAACAGTTTCTGAGAACAAACATAAATGACGCTGAAGCCAAAAGTCGTGTGAATGTACCATGGCCCCAACCTTTCGATAGTAGTTCAGCAGAACCGGCCGAAAGTCTTCGAATATTTAAAAATGGCTGGACAAATTATTGCCTAGCTACAGGTATGGATAAATGGGGCGAGGACCAGAAGGCGCGCAAGGCTGGTTTATTAATTAGTGCCATAGGAAATGAAGCAATGAAAAAATACATGGATTTTGGTCTAACAGAAATAGAAAAGCGTTCTGAAAATACCATCCTTGAAAAGATGGAGGGTGTAATATACTCTAAAACAAATATTACGTACGCAAGGTATGTTTTTAATGCACGGAATCAACTACTGAATGAAACCTTTGGTGATTACCTCCTGGCTCTGCGAAAACTTATTAAATCATGCAACTATGGTGCCATGGAAGATGACATTTTGAGAGACCGAATAGTTGTTGGTATTAGAGACACAGAGGTAAAAAAAGAGCTTCTCCGAGCTGTGAATTTAAACCTGGATTTGACCATAAACATTTGTAGGTCAGCGGAAACTGCGGCAGACCAGTTGACTACACTGCAGGGAACAATGGAATGCGAAGTCAATAAAATTGCCAAGCAGACAGGCCAATTTAAAAGGAAAAAAGAACCTGCATTGTGCAAGTTCTGTGGTGACAAACACATATTTGGCCGAGACATGTGTCCTGCCTATGGGAAGAGATGTGAATACTGTAAAGGTAGAAATCATTTTAGAAAGGTTTGCAAGAGGGCGCAAGGAGCAAAATCCATCAAAGAAGTAAGAGAAGATCTAAGCTCTGATGAAGAGGATTTCTCCATAATTAAAGAAATCCGTTCTAATAAAAGGTCGGGACATACTGAAGCTCAAATACTTTTTAACATAAAAGAAAAGTGGATTCCCTTGTTCTGTACCCTTGATACAGGAGCACAGGTGTGTGTTATGAGTGTCAAGCATTATAAAAATCTTACCGGCTCAGAAGACTTAACAGGATTAAAGGCAGCATCACATCGGCTGAAGTGCTACAATGGGTCACAACTTGTGGAATATGGAATGGCAGAGTTTGATTGTAAGCAAAATAATAAAACCTTCAAAATTCAATTTCATATTGTAGAAGCAAATCATGAACCTTTACTATCGGAGAGAGCATGTCTGGCATTAGGCCTCATAAAATATTGTAACACAATCACCGGAGACATCAAGGATAGAGCTGAGGCTGTTAGTCTTTTTGAAAAATATAAGGATATCTTTGAAGGATATGGCCAGTTGCCGGGTGAGGTATCACTTGAAATAGATACATCTGTTCCTGCAAGTATTCAACCAGCTAGAAGGGTCCCTATGGCTGTAAGAGATAAGCTCAAAGCAGAATTAGAAAGACTAGAAGAGGATGGAATCATAGCTCAAGAAACCAAGCATACTGAATGGGTAAATAATATTTTAATTGTCAATAAAGAGTCTAAATTTCGCATATGTCTGGATCCAATACCGCTTAATAAAGCGCTTAAAAGACCTAACTATCAGTTTACAACCCTAGATGAGATGTTGCCAGAACTCAGTAGAGCTAAAGTTTTCACCACAGTAGACACTAAGAAAGGCTTTTGGCAACTCGGACTATCAGAAGAAAGCAGTAAATTAACTACATTCTGGACTCCTTTTGGCCGTTACAGGTGGCTTCGACTACCCTTCGGGCTCTGCTCTTCGCCAGAGATATTCCAGCAGAAGCTGGCCAGTCTGCTTAAGGGACTGAATGGAGTGGAGATAATAGCAGATGACATCCTGATATATGGGGTGGGAGATTCTGTTGAGGAGGCCATAGTTGATCATAATATCAAATTGGAGAAATTATTTCTGAGGCTGCGTGAGATTAACTGTAAGTTAAATAAAGATAAGGTACATCTTTTGCAATCATCAGTGAAATTCTATGGGCATGTTCTTACGAGTGATGGGGTCAAAGTTGATGAGTCCAAGGTGCTTTCTATTAGAAGTATGCCGAGACCAAACTCTGCTAAGGATGTATTAAGATTTTTGGGAATGGTTGGTTATTTGGGCAAGTTTATCAAGAGCCTCAGCTGTCAAGCAACCAATTTAAGAAAGTTGACTAGAAAGGATACTGAGTTTCGTTGGACAGATGTAGAGGAAATGGAATTTCAAAATATAAAGAAAAATATATCAGAATTACCTATTTTAAAATACTTTAATGTTAACGAAAACGTCACAATTGAGTGTGATGCGAGCGAATTTGGTCTGGGAGCTGCTCTATATCAAAATGATCAGGTGATTTGTTTTGCTTCTCGTTGTCTGACACCTACTGAAAAAAAGTACGCCCAAATAGAGAAAGAAATGCTGGCCATTGTATTTGCGTGTAAAAAATTTAATCAATATATCGCAGGAAACAGTAAGGTAACAGTTCGAACAGATCACAAGCCCCTCATTAACATTATGAAGAAACCACTGGTCGAAGCTCCTAAACGACTGCAGATGATGTTGCTCACTCTCCAAAAATATAATGTTGATCTGCAGTTTATCCAAGGCAGTGAAAATCAAGTTGCAGATACATTATCAAGGGCACCTATAGAAGAGACAGCAGATACTATTTATGACTTAGAAAGTAAAATCAAGCATAAACAAATATTCAGATTAATCAGTGACATTTCTTTGATTTCATATCTAAAAATATCAGACAAGCTTATTATGAATATCAAAAGTGAAACTGGCAGGGATACTACATTGGAGACTCTCATTAACTACATTGAAAATGGATTTCCAGGATATATTACAGACTGGCCTATAGCACTAAGAAATTTGTATAAATTTAGACATGAGCTTTCCACTGAAGATGGTCTAGTATTTAGAAGAGACCAGCTGTTGATCCCATTGTCCTTAAGAAAATTGCTCACAGAAAAGGTCCATATTAGTCACAATGGTATTTCATCTACGTTACGTTTGGCAAGAGAGAATATTTTTTGGCCAGGCATGGCTCTTGATATTAAGGAACATATAGGAAAATGCAGATTTTGTGCAACATTTGCAGCATCTCAGGAAAAACAGAGCTTGAAATGCCATGAAGTGGCCAGATATCCATTCCAATATGTTTCCATGGATGTATTTTCTGTCGGAAACTTGAAATTTTTAGTTACTGTAGATCATTATTCCGATTTTTTTGAGTTGGACCAATTATCGTCATTGACTGCCACTGAAGTTATAGATATATGCAAAAGAAACTTCGCTAGACATGGGGCACCTCAAAGAGTGTGTACAGATAATGCTACAAATTTTGTCAACGAACAATTTAAAAGATTTGCGGAAGAATGGAATATTGAACATGTAACATCATCTCCGCATTTTCCAAGCGCCAACGGAAAAGCAGAGTCAGCCGTCAAGATAGCTCGGAGACTGGTCATTTCAAGCATAGAAACCAAACAGGATCTCTGGTATAGTTTATTACATCATAGGAATGTGCCAGTAGAAACAGATAAGGTCAGTCCAGTGCAAAAGTTGTATTCTAGGAGGACTAGAACTGGTTTGCCATGTTTGTTACAACATCTGAAACCAAGAGTGGTACACGATGTCCCCCATTTAGTTAAGAAAAGAAAGGAAAAGATTAAAGAAAGGCATGATAAAAGGAGTAAGGAACTACCTAAGCTATTCGTAGGAGATAAGGTAGTAGTACAATTATGGCCAGAGAATAATAAGAGATGGAGTTTTGGAAAAGTTACGAAAGTTCACAGTGACCGCTCCTATATAGTCAACGTGAATGGTAATAATTATAGACGCAACAGAGTTCATATTAAGCCATTTTCGGGTGAGATTAACCCTTTGATTAACAGACAGGACAGAAGAGTGGTCCCAGATCAGCCACATATTGAGTCTTCCTTTTCAGGTTTTCCAGCTCCAGGGTTTGAGATTATACATAGCTCCCCTGAACCTCAGGAGCCAGCGAGAGTCGCATCACCAGTTCATCCCATGATGGAGAGTCCCCGTAGAAGCCAGCGACTGAGGGTGCCACCAAGAAGACTAGAAGACTATGTGCTCTGTGTTTCATCTATTACAAACTCTTTATCTTAAAAAAAGAAGGAGATGTTTCCGAACGTAGCTTTTGGCTGTGTACGCGGTGCTCTGTGGTTTTTGGTGTCGCTAAAAATAGCACTGTTCACGAATACCAATGTCTTTGTTTATAATATGTTAACGGTAATAAAATATAGTACAAAATAGTGCAGTGGTCTTTATTAGGTACCAAAACAATTAGCTTTAGTTATCATGTAACGCGTTGCTTTTGGTGTTATAGTGTAATGTTGCGTTCTTCTTGTGATCCAATAAATTCGTAACATTCAGTAAATGTTACTATAAAACATGAAACCTAAAATTAATAAAATGCATTGTTTTAAAATCCTTTAATTAATTTTAGACCATCATGTTTCATAGTAACATTTACTGCTTAAGGCGCAGGGTAGGGCAAGCCATTCTCCATACAAAGGTTGTGCAAGTTTTTTGCGTTAGTTTTGGCACTACAGCATTTAATTTTATTTTTTATTGGTACATATTGGATATACGCAGAACTTGATGTTGTAATTTTGCATTATTTATAAAATAATAAAAATAAAAAAATACAAAAAAAATATTAAAATTAAAAAAGAAGAACTTCAGGGCATAGCTAACAAAAAAATAAGCATATGGACCAAAAATAGTAACTGGTGTGCAAACACAAACGAAGAAAAACTTGCTCAAAGTTTGTATGGAAAGAGCTTGCCCACCCCTTCGCCTTAAGACCTACACAATCGATATCTAAATGGCTATAGTGTTAGTTTTATTTTTCAAAACGTCCGCATTCGACTCCCGAACTGAGTACAATTTTTTTTAAATGTATGAATGCAGTTTTCCTTGTTACTAAAATCGATAACATGAGTCCTTAGAACAGATCTTCGTATGTCTTATAGTTCCCATACTGACATTACTGACCGATCTAAATGTTACACCCTGTATAAAACAAAGTCGTGTTAGTTACACCATTAGTAACTTAAGAGTGGGCAGAACGTTCGGTTCTCTATACAAATGTATTTACGCTCTCATTTTAAAACGCCATGCTAGAGTAACGTGAAACTTTGTATACACAATGGGATTCGGCATATCTAGGTCGGAAATTAGTTTCTGTTGCTTGAAACTATAATGGAGAAAAAATACAGCGTTTATTAAGGTTTTCATACAAGCCGTAAAAAACTCAAAACACCGCTGTTTTTTTTTAATTTACCTATAGGTGCTACACTACAGTTGAGTCTTTGAATGAAACGGCAAGAGTCTAATTTTCACTATATAATGGAAAGCGTTACAAAGCGTAAGCGAAATATTGTGCGCGCGCGGGCGAGAGCGACATGCGTCTTGCTCGGAGTTGGATCGGTGTCTGCCGTGCGCGGGCGCTGCTCGACTGGGAGCCGGTTTGCTACCGCGCCGCCCGGCGCGTCTCGCCGCGCCCCGCGTTGGCCCGCGGCGTAGTGATGGGGAAGCAGTGCGCTAGTGATGTGCCACACCACCCCCCTCGGAGAGTCAGCGTCCTGCAGAAAAATAATCGGGGAACATTACACGTCGGCCAGACCGTGTGGTTTTAACCGGCGTGGGAGCAGGTAAACTGGAATTCGTAGGCATGTCGCTCAAAGTGAATGCGGGTTTGACGCGATCAATAGAAACAGTCACCGGTCCTCTAGGTAGTTCAACAGTGACTGTCTTGTCTGTTCTTTTTAGAACGCGAAATGGGCCAGTATATGGTGGTTGTAAGGCACCTCGGAGAGCATCTTTACGAAGAAATATATGCGTACATGTTGCCAGATCTTTATGGACGAATATGGATTTGGTAGCATGGCGGCTCGCTGGTATTGGTCTTATTTTAGAGATATGCTGTCTAAGTTGCTGCAAGTACTCTGAAGGCTGTAGTGAGTGAGGGTTAATAGAGTGTAAGAACTCACCCGGGATCCGTAATGGCTCACCGTATACGAGCTCTGCAGCTGGGCATTGGATGTCATCCTTCCAGGCGCTCCGCAGTCCGAGCAGAACGATGGGAAGGATTTCGGTCCAGCGCGCGTCATCGTGTGCCATAATAGCACTCTTCAGCGTCCTATGCATCCTTTCTGCCATGCCATTCGCAATTGGGTGGTAGGCAGTTGTGTGATTCAGCCTGGCTCCGCAAAGATCTGTAATGGCGTTAAAAAGGCGTGATGTAAATTGGCGTCCTTGATCTGTGGTGACTGTTTGTGGGCAACCAAAACGTGAGATCCATGTCTCCACAAACGCTTCAGCGACAGACTCAGCTGTGATGTCACGGAGTGGTTTGACCTCTGGCCAACGAGTAAATCTGTCCACGGTTGTGAAACAGTACCGATACTCAGCTGATGGGGGAAGCGGTCCGATCAAATCTATATGTACATGGCTGAACCTTTCTCCTGGTGTCTTGAAGGTGCCCAATGGAGAAGAAGTGTGTCTATGTACCTTTGCTCGTTGGCATGACTCACATGCTTGGGTCCAGCTGCGACAATCTTTTCGTACCGAGGGCCAGACGAACCTGTCCGTTACCATCTTAATAGTAGTCTTGGCTCCCGGGTGGCTCATGCCGTGTACAGCATCGAAGGTTTGCTTACGTATTCCTGTGGTGATGAAAGGCCGAGGCTTCAGCAGTGAGGTATCACAATATAAGAAAATGTCGGTACCTGGCACTGGAACTTTTTCTAACCGCAGTGATGACGATGGTCTTTCGATGAGGCCTTGCAGTTCGGCATCGTCTTGTTGCGCTCGAGCGAGGGTTTGAAAGTCAGGTGGCAGCGTGATGGCTTCGATCCTCGAGAGTGTATCTGCAGTGATGTTGGATTTTCCCGAGATGTGTTGTATGTCGGTGGTAAACTGCGAAATTAAGTCCAAATAATTAAATTGCCTCGGAGAGCATTTCCGGTCCTTCTGTTGGAAGGCAAAGGTTATGGGCTTATGATCTGTATATATCACAAAGTGCCTACCCTCGACCATGTGTTTGAAATGCTTTACACTTTCATAAATTGCCAACAGCTCTCGATCGTACGCGCTGTACTGCTGCTGCGTCCGAGTCATTTTCTTCGAAAAGAAAGCCAAAGGCTGCCATTCTCCTTCAACGAGCTGCTGTAACACCGCGTCCAGGGCCGAGCTTGATGCGTTAGTAACCAGGGCGAGCGGTGCATCCACTACTGGGTGCGCTAGTAAAGTGGCACGTGCTAGGCTGGACTTACAGTTTCCGAAGGCTTGGAGCTGTTCTGGAGTCCAGGAGAGTGGAGTAGTGCTCTTGATTTTGGGACCAGCTAGCATGCTATTCAGAGGTGACTGATTATCAGCAGCATGGGGAACGAACCTTCTATAAAAATTTAACATTCCTAGAAATCTTCGAAGTCCACCTACTGTCTTAGGCGCTGGAAATGTTGTTATAGCCTGTACCTTTTCATCGAGTGGTCGTGTGCCTTCTTTGGAGATGATGAACCCGAGGAATTGGACTTCCGGTTGTCCCCAGGAACACTTCGCTTCGTTGATTAGAAAAGATTAAAACATCGTCGATGTAAGTGTATACAAAATCTAAGCCTCTGAGCACTTCATCTAGGAATCGCTGGAAGGTTTGAGCAGCGTTTCGTAGTCCAAATGACATAAACGGGAACTCAAACATCCCGAACGTTGTGGTAATGGCGGTCTTGCAAACATCCTCGGAATAGACTGGGATCTGATGGTAGGCTTTGACGAGATCTATTTTTGAGAAAACCTTACAACCAGCCAGCCGGTGCGAGTAGTCTTCGATATGATGGACTGGATATCTGTCTGGAATGGTACGAGCGTTGAGTGCGCGATAATCCCCGCACGGCCTCCAGCCGGTCCCTTTCTTGGGAACCAGATGGAGAGCTGAGGCCCATGCAGAATCTGATGGGCGTGCGATACCCTCTTGCAGCATCTCATCAAACTGGGCTTTTGCTATCTTCAAGCGGTCAGGAGCTAACCGTCGTGGTCGACAAAATACTGGCGGGCCAGGCGTGGTCCGTATGTAATGTACTGTCGAGTGCTTGACAACACGTGGCAGACCTGATGGCTTCGACAGACTGGGGTACTGAGCTAAGAGTTGATGGTAGTCACTATTGCCGGAGATTGTCTTTACGCTCGCCTGTTCGCACCGCCTGAGCTCCCCTTGTGACGTCAGTGTCGTGAGGCTGTCCACCAGTTTCCTGTTCCTGCAATCGATAAGCAATCCGTAATGTGCAAGGAAATCGGCACCAATTATAGGTTTATCGACATCCGCGATCACGAAATTCCAGGTGAAATTGCGTCTTAGGCCCAAATTCAAATGCTGCGTCAAAATTCCATAAGTGTGTATAACAGTTCCATTAGCTGCAGTTAATACGTAATTCTCGGGTGATTTTCTATTTAATCTGTATTTCTTAGGTAGTACGCAGAGGTCGGACCCGGTATCTATTAAGTATTGAATTTTGCTAGCCTTATCTGTAATAAATAGGCGACTGGTACCAGTACGACAGCCAGTAGTCGCCTCGATGGACTGTCGTTCTAGTTTTCCGCCTTGAAATTGCAAGGAGGCGTACATTTCCGTGCATTGTCACTAAAGTTACTATGATACCAGCACATACCTGGCTTCCTTGATTGGCTCCGACCTCGCGACTTCGACCTGCTGCGGGAACTGGACCTGTTGTGAAAGCGAGAACGTCGACCGTTACCACTCAAATTTAACTGCGCAATCTGCTGAGACAATTCGTTTTGTATGCGAGACGTAATGGATTGTTCCAGACGCTTAAACATGTCCTCGAACGTACTGGCACTAGCGCTGGCTACCTGCGATGTCCCGGGGGCGACTTCCATTATTTGATCTGCCAGTATCGCGATGTCTTCCAAAGTTGCTGACTTTTGTGACGCAATAATTGCCTGGACTTGCGTAGGTAACCTACTCGATCACATAGTCCGTAGAAAGTCGTCGCTTACGCCACCCTTAGCCAGCGCCCTAAGATGGCGCAGAAACTGCGATGGCGTCCGGTCCCCTAATTCTTCATGTGTGAGCAGCTGTCGCTTGCGGTTCTCGTGCGAAATAGATAACCGGTTAATTAACTCAGTTTTTAACTTTTCGTATTTCCCGGTATTGGGTGGATTAGTCAAAATATCTCGTACTTCGCGCGCAGTTTTATGATCCAACTCGCGAATCACTTGAAAATACTTGGTCGCGTCGGTCCTGATCCCAGCGACTTCAAATTGTGCCTCCACTTGCGCAAACCAAACTTCAGGATCTTCCGGCCAAAACTGTGGTAACCGGACTGCGACGCGGTCCACCGATGCACCGGATCCGGAATCTTCTCGAAAGTTCTCGACCGGCGCGGCAGGTAGCGGTTGCGATCGCTGTTCGGTACCGTTTTCGTTGTCGGACATCTTGCCGCGGTGCGTGAAATAGCTAGCCACTATAATAAATTATTAAGCGTTCACGAGTGGTGTCACCAGCTATAGGTGCTACACTACAGTTGAGTCTTTGAATGAAACGGCAAGAGTCTAATTTTCACTATATAATGGAAAGCGTTACAAAGCGTAAGCGAAATATTGTGCGCGCGCGGGCGAGAGCGACATGCGTCTTGCTCGGAGTTGGATCGGTGTCTGCCGTGCGCGGGCGCTGCTCGACTGGGAGCCGGTTTGCTACCGCGCCGCCCGGCGCGTCTCGCCGCGCCCCGCGTTGGCCCGCGGCGTAGTGATGGGGAAGCAGTGCGCTAGTGATGTGCCACATACCATTTCGAGCAACAGAAACTAATGTTCGACCTAGATATGCCGGATCCCAATGTGTATACAAAGTTTCATGTTATTCTAGCATGGCGTTTTAAAATGAGAGCGTAAATACGTTTGTATGGAGAACCCAGCTTACTGCGCCCTCTTAAGTGCCCTCTTAAATGCCTGGAATGATTTATTATATAGTTTTAGACTTTTTGAATCTGTCTTCGGCCCGAACAGCTATTAAAATATCGGTTAAAAAACCGACCAAGTGCGAGTCGGACTCGCGCACGAAGGGCGTACCAGAAAAAAAAAACACCAACAACTAGTCTGTTGTATGGGAGCCCCCCTTAATTATTATTATTATTTTGTTTTTAGTATTTGTTGTTGTAGTCACAATAAAAATAATAATTTCAACTGTCTAGCTATTACGGTTCTTGAGATCTAGCTCGGCGAGTGGTAGTCATGAAAAAGGGCTAAAATATCACGTTTTTTGTATGGGAGCCCCCCTTAATTATTATTATTATTTTGTTTTAAGTATTTGTTGTTATAGGGGCAACAGAAATACACAATCTGTGAAAATTTCAACTGTCTAGCTATTACGGTTCTTGAGATACAGCCTTGTGACAGACGGACGGACGGACGGACAGCGAAGTCTTAGTAATAGGGTCCCGTTTTTACCCTTTGGGTACGGAACCCTAAAAAAGCGGAAAAAAATCACCGCGGGCGAAACAAAATTTGCCGGAACAACTAGTAATTAAATAAATAAGTCAGGAAGTCACCTCAAGTACTTATTCTGTGCCTCAAGTGTTATAAACATCGGAATCCTCGACGACTCGGAAACTTCACTTCGAACAAACATAGAAAACAACCGAAATCTATATTCAGACGTCAAAGTCAACGTTCAAGTTTTCACTTAAGCGGTCCAAACAATCGGCGAAAGAATCAGCTCCTAATGGATGGAGAATGGATAGTGCGCGTAACATTGGGGAGGATTTTGCATAGTCAGTTAGTACGGAGATGTAGGCAGACTGGAAGAGACAAGGGACTTAAGGCCTTTGTACACACAGTGGCGCCCGCGAACCGCGTGCGGTATGCGACGTTAAGCAATGTGGGCGCAGGTCAGTTCTTGGATGGGTGACCGCTTTGAGTGGTTGCTAACTGAGCGTTCCCGTGCTTTGGAAGGCACGTTAAGCCCTTGATCCCGGCTGTTGTCTAGGACAGCAGTCATTAAGCCAAGTTAGAGGCCTTCGGGTGGCTTGAGAATTTTTAACAGTCAAGTGGCCCACTCTCTTGACAAAGGGGGGTCGAAGTTGCACCACGTCCGTAGGGAGTACCCACCCTACACGTGACCCTTGGGTGGTGCTAAGAGTGCAATAAAACTGGCAACCGTACTTGTCTTCTCGAAGATCTCACGGTTCGATTTTTTTTTTTTTCATTTATTTACAATAGAAAATTGATACATTGGTATAACGGAAAAGTGTCGTTAAACCCTATCGGGATTGTATCGACACCGAAATCGTGAACAATATTGTTAATAAGCTTACTTACGAGCTAATTGTATGACACATTGAAAAAAAAAAAGAAAAATTATACTATTATAAAATTGTTGTTACAGTGTGAGTGATTTTAATTGCGTTGGGAGGTAGTGTTACGTAGTTATAAATAACTCCCATCCGGGTACTGCAACCGATCGTGTGTATGCATCGCAAGGTGTGCAATTGGTGACCCATTACGGCTCAACTCTCTTCTGTCACCAGTGAAAATTCCCTCGAGTCTCATAACAACTGTACTTAGTCAGAGGTCACTTTACACCGGTTAAATTAGGTGAGATGACAATAGGCGTTTTGAAAATGCCATACGATTATTATTATTACAGTCACATGAGACTCGCATGTGAGTTTCATTACATTGCGGGTTACCGTGATAGTGGTATATCAATGGTCTGCCTAACCGCGCAATGAAGTGAACCTCGCATACGAGTTTCGTAAGTGTCTAAATAAGGGTTTAATGTCACCGGCACATTATCGAAAATACGTCTAGGAAAAGTACCAATATTTTCTTTTAAAATTATAAATATAACTTATAACTATAATACAAGTTTATTTGCATGTATACATATATATACATGGACACGGGTCTTGGTCGTACTTTTATGTTGAATTTGAACAGTTAATAATGGCGCAGTGTGGCATTTTCTGGACCCGGGTATGTCCTAAAACTACGACCAAGACCACCGGGGGATGGGCAGCAGCATCCCTGGAGTGCGGTGGAGATACTGCGATCGCCAACCCGCATGCCAAGCGTGGCGATTATGGCATATACCCCCTGTGAATTTGGGGGAGGCCCATGTCCAGCAGTGGACGTCCTTAGGCTGATATGGTATATATATATATACATCTATTTCACTTTTATATATTTTTATGATCCCTCGCCTTAGAATATTTTTACAATATGATGTTTTGTGGGTTCCAGAAACTAGTCTGATATGGAAAAAAATTCTTTGAAAATGTTGTCGCGGCCGTTGATGTTGTTATGCCATCCTTATCTATTCACGAACGCATTTTGCAGGAAAGAGCAAGACAGGTGTAGATTTAGAAGCTAATTTTTAAAATAAATGCGACACTATGCTATTGCCGACTCCCCTGCCACTTGACGGAAAATATCAATATGGCGACTACCACTCGAGGAGTTACCGATAAAGCTGCAACTACGTTCAATGACGTCACACGTCCCTTCCAGATCTCCATCATCAATGTACAATCGCAGCCTTGGAGCCCCGCCAAGCCAACCACAGCGGGATGAAATTTAATACGCCACTGAATATTTATTTATGATAATACTAATGATTCATACGAGAGCCGTGATCCTGGACTAATCATTTTTCGCCTTGGATACTTTGTGTTTACTAAGTTTGTAAGTCGTAACGTTGTTTTTTTATTACAGCGCTAAAAGAACCAGAAATTTTATTGGTCAACGTGGTTAACTATAAATATCATATCATCTATAGTTAAATCAGTATTAAATTTTGGCTGTGAAACGTGACGAAGGGCATGACGAACAGGTTGCAAGTCTTCGTCAATAAATCCCTGAGGTCGATCCTTCGCTTTTTCTGGCCAAAGACTACATGAGGATCTGCGGAGTATGTGCAGGCAACAACCCATTAGCATGGAGATCGCAATGCGGAAATGGAGACGGATTCGTAGAGGGGGACAAAATAACGCAAGGACCGCTTTTGAGTGGAAGTCGTTGGACGGAAGGCAAAAACGAGGGGGGCCTGTGCACTCATGGCGGTGGACAGTTGAGAGCGAGCTGCTCGACTCTAGCGAGCTGTAGAGAGGCCAAGGATGTCACTGAAGACAAGAAGGTGTGGCACG
Source organism: Notocelia uddmanniana (assembly GCA_905163555.1). Classification (NCBI taxonomy): domain Eukaryota; kingdom Metazoa; phylum Arthropoda; class Insecta; order Lepidoptera; family Tortricidae; genus Notocelia; species Notocelia uddmanniana. Next base: position 24,331,595 of record LR991067.1, read on the forward strand.
AGCTTAAGAAGGCCCTTTGCAGCTTTAGGGTGCCCTAGGACAACAACATATCATCAAATTTATATATATTATAATCGTAGGCTATCACTTTACATTTCCCACTCAACAAACATTTATATGTTCTAGGTACAACCGACAGCCTCCTTTGCAGATCCCCACGTCATCCTGGAATGCGAAGGTGTAGCTACCCAACGGACTATAATCCTCAACGCACCGAGGTCACGCGAAGCCTGTGGTGACACCAGGAGGGTGCGCTTCTGGTCGGAGTTAGGCTGGTTATATCCCTAGCTGGCGTTCGAGTCGCGCACAATGATCCTACTTTCACGGACAAAGTGGGGAAAAAGGATTCCATAACCATATCATAAATTTTTTAACAGCACCACTGGGAAACCTCCACTTTACAAAAACTGTAGCCATAATAACACCATTACTTGCGCTTAAGGTACCTATGTCGTGTTGTGTTTCTGGTGGTGCTGTCGTAGAGCTACCGAGGATTCGTAGTGTTTAGAGAGAGATGCCTGCATGTCAATAAAAGGCTACGCATTCTTTGCTGTTCACTTCGCTTATTAAAGCGCTATTTACACACGTGTAAGAACCCATGCGTATTCTTTCATACTTTGGCCACGTTGCAAGGCGCGGAGACAACAGCCTCGAAAAACTGGTCATAGTTGGAAACGTGGAAGGTAAACGTGCCCGTGGTAGATCTCCAACGCGATGGACCGACCAAGTCAAGGGGAAGAACAGCAAGTTCTACGATGTGGTACGGATGGCCACTAATAGAAGCCGATGGAAGCAAATAGTACTGTCCAAAAAGACGTCGGATGATCACGATCTTCAGTCATGAAGGAACGACTACAGAGAGAAGGACCCATGCAAGTTTCACTACTTTTCAGGGTTTGGTAAGGCGATTGAACTTATTCATGATGATCCTAGCGTTATCTTAGCATTCAGAAGGATGCTCGGGGGCCGCTACTTAATCCAAAATATTGGCGTAGACAATAGTTTTTACGGAATTGACTGCCATTTGACCTCCCAACCCAAGGATCACACTAGACCTTGGGATTAGGCTTGTCAAGTGAGTGGGCAACTGTGCTCAAGCCGCCTGAAGGCCTCTAATTTTGACTTATTTGCTGTCATAGATAGCAGCTGTTATCAATCAACGGCTTAATGTGCCTTCCACAGCACGGGGCTGGGCGCTCAGTTAGTAACAATTTGAAGCGGTTATCAATACAAGAGCTGACCAAGGCCTACTTTGCTTACCCTTGCATACCACACGCGGTTCGCTGGCGCCGTTGGGACACGAGAAGCGGTCGGGTCTCGCTCGGTTGTTCAGTAGAAAGTTTACCTCTCTTGACACTGAGAAAAACGGGCTACTTACGGTGGGCAAAATCGTAATGGTATTGCAGCAAGCTACTTACTACGTATATTTCAAACGTAAAATGGAAGGGGCATACTTATAAAGCCGCGGCTCAATGACAAAGCAGTATGTAACAACATTCTCTGTAAGTATAACGTCTCCGGGCTACGTATACAGGTCGCGCATCGTTGTAAGTATGCCACATCTAGAATTTACGTAGCCGGCACCCGTAAAAATTACGTATGCCGTTCAATGCCATTAATGGTGCCGCATATCTATTGTAAGTAAGAGCCAACATTATACGTACTCCGCTTCATTAAATACGACTACGGCATACTTCATGTAAGTATGTAGAAACATTACTTCAGGATTCTGTATACGTAAAAACGTATCTGGTCAGTCTCAGGAGCGGAATCATTATACCAGACTCGGACTACTTATTTAACGTTCCCGGCTACGTACATAATGTACCCGAATTTGCTGATACATTTTACGTACTCCGGGTACTTACTAATGACTCCGATTACGTACAGTACATAGCCGGTTTACCGAGCCATTACCGTTTTATTAATCGATTTATTATACGTAAGCGGTCTACTTCTCTTACGTAGCTCGCACCATTATGTAAGTAGACAGCCTCCTGACACAAGTCAGCTAGCTGCGTATCAAACGTAGATAGCTGTGCCATCATGCTTAAGTATACCGACTATTTATACGTATGCGGACTACTTGCATGAACGTTGTTGCTACATTTCTTACGTAGCTAACACAATTACGTAAGCAGTCAGCATCCTGACTAAAATAGGCCGTATACGTCAAATTACTACGTTTTCACGTGAGCGGTGAGCGTACGTCATGACCCCGACTACTTACATAATGTTGTTGGTTAATTATGAAAGTAAGCTACAACATTCAAAGAAGTAGTCCGCATACGTTTAAAGACTCTGTATATTTACGCGTCACATTGCTCTGTATACGTTTTTTACAGAAGCGGTTTGCATCTGTCAGGTGCCCGACTACTTACAAAATGCTGTTGGCTACGTATGAAAGTAAGCTACAACATTCAAATAAGTAGTCCACATACGTTTATAGACTCGGTATTTTTACGCATCGTGGCTCCGTATACGTTTTTTACATAAGCGGTTTGCGTCTGTCAGGTGCCCGACTACTTACATAATGTTGTTGGCTACGTATGAAAGTAAGCTACAACATTCAAAGAAGTAGTCCACATACGTTTATAGACTCGGTATATTTACGCGCCGTGGCTCTGTATACGTTTTTTACATAAGCGGTTTGCGTCTGTCAGGTAGCCGACTACTTACAAAATGTTGTTGGCTACGTATGAAAGTAAGCTACAACATTCAAAGAAGTAGTCAGCATACGTTTAGAGACCCATTACATTTACCCGGCATGGCTCTGTATACGTTTTTTACATAAGCGGTTTGCGTCTGTCAGGTGCCCGACTACTTACAAAATGTTGTTGGCTACGTATGAAAGTAAGCTACAACATTCAAAGAAGTAGTCCACATACGTTTATAGACTCGGTATATTTACGCGTCGTGGCTCTGTATACGTTTTTTACATAAGCGGTTTGCGTCTGTCAGGTAGCCGACTACTTACAAAATGTTGTTGGCTATGTATGAAAGTAAGCTACAACATTCAAAGAAGTAGTCGGCATACGTTTAGAGACCCATTACTTTTACCCGGCATGGCTCTGTATACGTTTTTTACATAAGCGGTTTGCGTCTGTCAGGTGCCCGACTACTTACAAAATGTTGTTGGCTACGTATGAAAGTAAGCTACAACATTCAAAGAAGTAGTCCACATACGTTTATAGACTCGGTATATTTACGCGTCGTGGCTCTGTATACGTTTTTTACATAAGCGGTTTGCGTCTGTCAGGTAGCCGACTACTTACAAAATGTTGTTGGCTACGTATGAAAGTAAGCTACAACATTCATAGAAGTAGTCGGCATACGTTTAGAGACCCATTACATTTACCCAGCATGGCTCTGTATACGTTTTTTACATAAGCGGTTGGCGTCTGTCAGGTGCCCGACTACTTACACAATGTTGTTGGCTACGTATGAAAGTAAGCTACAACATTCAAAGAAGTAGTCCACATACGTTTATAGACTCTGTATATTTACGCATCGTGGCTCCGTATACGTGTTTTACAGAAGCGGTTTGCGTCTGTCAGGTGCCCGACTACTTACATAATGTTGTTGGCTAATTATGAAAGTTAGCTACAACATTCAAAGAAGTAGTCCGCATACGTTTATAGACTCGGTATATTTACGTGTCATGGCTCTGTATACGTTTTTTACATAAGCGGCTTGCGTCTGTCAGGTAGCCGACTACTTACAAAATGTTGTTCGCTACGTATGAAAGTAAGCTACAACATTCAAAGAAGTAGTCCAGATACGTTTATAGACTCGGTTTATTTACACGTCGTGGCTCTGTATACGTGTTTTACATAAGCGGTTTGCGTCTGTCAGGTGCCCGACTACTTACATAATGTTGTTGGCTAATTATGAAAGTAAGCTACAACATTCAAAGAAGTAGTCCGCCTACGTTTATAGACTCGGTATATTTACGCATCGTGGCTCCGTATACGTTTTTTACATAAGCGGTTTGCGTCTGTCAGGTAGCCGACTACTTACAAAATGTTGTTGGCTACGTATGAAAGTGAGCTACAACATTCAAAGAAGTAGTCCGCATACATTTATCGACTCGGTATATTTACGCGTCATGGCTCTGTATACGTTTTTTACATAAGCGGTTTGCGTCTGTCAGGTAGCCGACTACTTACAAAATGTTGTTCGCTACGTATGAAAGTAAGCTACAACATTCAAAGAAGTAGTCCGCATACATTTATAGACTCGGTATATTTACGCGTCATGGCTCTGTATACGTTTTTTACATAAGCGGTTCGCGTCTGTCAGGTAGCCGACTACTTACATAATGTTGTTGGCTAATTATGAAAGTAAGCTACAACATTCAAAGAAGTAGTCCACATACGTTTATAGACTCGGTATATTTACGCGTCATGGCTCTGTATACGTTTTTTACATAAGCGGTTTGCGTCTGTCAGGTAGCCGACTACTTACAAAATGTTGTTGGCTACGTATGAAAGTAAGTTACAACATTCAAAGAAGTAGTCCACATACGTTTATAGACTCTGTATATTTACGCATCGTGGCTCTGTATACGTGTTTTACATAAGCGGTTTGCGTCTGTCAGGTAGCCGACTACTTACAAAATGTTGTTCGCTACGTATGAAAGTAAGCTACAACATTCAAAGAAGTAGTCCGCATACATTTATAGACTCGGTATATTTACGCGTCATGGCTCTGTATACGTTTTTTACATAAGCGGTTCGCGTCTGTCAGGTAGCCGACTACTTACAAAATGTTGTTGGCTACGTATGAAAGTAAGCTACAACATTCAAAGAAGTAGTCCACATACGTTTATAGACTCTGTATATTTACGCATCGTGGCTCTGTATACGTGTTTTACATAAGCGGTTTGCGTCTGTCAGGTGCCCGACTACTTACAAAATGTTGTTGGTTAGTTATGAAAGTAAGCTACAACATTCAAAGAAGTAATCCGCATACATTTATAGACTCGGTATATTTACGCGTCATGGTTCTGTATACGTTTTTTACATAAGCGGTTTACGTCTGTCAGGTAGCCGACTAATTACAAAATGTTGTTGGCTACGTATGAAAGTAAGCTACAACATTCAAAGAAGTAGTCCACATACGTTTATAGACTCAGTATATTTACGCGTCATGGCTCGCTATATGTTTTTTACATAAGCGGTTTGCGTCTGTCAGGTGCCCGACTACTTACATAATGTTATTGGCTACGTATGAAATGAAACTACAACATTCAAAGAAGTAGTCGGTATAAGTTTAGAGACCCATTACATTTACCCGGCATGGCTCTGTATACGTTTTTTACATAAGCGGTTGGCGTCTGTCAGGTGACCGACTACTTACACAATGTTGTTGGCTACGTATGAAAGTAAGCCACAACATTCAAAGAAGTAGTCCACATACGTTTATAGACTCTGTATATTTACGCATCGTGGCTCTGTATACGTGTTTTACATAAGCGGTTTGCGTCTGTCAGGTGCCCAACTAATTACAAAATGTTGTTGGTTAATTATGAAAGTAAGCTACAACATTCAAAGAAGTAGTCCGCATACATTTATAGACTCGGTATATTTACGCGTCATGGCTCTGTATACGTTTTTTACATAAGCGGTTTGCGTCTGTCAGGTAGCCGACTACTTACAAAATGTTGTTGGCTACGTATGAAAGTAAGTTACAACATTCAAAGAAGTAGTCCACATACGTTTATAGACTCGGTATATTTACGCATCGTGGCTCCGTATACGTTTTTTACATAAGCGGTTTGCGTCTGTCAGGTAGCCGACTACTTACAAAATGTTGTTGGCTACGTATGAAAGTAAGCTACAACATTCAAAGAAGTAGTCCGCATACATTTATAGACTCGGTATATTTACGCGTCATGGCTCTGTATACGTTTTTTACATAAGCGGTTTGCGTCTGTCAGGTAGCCGACTACTTACAAAATGTTGTTGCCTACGTATGAAAGTAAGCTACAACATTCAAAGAAGTAGTCCACATACGTTTATAGACTCGGTATATTTACGCATCGTGGCTCCGTATACGTTTTTTACATAAGCGGTTTGCGTCTGTCAGGTAGCCGACTACTTACAAAATGTTGTTGCCTACGTATGAAAGTAAGCTACAACATTCAAAGAAGTAGTCCGCATACATTTATAGACTCGGTATATTTACGCGTCATGGCTCTGTATACGTTTTTTACATAAGCGGTTTGCGTCTGTCAGGTAGCCGACTACTTACAAAATGTTGTTGGCTACGTATGAAAGTAAGTTACAACATTCAAAGAAGTAGTCCACATACGTTTATAGACTCTGTATTATTACGCATCGTGGCTCTGTATACGTGTTTTACATAAGCGGTTTGCGTCTGTCAGGTAGCCGACTACTTACAAAATTTTGTTCGCTACGTATGAAAGTAAGCTACAACATTCAAAGAAGTAGTCCGCATACATTTATAGACTCGGTATATTTACACGTCATGGCTCTGTATACGTTTTTTACATAAGCGGTTTGTGTCTGTCAGGTAGCCGACTACTTACAAAATGTTGTTGGCTACGTATGAAAGTAACCTACAACGTTCAAAGAAGTAGTCCACATACGTTTATAGACTCTGTATATTTACGCATCGTGGCTCTGTATACGTGTTTTACATAAGCGGTTTGCGTCTGTCAGGTGCCCGACTACTTACAAAATGTTGTTGGTTAATTATGAAAGTAAGCTACAACATTCAAAGAAGTAGTCCGCATACATTTATAGACTCGGTATATTTACGCGTCATGGCTCTGTATACGTTTTTTACATAAGCGGTTTGCGTCTCTCAGGTAGCCGACTACTAGATCCCGGTATCGGCGGTGCAAATTGGTAGCTGTCAAGTTCTTAGGGATGGGTAAAAATTATTTTGAAATACTAGAGGTATGTCGATAATTATAGCTATATGTCGATAATTTTTCTTCGCCACAATGAGAGTCTAAGACTTCAATTAAACGTTATTATTTTATACAACAGGACTATATAAATATTATGTGGGTTAAATAGTTTTTTTTTACAAATAAAAATCTTCAAGTATTCATCATTACTAACAAATTATCGTTATCTTCATAGCACGAAACATTCACAATTTAATTAAAAGTTAAATAATTTATATGCCTCAGTTTTATTTCCACCAAAAGAAAAAAAACGTATCCTTAAAAATCGAAAAAAAAAACGATTTCGTATTCTTAATGAACGATCAGTTTTTTCAGTAGCCTTCACTTAGTAATCTAGTGAAGTCGCGATGAATATATTCAACATTAAACCCAATATAACTTAGAAATATATGTCTCGAAATATATTATTAACATTTTTTCTAAGTTAAAGGGCGCTAGACTTCGTCTTCTGTTGCTAAAAATCAATTTTAAGAAGGAACATGACTTTCCTACTTCATACTGCTTAATAGCCAAAAATTTACAATTGGCGTAATTTTTTACTGTATTCTTATTTACATCTGTAATTTCGACACTTTTGCCCTCCAACAAACTTTGTATAATTTGTGTAGTTGTGAATCCAGGATTATTATGTATCACTTTCCGTATTTTTAAATAATTAAGTATTCCTGTTTGATGCAAACGTAATAGTGAAATATTTTTTTAACCTCGAGTATTACATCTAAGGATTCCTTTAAACGTTTTGAATCCTTTAGCTTTGTTACTGAAATAGATAAAATTCTAAATACAAAAAATGGTATACATATAAAACTAATGGTACAGAAAAAACAAGAGAATCGATATCGACATCATAAATATTTTTACCCATCCCTAAGAACTTGACAGCTACCAATTTGCACCGCCGATACCGGGGTCTACCGACTACTTACAAAATGTTGTTGCCTACGTATGAAAGTAAGCTACAACATTCAAGGAAGTAGTCCACATACGTTTATAGACTCGGTATGTTTACGCATCGTGGCTCCGTATACGTTTTTTACATAAGCGGTTTGCGTCTGTCAGGTAGCCGACTACTTACAAAATGTTGTTGGCTACGTATGAAAGTAAGCTACAACATTCAAAGAAGTAGTCCACATACGTTTATAGACTCGGTATATTTACGCGTCGTGGCTCTGTATACGTTTTTTACATAAGCGGTTTGCGTCTGTCAGGTGCCCGACTACTTACAAAATGTTGTTGGCTACGTATGAAAGTAAGCTACAACATTCAAAGAAGTAGTCCACATACGTTTATAGACTCGGTATATTTACGCATCGTGGCTCCGTATACGTTTCTTACATAAGCAGTTTGCGTCTGTCAGGTAGCCGACTACTTACAAAATGTTGTTCGCTACGTATGAAAGTAAGCTACAACATTCAAAGAAGTAGTCCACATACGTTTATAGACTCGGTATATTTACGCGTCGTGGCTCTGTATACGTTTTTTACATAAGCGGTTTGCGTCTGTCAGGTGCCCGACTACTTACAATACAACATTTCAGTCGACGAGTAGAAAATTTTGCTTGTAGTTGAAATTATTGTCCGATATTTAAAATAATGCCACAAAATTAAATCTTCTAGCTAGGACAGTAAAGTCGCTTTTCAAACGGACTAGTTGGGTACAATTCGGCGAATTCATATGATTTTAATCATACATTTCTTAAGTTCGGCTATTACTCGTTAACTAGTAATGCTTACTTAGCTCTGGTACCTAATTTTTCTTTTAACTTTATTATGTATCCTACTGCCTTGTTTTTTCTCATGTACCCAGTATAATAGTAACTGTTTAGCTGCAGAAGGGTAGGGGGGACACTTGACTCCAAAAAAACTTGCGTTTTAAAGTTTAATATTACGCAAACCTATGCCCGAATCAAAAAAACGGATTATAAAAAACCGGCCAAGTGTGTATCGGACCACGCACAATGCAGGGTTCCGTACCTATACCTACTACTACTACTACTACTACTACTACACATCTTAAACCTCTATCCTATACTTTGATTCAAATAGTCGTATCTACATAGGGCAATTGCGGCACTTATACATCCTTTTGTTTGGGCTAGACAGTTTTTCAGTGATAACTCAAGAACCGATAACCCTATAGACTTCTTACAGGTTTTTCTGTAATTTATAGGTAAATAACTATATTCTGCATTTTTTCAAAATTTTAGACCGAGTAGTTTCGGAGATAAGGGGGAATGGTTTTTGTTCGCCTATTTTCTTCATCAAATTGGCTGTGACAGACAGACAGATCCTGTAGAGGTTCCGTTTTTTCCTTTTGAGGTACGGAACCCTAAAACCCAGCATTTTTTTAAACGAGCTATCCAACGACAACCCACACGATTATGAGGGGATGTACCTACTCTAGTGTTTTTTTTTTATATTTTATTGTACTGTTTTGTCACAGTGATTAGGTATGTATTGTGAAATACCAAATTACATCTTTCTAGGAGTAACGGTTACTGAGCTATACCGTGGACGGACATGGCGATACTATAAGGGTTCCTAAGGGCGACAGGTGTATAATTTGATGTTTACCGTTTTGTATGCCATTTACCTACTATTGTTATTTTTAAGGTGAGGAACCATCGGTGTGCGAGTCCGACACGGCTTTGGGCGCTTTTTAACCCTATGTGCCCTAGTCTGGCACATACCTATCTCCTAACTCGTAACACCAACAGCAAAGTGACCAAGAGCATGTCGGGCCATGCTCAGTATATGGTTCCGTAACTGAGGGCCTACTCCGAACTTCGAAAATCGAACTTCGTATCGTGCCGTCCCTTTCCGTCATATAGTTTATAACACGAGAGTGAAAGGGACGGCACGACACGAAGTTCAATTTTCGAAGCTCGGAGTAGGCCCTCTGCTACTGGAGGCGGCTTGAGAACGTCTAACAGTCAAGTTAACCATTCACTTGACATTGGGGGATCGCCGTTACTCAGCTCAGGAACCCTGCACGTGATCCCTGCCCTGGGTGGTGTTAAAAGAGTAACAACTTTGGCCGATACAGTCTCTTCTGGGCCTCGCAGCCTTATTTAAAATAGCCATACGATAAATAAATAAAAAAAACCGCTACTACACTGCAGAAGAAATAACGTTTGCCTGTCTGATTTAAAATAACGTAGATTAAAATGTGACAAACGGACGGACGGACATGACGTAATAATAAGGGTTCCATCTGGCTATTCTGCCTAAGGAACACGAAATAGTATAGTATTGAATTAATTCTCTAAAACGTGAATATCTCCGTAACTAGTAACTCCCATAATTGTCGATTTCTACTTAAAATATCGTTCTTAGGCTAATCATGTAGGTATATAAGCTGATATATAATCCAACGCACGTAAAGAGCCCCGGGCGGCTAGTGGAGGGAGTACGTTTTCGCATACATTTTGTTTGCAGCGCAGGTACATCGCCAGGAGCTCTTTTTACGTGCGTCAAATCTTAAGTGAAAGATGCGTCTTTAATTTTGCTTCTCTCGCCCAATCCAATCAAAGAGAGATTTAGAAAATACGAATTTTAGTTCTTCATTGCGTGGTGGAGACGCATTATACACTGCGGTTGTTAGTATCACACGCAATGTATCAGGAAATGGGTTGGCGGGCCGTAATTCACGCGAATTTGTGGTCGACAGGGTGTTCAAGGTCGTCTGGCGTGGCACGAAACAGGCAGAAACTTGTTCCGTTGTTCCGGTACCTGCTACGTTTTAATAAGTAAACGCCGTACTTCCGTAAGTCAGTTGGTGTTGCCATCACAATGATTTTGCAGGGAATAGGGTATTGGAATCATTGAAGACATGTATCACAAAATGTTTATAAGGTAATGATTATTTATTGGTAATTTTATCTCTGCTTATAGGTACTAATCTCTAAATATTTTTTGAAACTAAAACGCCTTCAATTCAAATCGATTTTTTGTTAATTTCCATGGGTTTATTTTAAGAATCTTGTCAATTTTGTAATACATCTGGATGTTGCACACCGAACAATGGACTGAAGTTATAAACCTGACTTTTACGTTACATATGTTTTATATTTATTTGTTAGTGTATTTTCTCTATTTCAAGAATGTGGAATCACTACGTCCCCAGCAAGTACCAAGTGTGCGAAAATTTCTTCTCCTTATTAAAAATAAAATAAAAATGTATTCTGTACATATTTTGCTTAGTTTGTTTTTTGCCACCTTCAACATTTCATTCATCATTATCATCATCATCATGTGAGCCGGATGACGTCCACTGCTGGACATAGGCCTCCCCCAAAGAGTGCCATAATGACCGGCTCTTGCGCTAACCGCATCCAGCGGACTCCCGCGACCTTTACCAGGTCATCAGTCCACCTTGTGGGGGGTCTACCCACGCTTCGCCATCGGATACGTGGCCGCCACTCGAGAACCTTTCCACCCCAACGGCCATCGGTTCTAGGTGCAATGTGCCCCACCCACTGCCACTTAAGTTTAGCGATTCGAAGGGCTATATCGGTCACTTTGGTTCTGCTGCGGATGACCTCATTTCTGATGCGATCACGCAGAGAAACTCCCAGCATAGCCCTCTCCATTGCTCTATGGGTGACTGAGTCCTTTCATGAGGCCCATAGTACCTAAGCGACCACGTTTCAGTGCCATATGTCATCATTTTCAACACACTGGTCAAAGACCTGCGTCTTGACACACTGCGGAATATTGGAAGAAAAGATGTGCCGTAGCTTCTCGAACGCACTTTATTACATAATTATTTTTAATCTAGCCCCTAAAAACGAAATTAACTACCACTTGTGTAACCCATCCTATGTTACCAATTTTTTTACTAAAACTTTTAAATTTTTTACCCTATTGTATTCATTGGTTACACAATCAACTAATTAGTCTATGGACATTGGACCTCTGAATGAGTGGTTGCGATTTCTACACTTTAAAAAACCACGTGGATTGGTGATTTTTAAAAGATAAAAGGTGTTAGATTCCACTGTAATGCCTCTGTACTCTTCTTATAGACCCAACTGGTTACCTAGTAATGGAGAGTTTATCTGTCATTGAAGATAAACTAGGTACTAAGAATTGAGAAAATTATTTTTATTAATTCTTTAGTATGGTTTGCATGCGACCTGTAGAGAAGAACAGCCACCGGACATACGACAGCATTTTTGCCGAAGCTGAAACGGAGACATTCGTTCGCTTCGCTCGGTCGGTCAATAGGCGTATTTAACCTGTTATATGTGCTAATGTTGCTTTTATGTAATGAGGCTAATTTTACGACCTGGCCCATTTACCATATTTTTGGGAGAAACAATCAATCAATCAATTATTTATTTCATTACAACACAAATTATTGGTACAAAAACGTATAGTACTTAGGTATAGTCTCATAGCAAAATTAATTGTAATTTACATCCTTTTGCAGAATGATATCCATTACTTCCCGTACTAGTTAAAATTGTATCACGGTGAAGTAAGTTCCGCCATACAATAGTATAATTACAATTAAAAATGCCATCGATTCTATGCTTAAACAATATATATATATATATATATATATATATATATATATATATATAAATATTCCATATAAAAATTATTATAATTATAAACTATATATTTTTTTGTTGTGTTAATATGAATAATAATTTCATTGGACGACATTATTATGATATGTTGGGACATTTTTACTAACCTGTGGCAACACTCACCAGTCACCACATGTTTTGTTTGTCGGTCGAGCCGAGCCAGTCAGTAGTGCCGAGTGCCGACCGCATCGTGATTTTTGCTTTGTGCTAATTATTGTAAAATGGACATCCGGGAATTACTTGAGGACCTCGGCCTACAAGAATACACAGAAATATTCTCTGGTAAGTACTCATCGAATCGATGAATCGTTATATACTTAGATAGAAAAAAACCGCGAAAACGTTTGTTCACGTAACTTGTTTTTCAACTTGCAATTGTTTAATTGTGTTCTAGACTTTACTAAATCAGCTTTCTTGGTCAAGTCGTTAAAGTAAAATTTAGCATTTATACGCTCAGTCCGTCGAAACAGTAAATTTCTCTCGTTTTGCAAAAAACAAATGGCCGCCATACCATGTGGTGATTTCAAACTTAAATACACTAAAAATGTTGTTTTGTTTGTGTTTCTAGACAATAAACAGACGTTGGCCTGGAACTAAGATTTAGTATAATTCGCACGAAGTAAGTTTGCATCTGTGTAATTGTTTTGCAATAATGCAAGTAGTAATGAAGCTGCGGCCGGTATGTCATATATCGAATTTGGACACAATTAATGTTGATTTGCCAAGGTCTCATTACGGATTCAATAAACAAGTATTGTTTTTCTTTACAGAAAACGAAATTGATTATGACACTGCTATCATATTAGAGATCGAGGAGCTGAAAGAGTTTATTCCTAAAGTTGGCCCCCGAATGAAATTTAAAAAAATCTAGAGAAATTGAGATAGCCACAATCTAGACCGGAGTCCGGACTCGCCAGAACAAAAAGATATTTCAGTAAGTATTAAATTAATTGTAACAATTAGCTTCACTTGTCAGTAAAGACCCTAACTCCAATCGCGTTGAAAATTTGTAGACCAGTTCAATTCAGGTGACAATGCATTATGACGGTACCATAGAGCTGGTATTATGATGGAGACTGAAGGTGGCCTTAGGAACTTCTAAAAATTTATAGATGTATTAGAATTGTCTTGATGACTTGTGACAAGTTCCTAACTATCGACAGTATACTTGTTTGTTTGTACTGTATAAGAGCCTGTTGTGGGAAGCCGATGTGTTCAACACATTGTTTATTAAAAAAAAAATGTGTGTTTTAGTGTGTGGTTATTGTGTGTTGTATTAGTTGCGAGTTGGTCTAATAGTGTTATTCATTTTTAGTTTTTACATACTTGAGTAAGTTTACATAGTAGTGTTAAAAGTAAGTAAACAGCAATGAAATAACCGTGCAACTTTATCAAGACCATCATCATCGCCAATAGAACTCATGCAGGACCAATTAGTCTATTCTTGAAACTTATTTTTTATTTTAAGTGATTTACCTTATTGGCTTTTAAGAGAGAATTGTTAGACGGAGGGTACTGTTACTCTTTATTAATTTGTTCACACAATAAAAAGTATAAATTAGGGTTTGCTTGGCTCTAACACAGTGCAGATTATAGGATTGTTTACTCTACTGTTTATCAGGGTTCCGTACCCAAAGGGTGTAAATGGTACCATATTGCTGTAACTCACATGTCCATCCATCTGTCTATCTTGTCTGTCTGTTTGTCAGTCTGTCGTCTTTCACTCAGATTTTACAACCAAACGGTTGGAGCTACAGTCTTCAAATATTCACAGTATAAGCATCTTGTCCTTTTTTTTTATGTATTTTCCCAATTAGGTACTCGAAGACCCCTGGACCGATTTGGGTTTTTTTTTGTAAGGGTAGACATCCTGGGTGGTCCTATAGTCATCAGGTCAGGGTCAGATTTGATGGTGGGATCCTGACAAAATCGAGGGAACGTATAATATATATATATGTATATGTATATATTATACAACGTGTTTGGTATAACGATGTAGGAACTTTAGGCGGTGATGAGGACTATTAGGTTTGATCCCTTTTTACCTTAGTCCAATATGTGATAGCCTTTTTGTAACAGTGTTTTGCCTTGCGGTTGTTCAACTAACCGTGACCTATGTCGATGTATGGAAAAAACTTTTCCAACGGCAAAGTCAAGTTTGTGTTGTCGTTAGAGAACAATGTAAAAAAAAAAACCAATTTGGACTAAGATAAATAAGGTTCAAACTCTTTCTAATAGTCCCTTCCATGACCTCCTAAATCGTTATACCAAACACCTTGTATATATATATATATATATATAAACAAAACACATTTACTTGCCACTAAAAATAGATAAATAAAAATTTAATTTTTTTCGGGATAGTGTTGTCCAAATCTGTTTTTGCATAATCGAGTAACAAACATTCAAACTTTCACATTTAGAGTATAATTAGGATTAGTTTTTTTTTATAAAGGTACATAATCGTATTTGCTTCAAATCTTCTAAGACGAAACATATTCAGGTAGTTGGCAGAAAAGTGTGTCTTAATAATGCTATTGTTATTAACATACTTATTAATTTATTCATTTGTTCAACAACAAATCAATAATGTTGTTTTACATACAGGAAAGTTTAGACGGCAGAGCAATACAATACTGATGGAGGGTTCCCGAAGGAAATTAAGCCAGCTTCTAATAAACCACAAACTGGAAAACAATTGTGCGAAGAAAATTTCCAGTGAAGAATTTTAAAAATGCTAGCGGCAAGTTATACGAGCCGTGTGGACCCGGGTATGTCCTAAAACTACGACCACGACCACCGGGGAATGGGCAGCAGCATTCCTTAAATGCGGTGGAGATACTGCGATCGCCAACCCGCATGCCAAGCGTGGCGATTATGGCATTTACCCCCCATGAAATTGGGGGAGGCCTATGTCCAGCAGTGGACATCCTAGGGCTGATATGGTGGGGGGAAGTTATACGAGAGTTACATAGCACGAAGGAGAAAGTTGCGAGAAGGTGCGTCGAAGTCGTCGGGAGTATCGCTCAGATCTACACCAACTATCACAGATGAGGACATCCATAGCCTTGAATCTCTGGAAAGTGGTAAGCAAATTATTACTTATCAAATTACCGGTTATATGTTAATACAAATATTGTTAATTGAACACCAATTCTATGTGATCAAACTAGAAATTGATAATTTACTTTTGTTGACGACCATGCTTCTTGCTAAATTTTATTATTCAGCCCTATGTAGGATTATGAACCTTATCAAGTTGTATTAAACATACATACAAGGTTCCTAGCAGGAGGTGATAGAGGAGTTAAAATGCAACAAATTTGACCCCCTATATGTATGGGTAGTAATTTGTATGCGTAGTCATAAACTTTTTTAAACCCAGACCACATTGTTTGAACATAACATGTAACTTACCGTAATTTTTTTTCTTGCTGTTCATATTTTTTTATTGGGATATTTTTAGAATTTATATAACCCATTTATATATACTCAGCGGCAGAAAATTTGGCCCAAAATCGTAGCAATATGTATGAAAACCAAACAAATTAGGGCCGCTGAGTATATATATTTCACTTTGCCCTTCCTCTTGTTAACTCATCCCACCATGCATATATAAATTACAGGTATTGTCTATGAAGAAACATTATTGTGGCTGAAAAACAATATCGATCCATGGAAATCTGTTGAAGAAAAGTGGGCAGAAACTGCAGATCACCGCCTAAACCGCATTAAATGCGGAAAAGGTGAAATAGCGGATTACTTCAAGGATTTCCCAGCCTTGAAACAATCACAAGGCTATACCTTGGTAAGCATATAACGCAGCCTTATTTTTTTTTTTACATAATCTTTGTGGTTTTTGTATATAAACCTACGCAATGACATATGAATGACAGAAGTTTCTTTATTTTTCATAAGACAAGTGTCTAAATTTCGATTGCCATGTAAAATTCATAATGTTAGTTCCCGTTTCTGCCACGATTCTTCTCCTTCCGCACAAACTCTAGACACTTGCAACATCAAAACTCGCGCGATGCAGACATTGCAGAACGAGCTATTATGCAGGCAGTAAAAGTGACAAGCTATTGTAGTGCTCGCTTAACACCCCAATAAGCTCTGTGGTAGCGATCCGGACGGACCTTGCACAAGCCCCCCTTTCTCACCAGTGAAAATAACATAGCGTACATTTATTGTATTCTTTTTTCAGCTAATGAACAATTTCAGTGGTCTGTATCCGGGAAAGGAAAACAAATTATTTTCTTTTATCACCCTCAAAAATGAAGAAATTATAAAATATGCTTCATTAAAATTAAGAAAAATTAGAGACCAAGACACAAGAACAAAAATAGCAAATATAATTGCACTCATTGATGGTAAGAATTTTTTCTCAAATATTAGTTCTTATTTTAAACCTTCATAAAGTTAAGTCTCAAATCTTAACCGAAACTTTTTTTTTCTTTGAATACAGAAGATGAACCAGAGACATCTAGCAATGTTGCTTTGATGTTGCTGGCTTATGTCATCAACATTTCACCTGCACGGAAAATAAAAGGAAGCTAGCGTGGAAGCCATCCAGAGCAGAGGTATGCGACGGCTATATATCGCAAGCTGCTTCTGAAGCCGACGTAACCAACAAGATCATTCAAAAAAAGGAGAACCTGCAGAGGCTAGGCCGCACAGTTCAACCATTCGTTATTTTTGTTGGCCCTACCGTTATTGAGGTAAAAGTAGCGTATGTAGTTATAAACGACACATTGTATAGTTTTAACAAATTATTAACCGTGTAGACTGTGCTTTTAAAATATTTCAGTCGACAGGAGCTTGTTACCCGGAGGAAGCTGGAGACATCTGGCTTTTTATTCAATTGGGTTTCTACGATATTAAAACTAAATTTGACAGGCCTACGCAGGCTGTGAATACTCTTTTAACTGATCTAGAGTTATTACTTTAAAAAATGTTCACGTGTTACTATTGCAAAAAAGCCAGTGCGTCTCCGAATTTACTTATAACTCATGTGCGAACTTTCTGTAAATCAACGGTAGGATTTTCCGGATTTCGCTGTGGTGAACAAGGGTGTTATCGTCATTATATTTCCTCTGCATCTTTCAAAAAGCACTTAGTTAGAGACCACCAGTCATCATTGTCAGTCTTGCCTCATCCAAATAGTAAGAATGCGATTGATACAGATACCAATATCTCAAATTTACCTTCAACGTCAAGCAAAGAAACTTACGAAACAGTAAATGCAATTGGATCTCTACTAACTAAAAGACACGAAAATTCTCTTGGTCACCATGCTGCAAGTCTCGTCTCCACTCTATATGCCAACCCGATAATACCGCGTAAAGCCGAACAAGTTCTTGTAGAAAATCTTCAATTATTTCATTCTAGATCACAATGCATTATAAAGCGACAGTTTAATGATATGGTACCACCAGATCAAAGCAATGTTCATGTTAAAAATGCTGTTCAAAAAATATTTAGCTCGTACAGCAATGCTTTTGAGAATTTAGATTCAGAACACAAACGTTTAATAGTACATTACTACAGAGGCCGGGACGAAAGGGGTTGCCGGCCGAAGACATATAGACGGCCGAGCGAAGCGAGGTCGGATAGGTCTCAGGCGGGCAACCCCATATTTCCCGCCGAGGTATGTATAGTGCTTTTATCAAACATGCAATGAAATAAACAACAAAAAAAACAGTTTTATATTTAATACGCATAGTGGCAGAATGTCATGATGCCAAGAGGTCGTTAATGCAATTTCATACAAATGTTGCAGGCCTAGGCCGGCAAAGTCCTTTTTTTTAATTTCCATTCCACATAAATTTGTGGCACAGGCATCATGACATTCTGCCACTATGCGTATTAAAAATAAAACTTTGATTTTTTTTGTTGTTTATTTCATTGCATGTTTGAGAAAAGCATGGCGCCAAGCGTGGCGATTATGGCATTTGCAAAATGCTCGTGGCTTGCTTTAGATGGGTTTGACTTATTTCTAAACGTCGCCGTAGATGTTTTACATGACTATCTCGAGGGTGCTTGTCGATATGTGATACAGAATCTAGTACGAACTAGTAGCTAACTAGCTAATTTCTTTTGACAATTTGTAATCAAGAATACGGTATTTTAATTATGGACCTGATTCAACATCGACACCATGCAATTCTGTAGCAAAAGAAGGCTCAACATTAAAGTTAAAATGTTCGGCTTCTGAAATGCTTACACTTATTCGATATTTTGGGCTAATTGTCGGACGTAATGTCCCAGATGAAAACGAAGTTTGGTTCTTATACATCAAATTAAGACAATTGTTGGATAAACTTTTAAGTCATAGAGTCCATGAAAATACTATTGATCAAGTAAAATTTTCAGTAGCTGAATGAAACGCTCTATCTCAATTAACTGAAACAGACTTAAAGCTAAAGTTTCATTTTCTTACACATTATCCAGAAATGTAAAAAAAAATGGCCCACTTACCCACATCTGGACGATGAGGTTTGAAGCCAAGCATCGTATATCTAAATTTGTGGCCAGAGCATCGCACAACAGAGTAAATGTTTGTAAAACAATAGCTATTAAACATCAATTAATTTTAAACGATACTTTTATTAAAAATGAAACTACAAAGACTATCTCTTATGGTAAAAAGGCAATTATGACAGAAGCGCACATTGAAAATGTATGGCTAAACTTTCATTCTCGAGGTATAATCGATAATAATTGTTGGTACTCATTAGCATGGGTGAAACTACATAGTGTCCGATTTGTGTTGTCGTCAATTGTCATTCTAGATATTTCAGAATCTTCAGGCTTACCTAAGTTTGGTGAAATAAAAAATATTTATTTACTTAACAATGATGAAGTTACATTTGAGTGTGTTTCATTAGAGTGTATAGATTTTAATCAGCATTACTATGCGTATCAAGTGCAGAGAACCAACGATTACCTATTACATGATTATAATACCCTTGTTTCGCCTGTACCGGCCACAATTGCCATAATGTCAAATTTAAAACTTGTATGTGACGTTCGATGGACTTTAGAATAAGTTTTCGCCTTCGACCGTCGTTTCCTCGTAGCCAAACTAATTCGCCAATCTATTTTGACCACGGGGAATTACTTGTCCTCGTGGTCAAACTATGTATTATTCCTGTGCTATAAACAAATGTGTTTCAGGTGAGACAGATAAAACAAACAAAGTATATAAATCGATGTACAATCTACGTTCACATCTTTTGAATGTTTTACTACTGTTATATTGAGCAAATTCGCAGAAGTCTTAGTCCATTTTGTTACGGCAAGCTATACAACTATTTATGTTTCCCATTGCATTCGGACGTTTGAAACCTCTTGACTAATAATTGGTGGAAATTTTAAAGAATTATGTTCTGATTGATATCCCAAAGTTCCCAAAAAATTAATCGTGGGGAAAACCCGCCATCTTGAGAAAACTTAAACATTCTCTGATTTTTTTCAGGTTTTGCTAATTAATTCACAAACCATGGGTTTTTTATATGAGTTGTTACTATCGCTTTGAAATTATGTTAAATTTGAGACAATTTTAGTCCACCGCTCTGTATGTCTGATTGTTTTTGAGAAATTATACTTTGAATACTGTCATTTTTTTAACAACATTTAAATTCCAACTTTCGTTTTTGTTTAAATATTAATTTGGCATAACCGCACATGGTTGACATATAAAACATATAAAGTGTCAATTACATAGCTCTTATACTTTAGATTTTATTGATTTCTAAAAAAACGATTTCGTCACTCATTCACTGTTAATCATCAAAATTCTAGGGTACTTCCTGAAGTCCTAGAAAGCTTAAATTTACTATTTAAGCTGCTAGTTTTAGTACACAGTATTCTTAAACTTAAAACTTTTACCAAAATAAAAATAAATGGCATAAACAACAAACTTACAAAACGAAGTAAAATCCCATCAAAAACATTTTCATGTTAAAAGTTGCCAAGACGAGACTGCAGCTGCGAGCTGTGGGCAGGCTTAAATTGTCTCAAATTTAATATACTTTTAAAGTGTTAGCAACAACTAATGTCAATCATATGCGGTTATGCCGATATTGGGCTGAAAACAAAAACAATAACTTCGAATTCAAATGTTATTTAAACAAATGAAAATAACAAAGTATCATTTCTCAAAAACTATTGGACATGATAATCATAATCATATTTATGGGTAATATAAAATTACATGGAGCTGTGGGTGGACTTAAATTGTCTTAAATTTGATATACTTTCAAAACGACATTAACAATTATTGTCAAAATCCTATACTTTATGAATTAAAAAGCAAAAACTGAAATAAGTCCGAATCTTTTTTAGTTTTTTTTGAACCGAAATAATTTTAGTGTTTTGGAAGATAACGAATATATCTGTCCATAGTTAGCTGTAAAACATTCAAAAGCGGTGAAAATAGATCGTGCATCGATTTATAGTTTGTTTGTTTTATTTATCCGTCTTACCTTTACACAAGATTCTTCGTGGCCAAACTAGTTTGGCAAATTAGTTTGGCTACGATGAAACGACCATTACATATCACATACGACATACGTATCCTTGGGCTAGGCCTTCCCATCATATCAGCACCAACCTTCTTCGTTTATTGTTCTCTCATCACACACTTACATGCATACAACACGTGCAGAAATTCAGAAACATACCCACCTGTGCGGATCTGTTGCCCGCAGGTGATACAGTTTACACATCTTACTTACCCTACCTTACCGTTTTGGAAAAGCGTGAATGCGGGCCCACCACCAATTTGTTTCTTTAACTTAACTTCAGGTTAAACATCAGTACTGAGTTTCATTTGTTGTTTGTATTCTTTCATCGTATTGTGTAATTTAAGCTTTTAAAATCAGTCAAATTTCGTAAAAGTAGAAATATTGAAACTCGGTACTGATGTTTAACCTTCACCTAGGCCCTGGGGTAGGGGAGCACCGCCCCTACTGCCAAAAGGTGGCTCTCGGATCGCTACCAAAACGGGGCGATCCCCACATTTTGTATTTTTTTTTTTGTAGAATACCGGTTATATCAGTTTAAAGTCGGGCCTTGCGACATAGGTTCCGCAACTAGTTAGGTTTATGCGTATGTATTAGCGTTCGTATGCGAACGATCTTTAAGTTATACCACTTTCCAGAGATTCTAGTCTAGGCTATGGATGTCCTCATCTGTGATAGTTGGCGTGGATCTGAGCGATGATCCCGACGACTTCGACGATGAACGGCTAGTTCCCGGCAACTGTCCACCTTCTCGCAACTTTCTCCTTCGTGCTATGTAACTCTCGTATAACTTGCCACTAGCATTTTTTTTAGCTAATTTATTTGTAGCTGAAAGCTGATACATGTGCAGAATAGTACACCACAACACTTTCTTTGTGGAATATTTCTACAATTTCGGTAGCTAGTTTATAAAATTCTTCACTGGAAATTTTCTTCGCACAATTGTTTTCTAGTTTGTGGTTTATTAGAAGCTGGCTCAATTTCCTTCGGGAACCCTCCGTCAATAAGCCTCCTTTTCCCTCTTTGAGTATTGCTCTGCCGTCTAAACTTTCCTGTATGTTAAACACGAACATTATTGATTTCTTGTTGAACAAATGAATAAATTAATAAGTATGTTAATAACAATAGCATTTTTAAGATACACTTTTTTGCCAACTACCTGAATATTTTTCGTCTTAGAAGATTTGAAATACGATTATGTACCTTTATTAAAAAAAACTAATCCTAATTATATTCTAAATGTGAAGGTTTGAATGTTTGTTACTCGATTACGCAAACACAGATTTGGATGAAATGACCACACAGATAGTTTATAACTTGGGCTAACACATAGGATACTATACCGAAAAAAAAAATTATCTATTTTTAGTGGCAAGTAAATGTGTTTTGTTTATATATATACAAGGTGTTTGGTATAACGATTTAGGAAGTCATAGAAGGACTATTTTGGGCTAATTGTCGGACATAATGTCCCAGATAAAAACGAAGTTTGGTTCTTATACATCAAATTAAGACAATTGTTGGATAAACTTTTGAGTCATAGAGTCCATGAAAATACTATTGATCAAGTAACATTTTCAGTAGCTGAATTAAACGAGCTCTATCGTCAATTAACTGAAACAGACTTAAAGGCAAAGTGTCATTTTCTTACACATTATCCAAAATTTGGCCCACTTACCCAAATCTGGACGATGAGGTTTGAAGCCAAGCATCGTATATCTAAATTTGTGGCCAGAGCATCGCACAACAGAGTAAATGTTTGTAAAACAATAGCTATTAAACATCAATTAATTTTAAACGATACTTTTATTAAAAATGAAACTACAAAGACTATCTCTTATGGTAAAAAGGCAATTATGACAGAAGCGCACATTGAAAATGTATGGCTAAACTTTCATTCTCGAGGTATAATCGATAATAATTGTTGGTACTCATTAGCATGGGTGAAACTACATAGTGTCCGATTTGTGTTGTCGTCAATTGTCATTCTAGATATTTCAGAATCTTCAGGCTTACCTAAGTTTGGTGAAATAAAAAATATTTATTTACTTAACAATGATGAAGTTACATTTGAGTGTGTTTCATTAGAGTGTATAGATTTTAATCAGCATTACTATGCGTATCAAGTGCAGAGAACCAACGATTACCTATTACATGATTATAATACCCTTGTTTCGCCTGTACCGGCCACAATTGCCATAATGTCAAATTTAAAACTTGTATGTGACGTTCGATGGACTTTAGAATAAGTTTTCGCCTTCGACCGTCGTTTCCTCGTAGCCAAACTAATTCGCCAATCTATTTTGACCACGGGGAATTACTTGTCCTCGTGGTCAAACTATGTATTATTCCTGTGCTATAAACAAATGTGTTTCAGGTGAGACAGATAAAACAAACAAAGTATATAAATCGATGTACAATCTACGTTCACATCTTTTGAATGTTTTACTACTGTTATATTGAGCAAATTCGCAGAAGTCTTAGTCCATTTTGTTACGGCAAGCTATACAACTATTTATGTTTCCCATTGCATTCGGACGTTTGAAACCTCTTGACTAATAATTGGTGGAAATTTTAAAGAATTATGTTCTGATTGATATCCCAAAGTTCCCAAAAAATTAATCGTGGGGAAAACCCGCCATCTTGAGAAAACTTAAACATTCTCTGATTTTTTTCAGGTTTTGCTAATTAATTCACAAACCATGGGTTTTTTATATGAGTTGTTACTATCGCTTTGAAATTATGTTAAATTTGAGACAATTTTAGTCCACCGCTCTGTATGTCTGATTGTTTTTGAGAAATTATACTTTGAATACTGTCATTTTTTTAACAACATTTAAATTCCAACTTTCGTTTTTGTTTAAATATTAATTTGGCATAACCGCACATGGTTGACATATAAAACATATAAAGTGTCAATTACATAGCTCTTATACTTTAGATTTTATTGATTTCTAAAAAAACGATTTCGTCACTCATTCACTGTTAATCATCAAAATTCTAGGGTACTTCCTGAAGTCCTAGAAAGCTTAAATTTACTATTTAAGCTGCTAGTTTTAGTACACAGTATTCTTAAACTTAAAACTTTTACCAAAATAAAAATAAATGGCATAAACAACAAACTTACAAAACGAAGTAAAATCCCATCAAAAACATTTTCATGTTAAAAGTTGCCAAGACGAGACTGCAGCTGCGAGCTGTGGGCAGGCTTAAATTGTCTCAAATTTAATATACTTTTAAAGTGTTAGCAACAACTAATGTCAATCATATGCGGTTATGCCGATATTGGGCTGAAAACAAAAACAATAACTTCGAATTCAAATGTTATTTAAACAAATGAAAATAACAAAGTATCATTTCTCAAAAACTATTGGACATGATAATCATAATCATATTTATGGGTAATATAAAATTACATGGAGCTGTGGGTGGACTTAAATTGTCTTAAATTTGATATACTTTCAAAACGACATTAACAATTATTGTCAAAATCCTATACTTTATGAATTAAAAAGCAAAAACTGAAATAAGTCCGAATCTTTTTTAGTTTTTTTTGAACCGAAATAATTTTAGTGTTTTGGAAGATAACGAATATATCTGTCCATAGTTAGCTGTAAAACATTCAAAAGCGGTGAAAATAGATCGTGCATCGATTTATAGTTTGTTTGTTTTATTTATCCGTCTTACCTTTACACAAGATTCTTCGTGGCCAAACTAGTTTGGCAAATTAGTTTGGCTACGATGAAACGACCATTACATATCACATACGACATACGTATCCTTGGGCTAGGCCTTCCCATCATATCAGCACCAACCTTCTTCGTTTATTGTTCTCTCATCACACACTTACATGCATACAACACGTGCAGAAATTCAGAAACATACCCACCTGTGCGGATCTGTTGCCCGCAGGTGATACAGTTTACACATCTTACTTACCCTACCTTACCGTTTTGGAAAAGCGTGAATGCGGGCCCACCACCAATTTGTTTCTTTAACTTAACTTCAGGTTAAACATCAGTACTGAGTTTCATTTGTTGTTTGTATTCTTTCATCGTATTGTGTAATTTAAGCTTTTAAAATCAGTCAAATTTCGTAAAAGTAGAAATATTGAAACTCGGTACTGATGTTTAACCTTCACCTAGGCCCTGGGGTAGGGGAGCACCGCCCCTACTGCCAAAAGGTGGCTCTCGGATCGCTACCAAAACGGGGCGATCCCCACATTTTGTATTTTTTTTTTTGTAGAATACCGGTTATATCAGTTTAAAGTCGGGCCTTGCGACATAGGTTCCGCAACTAGTTAGGTTTATGCGTATGTATTAGCGTTCGTATGCGAACGATCTTTAAGTTATACCACTTTCCAGAGATTCTAGTCTAGGCTATGGATGTCCTCATCTGTGATAGTTGGCGTGGATCTGAGCGATGATCCCGACGACTTCGACGATGAACGGCTAGTTCCCGGCAACTGTCCACCTTCTCGCAACTTTCTCCTTCGTGCTATGTAACTCTCGTATAACTTGCCACTAGCATTTTTTTTAGCTAATTTATTTGTAGCTGAAAGCTGATACATGTGCAGAATAGTACACCACAACACTTTCTTTGTGGAATATTTCTACAATTTCGGTAGCTAGTTTATAAAATTCTTCACTGGAAATTTTCTTCGCACAATTGTTTTCTAGTTTGTGGTTTATTAGAAGCTGGCTCAATTTCCTTCGGGAACCCTCCGTCAATAAGCCTCCTTTTCCCTCTTTGAGTATTGCTCTGCCGTCTAAACTTTCCTGTATGTTAAACACGAACATTATTGATTTCTTGTTGAACAAATGAATAAATTAATAAGTATGTTAATAACAATAGCATTTTTAAGATACACTTTTTTGCCAACTACCTGAATATTTTTCGTCTTAGAAGATTTGAAATACGATTATGTACCTTTATTAAAAAAAACTAATCCTAATTATATTCTAAATGTGAAGGTTTGAATGTTTGTTACTCGATTACGCAAACACAGATTTGGATGAAATGACCACACAGATAGTTTATAACTTGGGCTAACACATAGGATACTATACCGAAAAAAAAAATTATCTATTTTTAGTGGCAAGTAAATGTGTTTTGTTTATATATATACAAGGTGTTTGGTATAACGATTTAGGAAGTCATAGAAGGACTATTTTGGGCTAATTGTCGGACATAATGTCCCAGATAAAAACGAAGTTTGGTTCTTATACATCAAATTAAGACAATTGTTGGATAAACTTTTGAGTCATAGAGTCCATGAAAATACTATTGATCAAGTAACATTTTCAGTAGCTGAATTAAACGAGCTCTATCGTCAATTAACTGAAACAGACTTAAAGGCAAAGTGTCATTTTCTTACACATTATCCAAAATTTGGCCCACTTACCCAAATCTGGACGATGAGGTTTGAAGCCAAGCATCGTATAACTAAATTTGTGGCCAGAGCATCGCACAACAGAGTAAATGTTTGTAAAACAATAGCTATTAAACATCAATTAATTTTAAACGATACTTTTATTAAAAATGAAACTAAAAAGACAGACGGTGAAATTCATCGTTCATAGTTTCACGGGTACGCCAAGTGGACGATCATGTAATTCTAGAATAGTATGATTAATTAAGCCTTGTTATGGTTTTTCAGTATGTCTCAATTTTACGATTGTAAATAATATGAAGCTTTTATTATGTTTCACGGGTACGCGCAGTTGACGACCATGTAATTCTAGAATAGTATAATTAAGCTTGTTGTGGTTTTTTTGTATGTCTCAATGTTACGATTGAAAATAAATAATATGAAGCTTTTATTATGTTTTACGGGTAAGCCAAGTTGACGACCATGTCATTGGGAACATTAAGTTTTCTAAAAGTATTCATGTTATATTTTTTCGTAATAGTATACGTTATTTGGACTTAATACCTACTATTTAGACACCACTTTTCAAACCTCGATGTGGCGTTTAGTTAAATGATGGATTTTTTCAACATAATTTTGGTCTATATGGAATTAGTAAGGAACATTAAAAAAGTAGTCGTGACATTGACAGACAGATTCCATATGGACCAAAGTAATGTTGCATACATCCGTCATTTAAACAAACGTCACATCGAGGTTTTACAAAAAAGATATTTAAAAACTATATGTCCTAAAAATAAACTATTCCTAGATTCTGGGTTCAAATAAGAAAAAAATATAATACGTATACCTTTGGAAAACTTAATGATCCCAGTTCTAGAATAGTATGATTAATTAAGCTTATTGTGATTTTTTATTTACGGTTGAAAATAAATAATATTAATCTTTTATGTCTATTTGCTTTTAACTACGTAAGCCTATAAAACTTTTACGGGGTCTGAGAACAGAACTTCTTCAGAATTTCTTCTGTTATTAACCTTGTAAAAGAGTAAAAAATTAAAAAATTATCATTGCTGTGTAGTGTGTACACTGAATGTATATGTATCGTGAAGTATTATTTTATCTCAATTACCAATTATTGTATGCTCCTCACTTAAGTTTGCTATAATTTATATATATATATTTTGCATAATAATAATATAGCCGCACTAATATCGTACAAGTACAACAGTAGATAAATCCTGACCAGAGTTTTATATGAATTCATAATGGCAATGACGTAATTATTGCTAGTTAAAGGAAAGAAAATAAAAAACACGCAGGTTTTAAACCATTTGGTCAGTTTTATAATGATACATCATTCTTTAGCGTACCCGCACAATTATTTATAGGTAGATATCTATGTTACCAGTGAAGGTTGTACTACTTATACTACAAATCATAATGTTTATAAAACGTATTAACTGTTATAGTAGAGGTATGAACGGGAAGTCGAAGCGTGGCCAGACCGCCATTCCTAAGATGGCAGTGCCGACCTTGACCAGATTCGCCGCATCGAGGACCATATAGAAAAACCATGGGAGAGGCATATGTCCAGCAGCGGATATATGCTGAGAAGATAAATAAGAGGTATGATACTAGTGCGGGACAAGTAAGGCACCATACCATTCACTATACGTAAATAGATGGACGACTATTAAACATACTTGATTTTTAGGGTTCCGTACCTCAAAAAAGGAAATACGGAAACCTAAAAATCTATTGTCTAATTAGACACACGCCTGAGTACATACGATACTGCTGCGGGTATAAGGCATGGTGCACTACGCGTATTACATATGGCACACCAGGTCTTACGATACTCGCACCTGTATTTTCCTTATGCTGGCATGGTACAGTCAGCGTCATTAATATATATACAGCTATCGAGTCAAAATGTGTAAACATCAGCCTTATTGTCAGTGACATACTGGTGTGTGGATATTTTTGAGCTCTTATTAACGTATATATATATTTATGACGCTGACCGTAAGTACATACAAAGGAGTTCATATAATTATTTTGAATATTAACCTATCAAAGTCAATTAAATTTTGTAGATATGGTCTAGAAACTAATACCTAAGTCTGTGGTTTATTACATATTTGTAAAAATGTATTGTTTAAATATTGCACAGGGTTTAAATATTTTCTTTAATTACTCCCTGCAATATTTAAACTATAATTTTTTATGAATATGTAATAAACCACAGACCTAGATATTAGTTTCTCGATCGTGTCTACAAAATTTCGTTGACTTTGATTGGTTAGTATTCATAATAATCATCTGAACACCTTTGTATGTACCATGCCAGCATAAGGAAAATACAGGTGCGAGTATCATGAGGCATGGTGTGCCATACGTAACACGTATAGTGCACCATGCCTTACTATACCCGCAGCAGTATCGTACGTACGCTGGCGTGGTACATAAGTATGATTCACCGTGCTTTACTGTTCCCGCACCAGTATCGTACGTACGCTGGCGTGGTACATAAGTATGATTCACCGTGCTTTACTGTTCCCGCACCAGTATCGTACGTACGCTGGCGTGGTACATAAGTATGATTCACCGTGCTTTACTGTCCCCGCACCAGTATCGTACGTACGCTGCCGTGGTACATACGCACGGTTCATCATGCCTTACTGTACCGGCAACGGTACCTTACCTCTACTACGACAGTTAATACGTATGACACATCATGCTTTACTATGCCTGCCACAGTATCCTATGTATGCCGCAATGGTGCACACGTATGGCGCACCATGCTTCACTGTGTCCGCCACAGTATCGTAAGTATGTCGCCGCGGTGCACACGTATGGCTCACCATTATTTACTGTGTCCGCCACAGTATCGTAAGTATGTCGCCGCGGTGCACACGTATGGCTCACCATTATTTACTGTGTCCGCCACAGTATCGTAAGTATGTAGCCGCGGTGCACACGTATGGCTCACCATTATTTAATGTGTCCGCCACAGTATCGTAACTATGTGGCCGCAGTGCACACGTATGGCTCACCATTATTTACTGTGTCCGCCACAGTATCGTAAGTATGTCGCCGCGGTGCACACGTATGGCTCACCATTATTTAATGTGTCCGCCACAGTATCGTAAGTATGTCGCCGCAGTGCACACGTATGGCTCACCATTATTTACTGTGCCCGCTACAGTATCGTAAGTATGTCGCCGCGGTGCACACGTATGGCTCACCATTATTTACTGTGCCCGCTACAGTATCGTAAGTATGTCGCCGCGGTGCACACGTATGGCTCACCATTATTTAATGTGTCCGCCACAGTATCGTAAGTATGTCGCCGCGGTGCACACGTATGGCTCACCATTATTTACTGTGCCCGCTACAGTATCGTAAGTATGTCGCCGCGGTGCACACGTATGGCTCACCATTATTTACTGTGCCCGCTACAGTATCGTAAGTATGTCGCCGCGGTGCACACGTATGGCTCACCATTATTTACTGTGCCCGCTACAGTATCGTAAGTAAGTCGCCGCGGTGCACACGTATGGCTCACCATTATTTACTGTGTCCGCCACAGTATCGTAAGTATGTCGCCGCGGTGCACACGTATGGCTCACCATTATTTACTGTGTCCGCCACAGTATCGTAAGTATGTCGCCGCGGTGCACACGTATGGCTCACCATTATTTACTGTGCCCGCTACAGTATCGTAAGTAAGTCGCCGCGGTGCACACGTATGGCTCACCATTATTTACTGTGTCCGCCACAGTATCGTAAGTATGTCGCCGCGGTGCACACGTATGGCTCACCATTATTTACTGTGTCCGCCACAGTATCGTAAGTATGTCGCCGCGGTGCACACGTATGGCTCACCATTATTTACTGTGTCCGCCACAGTATCGTAAGTATGTCGCCGCGGTGCACACGTATGGCTCACCATTATTTACTGTGTCCGCCACAGTATCGTAAGTATGTAGCCGCAGTGCACACGTATGGCTCACCATTATTTACTGTGTCCGCCACAGTATCGTAAGTATGTCGCCGCGGTGCACACGTATGGCTCACCATTATTTACTGTGTCCGCCACAGTATCGTAAGTATGTCGCCGCGGTGCACACGTATGGCTCACCATTATTTACTGTGCCCGCTACAGTATCGTAAGTAAGTCGCCGCGGTGCACACGTATGGCTCACCATTATTTACTGTGTCCGCTACAGTATCGTACGTAAGCCGCCATGGTACACACGTACAGCTGACCATTAGTTACTGTGCCCGCTACAGTATCGTACGTATGTCGCCGCGGTGCACACGTATGGCTCACCATTATTTCCTGTGCCCGCTACAGTATAATACGTAAGCCGCCATAGTACAGACGTATGGCTCACCACGATTTACTGTGCCCGCCACAGTACCGTACGTATGCCGTCGCGGTGCACACGTATGGCTCACCATTATTTACTGTGCCCGCTACAGTATCGTACGTATGCCGCCGTGGTACACACGTATGGCTCACCATTATTTACTGTGCCCGCCACAGTACCGTACGTATGCCGTCGCGGTGCACACGTATGGCTCACCATTATTTACTGTGCCCGCTACAGTATCGTACGTATGCCGCCGTGGTACACACGTATGGTTCACCGTTTTCTACTGTGCCCGCAACAATAGCATACAGGTGTTGCAGTCGTAGTTTCAGGAGTATTCAGTGCGACTTGCGCACTACGTATACGTAGCCGGATGTCGGGCTACGTACGTACGTACAAAAATCGACCACTAGTAAATACGTAACCCGCTCCATGATGAGCATCAGTATGCCGACTACGTACGACTGACTACGTACGCGTAATGGAGCGGGTTACACACGTCATTGTGGTCGATTTTTATCCTTATTTTACGTAGCGCGGCAGAGGAAATTTTTCTCAGTGGACTAATGGACGAATTCTTAGTAAATAAATGGCCACAATGTCGCTAAATTTAAGGCGAATTCTGTACATAAAGTTCTCACGGTTCTGACAAAGCTTAATTACAGCTCATTCAGTAAATTAGTTGGGCAAAGTTTAAAGAAACTTCCCGGGAAGCGATTTTTTGCCCAGGAAAGTTTAAATTGTCCACTGCTTTAAATTAAGGAACATTTTACACTTAGGCCCGATTCTGAGATAATTGGAGGGTTTTTAGCTTGGATAAGGTTCTATTTATAAAGCTAGAAAGCCACTTTAGTGGTAAGGCACGCGACATTCAATCTGGAGGTCCCGGGTTCGATCCCGGGCCCGTCCATTCATCATCCGCCTTTACTTACGCCTTTTAAAACGCGAGCGGCGGGGGTTTGAACCTTGGCAGGAGCCCGAGCGTTTTTAGATCACTTATACATAGTTGCATCCAATACTTTTGAGGGTTCCGTAGTAAAAAAGGAACCCTTATAGTTTCGCCATGTCCGGCCGTCCGCGGATTAGACCTTTCTTATACTAGAGGCTTTGCGAGCTGCAGACTTCGCAAAAAAAAAATACCAAAAACAGACTCGACCAAAAAAATTCTATATAATTATCGATTCTGCTCACAAAATTTCACGAGAATCGGTTGAGAAATGCAACCTGTAGAGGAGAACATCCGGACACACACACAGACGGTTCGCTCGCTCGGTCAATAAAATGTAACAGTTGCTTAAAAAAAACTACACAAAATATCGCCCATATTTTTATCGATAACGTGTCATTAATATTTTCAGCGACTCTTAAAATTTTTGTACTGTGTAATTTGTTTACGATAAAACGTTGAATGATCATACGATACATAAATTATTTAACCTTATCAATTTGGCCGTTGGAAACATTAGGCTAATTAACAATCTTTTTAATTAAAAATAGTGTTGCGTGGAGGAAACCGCGAAAGAACCCAGTATTGTGTCGTATATTGCTGGGATAACGTCTTTTGTTAGTCGAAAAGTGACGAATGTGTCCGGGATCATACAAAATAAGTCGTTACACATAAGTACTTCTATCAAAAATTGCAAGTGATGTTTTATTAATTTCAAAAAAGAAATGATTGGAACAGGTGTCTCACTTTGTTTACACAACAATATTCAACTGTCTCTAAATTTTATTGCATATCATAATCATAATCATAATAGCCTTTATTGCCGAAACTAAAACAGTATTCATCATCATGGCAGATTAATTTGGGTTTATTAAAAAAAAGACCGGTCAAGAGCGAGCCATAATCACGCGCCGATGGTTCCGTACCAATTGAATTTGAACAAGTTTTTTAGTTATTTAAAACGAAAGACATGGATAAAGATAAATGAAATAAATAAAATAGCCTTTATTCTCGACCTTTACAAATTAAAATTAAAATTATCACTGACATCAATCCTGAAATCCTCAACCACCACCACCACATCAGCCGAAGGACGTCCATTGCTAGCCATGGCCATGCCATAATCGCCGCGCTTGGAATGAGTAAAATCCTCCATTCCCCTCTATTTATTGCGGCGTCCAAGTGTTGGAATGATCTCCCTCCACCTATCCAAGGAGCGTCTAGCAAGTATACCTTTAAGCGCAAGCTTAAGGGCTATTTGTTGACGCTCCAAAGATCCCATTTCTAATCCATCCAGCACTTAAAATATCGCCACTTTGTCTTTTTTCCCTTATGTTCTTCTCTTGTAGCTTCCTATGATTGTTTTTGTTCAGAAGCTGTTATTATTATTATTATTATTATTTTAATCGCATTCTGAATCTGTTTTCTCGGTCAGTAAGAATGTTTTTTGAACTGGTTTATTTTATATACCTAACTCTGCCAATTAAAATGATTTTGAGAATATTATATTTTAAGTATTTTATTATGATTATATTAATATGATTTATTTATTATGTGTACCTTTTATATAGTATGTTGTGTTGCGTTCCGTGGATCACTTACGGTGCTGTCTGAAAACCAGCGCTGCAGGTGTCTGACACCTCAGCATAATGCTGAGACAGCAACCGTTTCACTGCCGCGAAGACACACGTTATGTGTTTAATGTGCGTTTCTTCCCTTTTTTTGTATCTGTGTGTCTTTGTTTGGTTATGTGAATAAATGTCTTCTTTCTTTCTTTCTTTCTTTCTATTGCAGTCCGTCGCCAAGTGGGACCTGGAACTGATTTTATGTCGTCTTTCCATCTGCGCAATGGTCTGCCTCTCTTCCTTTTCCCATCTTTGGGATACCATACTGTGACTAATTAGACCATTCTTAGGGTTCCGTACCCAAAAGGGCAAAACTGGACCCTATTACACTCCGCTGTCCTTCCGTCCGTCTGTCACCAGGCTGTATCTAATTAACCGTGATAGCTAGAAAGTTGAAATTTTCACAGATGATCTATTTCTATTGCCGCTCTAACAAGAAATACTAAAAACAAAATAAAATAAATATTTAAGGGAGCTCACTTACAAAAAAACTTTTAATACGTTGCGTCGTTGCCTTCATCAGGCGCTCTGTCTCAGAATGTATGGGAAAACTAAAATCCGACTCGCACTTGCCCAAAATTCTATTTGATATTATTTATCGTTATTATTACTGATAATAAAAAAAAGTATTTAATTCAATTAAAAAAGCTTATGCGTAGATAATAGTACGGAGCCCATCGTGCGCGAGTCCGACTCGCACTTTGCCAGTTTTTCTTTTTCATTTCTCATCAAGTGGCCTGTCCATGTCCATTTAACATTGTTTTATACTTCGATTAAGAAAAATATGCCTAACCAGGAATATTTGAGACAGTGGAATCAAAGCTGAAAATTTAAGATGTTACTTAAAATACACCATGTTATGATGTCAATTTAAAAGAATTTCTTTTGTGATTGAATAAAATAAATACAATAAAACAATGAGAATGTTATCGGGAAATAAGTTTAAATGTAATTTGACAAAATAGTTATTAAAGAATAAGACATTACGATAAAAGTGCAGAGAATAGGAAATTCGCAACGAGTGGTGATAAATTAAAACACGACCGAAGGGAGTATTTAAATCGACACGAGGTACGAATTACCTATTCGCACGTGTATCGTACAACGTTTTACATTACATATGGCTCTTTAAAGTTTCGACATATGCACGTAATCTGCTGATTACCGCACTCGTGAGGTCGTGAGGTACATAATTATGGTGCTACTCGTTGCGAATTTCCTGTTCTCTGCACTTGTATCGTAATGTACTATTACAGTACATATGGTGCTACTTTACCGCACGAGTGCGATAATCAGCAGATTACGTGCATATGTCGAAACTTTAAACAGCCATATGTGCTGTAAAACGTTGTACGATACACGTGCGAACAGGTAATTCGCAACTCGTGTCGATTTAAAACACTCCCTTCGGTCGTGTTTCAATTTATCACCACTCGTTGCGAATTTCCTGTTATCTGCACTTGTATCGTAATGTACTATTATAGTATTAAGGTTGTTTTTCCTTTAAACAATTTAAAGGAAAAACAAGTTTGACATTATATTCATATTTATCTAACATTAATTACAAATGACATTAAAATATTCAAATTTGAAACTAGCTATAATAAATCTCATTTTTGTGCGAATGCATGCATGCTGAATGCAAGAACATGTATATTATACCGAAGACCAATTGTAATTACTGCATTCTGACAAATAAAATAATTTGAATTTGAATTTGAATATGAAATAGCATGTTAAAATTTTACCCAAATGGATCATGTAGGTACAGCGTCAATACAATGTAGGTACCTATTTCGAAAGGAATTCAGTGGTATAAACGCATAGATAAATATTTATTGCCGTAAAAAGCTGATAACGCATCCTGGACGAGAGCCTGAGATCCTGTATAAGTAGAGATTTTCTCAAAAGATTCGAGAAAACTTGAATATTATAAGAAATATTATCAAGCGTCAAGCGTGGCGGCGTAAATTATGGAAAACTCCACCACCACCATATCAGCCCAAGGACGTCCAGTGCTGGACATAGGCCTCCCCCAATTTCATGATTGGTAAATGCCATATTTAACTATACAATGTATATTGTTTTGAAAAAATGACACCTCCTCGAGTTTCTTACGCCGGTTCTTCTCGTGGCAGAGGTTTATTTTTCCGAACCGGTGGTAGTTTATTGACGTTCATAGGTGCATGTAATTATGCCTAATTTGAAGAATAAACTACTTTTACTTTTCTTCAACCGATTCTCGTGAAATTTTGTGAGCAGGTTCGATAATTATTTTGGAAATATTGAAAAATAATTATTTATTCAATAATTTCGTATGTTTCTGTGGGCGGAATTCGTTTCGTTGCCACGTCACTTGCAAGTGCAAATGTGCTTGTAATAGTCTGTCATGTCATGTACAGTTTTACATGACAGAGTTTAACAAAATTCTGTTTCTAGGGCTCTTGCATGCGTTCATCGAACGCAATTAACGCAATGTTACATTCGCGCTGACACATGTTAAACAAACCACGGATTAAAACCTACTTTCAACCAATTAGGTAATAATGACCGAACGTTCATGACAACCCTAATCGCTTTATCGCCCGCCAATCAGAGCCAATTAGGATTTACCGCGGACCAATCACAGCGCGTGTTGCGGCCGGCGCGCCAACATGATAAACGTAATGACAATTAGGGTTGACATTCCCGGTTAAGGTTAAAAGGCTCTTGGGTTTTGATACGTGGGTATTCTGTATGTGTGCTTAATTTGTTTATCAAGTGACGATGATATTTAAGTGTTGATTTTCATTGGTTTGATGATTTACAAGCATTAATTAACTTGTAGGTATGAAGCTGCTGTAGTCAAGTCGTAACAACTTTCAATAACTTTACGTATATACGATACACAATACGATTTGATATTTATCAGTAGGTAGCTTTTTGGCGAACGAAAACATCGGCCCCGGAAGGAAAGCGGTCTAAATCCAACAAGGTCTAGTTTCCCTTGCGTTGGTATGTCGGATGGCGTTTGTAAAACTAGCCATCTTGGGATAAGTGCCCAAACGAACTCAATACTGGGAAATATGTACTAGTGCGACGATGATAATATAGTGTATCATGATCATACTAGTATTTACTGGGCATTTTTTTTCATATAAAACGACGGTAGCAAACATGGTTACAGCCTGCCTAATGGTAAGCATGAGACACCGTTGCCCATGGACCTTTTATTATAAGGGAATAGTTAAGAGCTTTTGATCGCTTCATATACGTAGCTACTTTTGATGCTGACTGTACGAGCCGGGTTCGAACCCACGACCGACGGTTCGACTGAAAAATAGTGGCTCAATAGATATAAGAACATTATTATTTTATGGTAGGGGAGCCCACGACGCTAGACGCGGATTTACTTGAGCGTCGTTGGGATCTAATAGATTTAGAAGATTGGATGGTAGAAAGAAAAATAAGGTTATATGATGTTTACACCTCCTTTGGTGTGCGGTGTGTCAGATTATTGACACGAATCCATTTCGGCGTTACCTTAATCTGAGGCGCTTGAATATTTTCTAGAATTTTTTTCTAGTCTGACCGGCTGACCAAGACAAGCATGCATATATTTAATTGTGGGCTAATGGTAGAAGTACTCAAAATAAGTGCATGATATCCCGTTATAGATACTAGACCCCAAGAATTGTCAATCAAATAACGTTTAATTTAACATCTGTCATGTCAAAAAGCAATTTTGACATGACAGGCTGACCAAGACAAGCATGCATATATTTAATTGTGGGCTAATGGTAGAAGTACTCAAAATAAGTGCATGATATCCCGTTATAGATACTAGACCCCAAAATTGTCAATCAAATTACGTTTAATTTAACATCTGTCATGTCAAAAAGCAATTTTTTTCCAGTATTATTCCGATATTTGACAACGCTTGATAAATATTCATGTTAACAGACATAAACTTGTCAATAATTTAATACGATAAATGATAGCCACATTCACTACACTACATCTGTATGTTAATTTTCCGCTTTCGTATCAATCCCAAAATCTCTTCTTGGGCTCCCATACAGAAACATAAATCTTACTACTTCTTTCATTATATGTATAAATTATTAGTGGTAGTATATTATTTACATACAAGTCCTTGGTTAATAATAATTTGGAGCACAAGAAAAAAGACTGACACCCAACTTCCTTTAGCCAGATCTATGTGATACGCGTCATTAAACCAAACTGTATCTTCAATAGCCTGTGATTAATATACTTACCAACTTCTTTCGATATCACCTGAGTTTCTATGTGTACCAAGTACATTGAACATCCCACACGATTTTATGGCTTGCGTCTATTGAAATTGAGACTGTTATCGCATCACAAACTAGAGGAACTGGAGTCGTAATGGCTCTAAAGCGTCATAGTTGTACAAAGAAACTAATTTATACCCAATCGAGGGACTTCGCATAAAGAAACGAATAACTTTTGCGTACTCATATCTGAATTTTGTCGGAAAATGGATTTTGTGTTGTAGGTGTTATGATTGAATTTGCAGTAATCACGTATTTGCTAATATTATGACGTATTAAATCGATAGTACGACGCCATTTTCTTGAGTATCATGTTAAGGAGGATAAGATGGGGAAGTTGTTGAAATCATTTCAAACATTTTTTTCACATCCTTCTACCAAGTTATATATACCATAACAGGATACACGTTTATACAGGGTGGGCCCTGTAACATGAGAAAAAAATTTAACGGTCCACTATTGAGCAAGTCAGCAATTATTTCCACGCGGTCCCAGTTGAAAAAAAAAAAAGATTTTTCTTTAGTTTTTTTTTCTTGGAAGATAGCTTAGCGTATTTTTTACTATTCTAGAGTTATATTAATAACTATTTATTAAAAAAAAAAACTTTTTTTTAATACCAAAATTACCTTTTTCACAAAAAAAAAAAAAACTATTATGACTCAAAACTTGATACTACCTCAGAAACTGTATTGACTGGTGTGCCATAATCTCATGGTATCAAGATACATTACTTGAATGTCATAACTTTAGATCAAAATTTCTCTGAATAGAAGAATAAATAAATATTGGGACACAGGGAGTTACTGCGGATGCTCTAAGAAAGCAACCTTTTAAATATTTACAGGGCCCAGCATGTATATCATAATACGATAAACGTCATTACTTTTTTCGCGCCGAGTTCACACTTACTGTTTCCAGTTTTGAAGTGGATATAAAGCTCGAAACGCAGAGAGTGGGCGCGTCGCGGTGCGGGCAAGCAGCGGTTTTGCATTTTTGATCTTTCTGAAACTGGCGACTGTCGTTCGTGTCGATTAGGCCCTGGTCTCCTATTTTATGCTATACGCGACGTCTGACTTCAGCGTCAACATTTATATGGACGCAAGACGCTGACGTCAACGTTTGAAAGAGACCACTTCAGTACATTTCTATAGTAAGCATTGTGACGCTGAAGTCAGACGTCGCGTATAGCATAAAATAGGAGACCAGGGCCTTACGCTTCATTGTGTTACATATGCCGCGCGGTTTTTTGGTGCGACGTCCCCCCGATCGCGTTCGCTTTACCACCTCTGCCTAGTGTTGTTAAAGACTTGAGTCTTTGGAGTCTTCATTCCGAAGACTCGACTTAGTTTTTTAGACTAATCGAAGTTTGAATGTTTTGTAGAGACTCGAGTCCTCTAAAAATATTCGAGTCTTCTATATAATAAATAAATAATAAATAAAATAAATAAATATTAGGGGACATTTTTACACAAACCGAACTAGTCCCACAGTAAGCTCAACAAGGCTTGTGTTATGGGTACTAGACGACGATATATTTAATAGATATATACTTAAATACATAGAAAACATCCAAGTCTCAGGAACAAATGTTTCTGCTCACCACAGAAACTAATGCCCTTACCAGGAATCGAACCCGGGACCTCTAGCTTCGGAGGCAATGGCACAACCAACTAGGCTAAACAGGCCGACAACATATAGACTTGAGAGTTTTGTTTACTAAATGTAAACAAAATGCTTTAACTCAATATGATTAGAAATCAACTGTACTTGTAGAAACACGTAAGGTTACGCGGCCTACTCAGTGAAGTACTTTGAATAGAAACTTCAAAATTGAGTCTTTGCTCTATTAGATTCAAGTAATTTGAGGCACGCCTATAGTAAAAATTAAAAAAATACAATAAAATATACGATAGTTCGAGTCTTTTCTAAGGCTCGAGTTGTGACTATAGGACTCGAAAAAGGACTCGACTCATGAGTCAAAAGATTCTGAAGTCTTATAAGCTTGGAGTCCCGTAAGTATGAGTCGAGTTCTTGAATTCGAGACTCCAAAAACTCGTGTCTTTACCAACGCAACCTCCGCCCCGCAACGACACTGCGCCGCCCTTTTTTTTTTATTACAGATGGGATTGCTCTTGGCCAGCATCTACCTATAGCCGAGGGGCAAAGATGAGGCCGACGATGAAGCGAGCTCATCCTGTGTGTTTCAAGCTTTAGTTTGCAGCTTGTATGAGTAAGGTGCCCTATAGTCAGCGGTTTCAATTTCAGTTCCGTTTCTAACGCTAGATGGTGCTACAATAAGCGTTATAGTATCGGTGGTTACTAAAGCATATACTATTATGTTTCGGTTTATTTTTAGGGTTCGGAAACGAAATATAGCTCTCTTCACAAAAAATATATTAGACTGAGCGAAACACCAATTTTGTAAACAAAAGATGCCGCTGCTGATGAAACTGGCAAAACTAAAATTGTCTGAGATTGGGTGTCTACAAATAATTCCTACTTTCATTGTACCTAATATTGTACTTATATCTGTTGCTTCTCCAATAAATAAAAATAAAATATTATTTGTATCTCTGAAGACTTAGAATTGTTTTGTCATTGGAGTGAATTCGAATGGATAGCTGTATTTAAAATTTTGAAATATTTATAAGTAGAGTTTCTTTAACGATGTTGCTATAATATCACATTGCTTTTAGCCTGTAATAATAATTCCATCAGAAACATAAATGTGAAAATGGGAGCCAAGTTCAATATTAAGAAAATGGGATGCTTGGTTGTCTACTTCACTGACAAAAGATTTGAGATCTAAATGGGTGCCAAGTTCCGTAGATTCTCTGAAATGGTGGCAAGTCCGGCACTAAATTGTTTACATTAAAATTAATTTACTGCGGCTTAATGCATTTTGAGCCTTAACTTGGGGTGAACTTGGCTGGACACGCTGCCACGTGTCTAGATTGTACAT
The DNA here is from genome assembly GCA_905163555.1 of Notocelia uddmanniana. Lineage (NCBI taxonomy): Eukaryota > Metazoa > Arthropoda > Insecta > Lepidoptera > Tortricidae > Notocelia > Notocelia uddmanniana. Next base: position 24,372,240 of record LR991067.1, read on the forward strand.
AATGTGGGTGAAAATAAATAAATAAATAAATATTGTCGCCATGTTATAAGCTGTCATTTCAAACCTGCTGAACAGAGCCTTAGGTTCAAACCAACAAAATTGTTTTACCATAGAAATATTAAGAGCTCAATAAATATTACTGAAATTCTTGATTTGACACATAGCCTTTTAGGTAGGTAGATCTAATAGTTACTTAGTACATTTAAATATATCCTACAAAACCTATTAAGATTTGAAAAACGACGGTCCGTTTTACGGGGCGGGTGGTCAGACTGTAAAAGGTAGTTTTTTGGGCAAAAGGTTTTATTATAGCAACGTATGCCACTATAAAGTTTTATTGCTGGGCCCGTGGAGGTGGTACTAAAGGTTCTCACTACACACTCGCGGATAACGAAATATTTATTAAGGTTTTGGTGTACTCTGTACTCGTTGTCTGTAAGGGTCATGCACTTTTAGTTATTATTGATTGGCCAGTGACTTGTGGGGTCAAATAAGGCTACCGTGTCCTTGCACCAACTCTATTTGTACTTCGCTGCAAACGTTGGTGAGTATTCCCTTACTACTGTCTCGTGCACTTATGACTGAGAAACTGAGATCATGCACGCGGATGATCTGTGTTTTGTCTTGAATACTGCGGAAGCCTACAAAACCTAATGTTGAACGAATCTCAACGATGCTTGCAGTTGCCTTCCTCTTTCTTATTTCCCCAGTACGAGTTTTTTTAATTTAATTTAATTTATTTTATTGCATAAAGACACATCAAATGTTACATTACCAACTGTACTGCCAAACTGCGTAGCATCTAGTCCACCACCACCATCTAGTATTCATCTAGTATTCCTACATCAAGTATTCCTACAGTATTATTTATGACATATTAGTTAAAGCACACTGAGACAGGAGTCATCAAATCGCATACGACGCAGCAGCAAGTTCTGCTTGGCGTCTTGCAGTGTTATTCAAGTAGTCTGTACACTCAGGCCAAGAAAAAACAGAGCATTATTTAATTTTAATAATCTAGTGAAGCTGGCTTGTGACCATGCCCAATAAGTAAGCACACGCTCACTCTCACACACATGTACAAACTAAACCATGCACGAGCTCACAGTACGTGTGCATGGTTTGGTTTGTATATGCGTGCGTGAACATGTGCTCACTTTATGGGCATGGTTTTCAAAAACCGGTTTCACTAGGTTGTACGTAATGCTCCATCTTTTTTTCTTGGTCTTAGTCTGTACAACGCTTCGCCTCACCCTGGATGAATCAATGCATCTGACCTCCGATTACGTGTTGTTATTACGAGTCCCAGCGTCGAGATATACCAGGGGGGAAGGGTGATATTGTAAATAGCATAGCTGATATTATATGACGCTCCCTGAAATATATTCTTTTGAACAAGAACGTAAATGCTCGCGTACGGTACGGTTTCACAAGAATTTCCTCCCTCGGACGCCCCGGTTGTAGAATGAGCGGGTGCCGAGGTTTACACGAGGAACTACATTAAGGAGTTCTTCAAGAAAGTAGTGTATATATACAGTTTAAAAGGGTCGGCAATGCGCATGTGATACCCTTTAAGTGTCAATTGGCCGTACCTACGCTTGTTTGCCACAGACGTGGTATAAAACAATAGTAGGAGCATAACTGTAATGCTGGCTCCCCACCGCCGCTTAGAACCGCTTGTGCCTAGATAAATATTATTAGCCAAAATGGCTGTCTGTGGCCTTGCTTTATCTATCAAATAACATACAACCCTACTATGTTATGCCATGAAATAAAATTTGTAGTAACATGCGTAGGTTTATTGCAGATATGGATTGTTGGCTGGTTTTGGTGGAATAAATATTTTACTATTCACATTGACAACCACAAATGATAAAACCGCAGTCGTCATCATCATCATCATCCTAGCGTTATTCCCAGTACGGTTGCATCCTGAAGGATGCCCGGGGTCCGCTACCTAATCCCAGTAAAAAAACCGCGGTATAACTAATAAATACGAAAACGTCACAGTGAGAACTGTATTTGAATATACCAATTCAATTAGGTACAGATCGTTTAATCAACGAAAAAGGAAATCCCACAGAAATTCTTTCTGATTCGCTTTGCCTTCATTTTCGTAATTCTCTTCCGGTGTCTGTATTTTCAGAAACTTACAACATCGACGTCTTCAAATTGAGAGTGAACTGGCATCTTCTGGGTGAGTGTTGTAGAAACAGGAGCGACTCGTAGTTATTCAGACGGTGGACAAACGTGAGAAATAATAAAAAACTGTATTTCTTGAAAATTTACTCTTGATAGGATATATGAAGCACGCGTTGGAATTCGGTAGTTGTTGTAATGAGAGTGGGGGCGCGGTTCCGTCCGCGCGGGCTGATCGCTGACGCGTGTGAGTGTGTGTCTGCCTGACGCCTGTGTATGCATAGCACACATACGCGGGGCGTTAACAAGTGTTATCTATTTTAATACCTTGTCTTAACTTTCCATCAGCATGTAACTTTTAAAACGTACGATAAAATAATATAAAAAGAAATGTGCCCGTCATTTTTACTATGGAAAATGATATAAATATCATAATTCGAAAATGTTGCGTACTCCACTTTGACTCCACTGGTTATACAAAGGTCAAAATTAATCCTTAAGGATGATTCACAGTAGACCGTTCCGTGTCCGGGTCGGCCCGTTTTCTATGACAGCAAACGCAACGGCCAGCGTATTTCTCTAGCAGAAAATGGGCCGGCCTGGACACGGAACGGCCTACTGTGAATCATCCTTTACTCCTACTTACGTACTGTTATGGACAAATCATACTTAGTATGCAACATTGGGGGCAGGAGAGCGTTTTTATCTGAATCGATCAATCTACATGACTTAAAAAAAACAATTCTATAAATATCATAAGGAAAACGTATAAAACAACGTTTCAAAGATACACTCAAGAATAGAAAAGAAAAAAAAATACGTTTTACTGTTTAAAAATATTCAAAACCTCACTTGTGTGTGCTTGTGTATAGCGAGCATAACAATTGCTTTAAGGAGCTGCAATCAAACACTGAACATTTTAAAGGTGCTAAGAAAATACCTTGCCAAAATCATGTTGCATGCTAATAAAATATGAACTTTATCAACATAGATTTAAGGTTCATTTTGAATTTGTGATCGTAAAGAAAGCTAGAGAAATTCGACGCATCCGTGAGTGTTCTTCGATTTATTAGCCAAGTTTAGTAATAAATACCTACTCAGACGAACTTTGCGAATTTCTATACAGTTGCGATAAGCTATAGAGATTTACAGATACTTGCTAGGAGAAGATAATATGAAGATATGAATATATCAGGCATCCTTGTCTGTTCTATTCAGAAGGCGTATATGTTTTTCCCACTGTATTAACTTGTAACGGTAAGCGTCAAATTTTATGACTAAACGCAATAATATGGTTATTTGTCCAAGACTACATGCTTCCGGATTCTAGATATATGAGTTCAAAAAGAAAGTTTATATTAATACAATGATAAAAACACAAAATCACTTACCTTACATAACAGGAATAACCACAAAATATTTAAAAAAATTGACCAATTAAATGAAATTTAGGTAATCGTATGGCATTTATTTACGAACCGTGAGATCTTCGAGAAGACAAGTACGGTTGCCAGTTTTTGTTGCACTTTTAGCACCACCCAGGGGTCACGTGTAGGGTAACGGTGGGTACTGCCTACGGACGTGGTGCAACTTCGACCCCCCTTTGTCAAGTGAGTGGGCAACTTGACTGTTAGAAGTGCTCAAGCCGCCCGAAGGCCTCTAACTTGGCTTAACGACTGCTGTCGTAGACAGCAGCCGGGATCAACGGCTTAACGTACCTTCAAAAGCACGAGAGCGCTCAGTTAGTAACCACTCAAAGCGGTCAACCATCCTAGAACTGACCTGCGTCCACATTGCTTAACCTCGCATACCGCACGCGGTAGGCGGCTGCCGCTGGGCCACGAGCGCTCTACGACCAATTAAATCTAAACCTAACAGACCCGGAAAGTCAGGTACTTGGTGCGAATGTATCCAATATGCTGGCGGCATTACCCATTACCCCGCTCTTCTTCAAACGCTATCGTAATATCGTAATCTTCTTCTTCTCAGTCGGTCCCTCACTGCTGAGGATCGTGACTCTTTTTGATTTTGTCAACAAGATGTCTCCATTTGTCGCGCTCGGTCGCTTGGTGAAGTGCGGCGCTGACTGTTATGTCGAGCTGCGCGGATATTTGATCTGACCATCTTGTAGGACTTCGGCCTCTAGGTCTTTTGCCTTCTATTTTCCCGGTCACCATCAGTCTTTCCAGATTATCTAAACCTCTGCGCGCCACATGACCAAAGTAGCGAACTATGCGTTGTAAGACGGTGGACGACAGACGCTGTGCATTTTCCAATTTTAGTTCCTTTAGTACAGAGACGTTTGTACGGTGGGCTGTCCATGGTATTCTCAGTAGACGTCGCCAACACCACATTTCAAAAGCATCAACTCTTTGCCTATCAGCGGCTTTGAGTGTCCATGTCTCTGAACCGTACAGGGCAATGGAAAAGACTAGTGCGCGAACCAGGCGTATTTTGGTTCTGTTGGTCACATTTCTGTTTTTCCACACTTTGCTCAATTGGGTCATCGCTGTCTTTGCCATCCCAATTCTTCGGCGTATCTCAATCTCGCAGCTCCCTCTGTTTGTTATTACGGAGCCAAGGTACTGGAACTGGTCTACGGTTTCATACTGCTGTAACAGGTCAGTTCGCTGGACCGCTGCAAACCGGTCTATCACCATGAGTTTCGTCTTGCTTTTGTTAATAGCAAGCCCCATATTCAGGCTAATAGATTCTAAACGGTCAAGAAGTTCCGCCATTTCAGCTTCGGTTGATGTCAGCAGGGTAGTATCATCGGCGTAGCGGAGGTTAGAGATCTTAACTCCACCTACCCTTACGCCACTTTTCCAGCCTTCAAGGGTTTGGCGCATGATGTACTCGCCATAAATGTTAAATAGGATTGGTGAGATCACGCATCCCTGACGGACTCCCTTGCGAAAACTGAATCGGCTTGATGTTATATCTCCTATCGTGACTGTTCCATATCCAGACTCATATAGCTTGCGAATAATAAATACCAGGTGTGGCGGAACTCCGGTCTCATTAAGCACTAGCCACAACTTATCCCACTTCACACAGTCGAACGCTTTTTGGTAATCGACGAAACACATAAACGTTGGGGAATTGTACTCATAACATTTTTCTACTAGCAGGCGAAGATTTAGTATCTGCTCTCTAGTACCTCTCCCTTTGACAAAACCCGCCTGCTCCTGTGGTATTTGCCAATCTAAATATGCTCGTAGCCTTGCGTTCAAAATGTGTAAAAGGACTTTGCTCGCGTGTGATATTAACGCGATCGTCCTGTAGTTGTTACAGTTTCTAACTGATCCCTTTTTATGGAGCGGGAGAATGGAGGAATGCACCCAGTCTGATGGCCACTGTCCGGTTCTCCATATTTCATTGCATATGTCATGAAGACTAGCTATTCCACAGGGCCCCAGGGCTTTCAGAACTTCTGCTGTGATTCTGTCAGACCCCGGTGCCTTATTCAGCTTTAGCTTCCGGATTGCCTCTTCGACTTCTACACGGAGTATATCAGGTTCCAGATCACAGTTGATGTCATCCTGCCAAGTTGATTGAGGTAGTTGCTCCTGGTAAAGTTCCTCACAATATTCCCTCCATCTCTCCGCAGCTTCTTTAACATCATGTATCGGGTTTCCATTCCTGTCATCTATTGTTCTCCTGTGATTTGTCTCACCTTCCTAAAGAGGTCAGCAGCTTGGTTCTTTTCCGCGTGACGCTCTACTTCAGCACATATATTATCAAGGTACTGGTTCTCATCCCTTCGGCACTGCTTTTGGATTAATTTGGTGAGTCTGGAGTATTCTTCCTCGTCAACGCTAGGCTGTTCTCTTTTCTTCAGTTCTTTGCGTAGAGTTATGTTTGCCCACACCTCATCTGACATCCACTCCTTCCTACTTTCGGGTTTCTTTGCCAACAACTTCAGTGCATCGGAGATTTTCGTCTTGAAGAGTTCCCAGTGTTCGTTTGGCTTCAGGTCTGTTGTACTGACAATCAGCTCCGCAAGTTCAGGTTCGGTCTTTCTCTGGAACAATTCGTATTCAGACTTTGAGAGCTTGACTGTGTGACCTGTTTTCCTGCGACATATTTTTAGACGTGTCCGCAAGTCGGCGACCAGCAGTTGGTGGTCCGAGCCACAATCCGCTCCTGGATATGTTTTGACGTTAGTTATTGATGACCTCCATCGATTTGCAATAGTAATAAAATCTATTTGGTTACGATAGCGGTCACCTGGAGAGGTCCACGTGTACAATCTTCTCTTGTGATGGTCAAAGCAGGTGTTGGTAATAGACAAATTGTGACTAATGCAAAAGTCGATGAATCTTTCACCTCTCTCATTTCTTATGCCCAGTCCATGTTTACCAATTATGTGGCGTATGTGATCGTCGTGTTCTGTATTTCCCACTTTTGCATTCCAGTCACCCTGAACTATGGTTATCTCGCGCTTAGATATACTATCTAATGTTGACTGTAAGACAGTATAAAAATTGTCAATGTCCTCCTGCGATGACTGGGCTGTTGGTGCATAGACTTGTACTATGTTCAGTGGTAGCGGGGTGCAGTTTATGCGGATAGTCATGATTCTGTCATTTACTGTGTTGTATCCTGTAACGAATTGGGATAGCTTGCCAGGTACTATTATCGCTACACCGTTGACACTTTCGGATTCGTGACCAGAGAAGAACATCGTGCTACCCTTTGATGTTGCGAAATGGCCCTTTCCTTTCATATGTGTTTCACAAAGTCCTAATAATGTGAGTCTGTATTCATGTACCTCTTTCTCGACGATCTCGAGTTTGCCAGGTTTTAACAGTCCTCTAACGTTCCAGGTCCCTATCTTCTGTTTAGCGCGCATAGAAGGTTTCTTTATGTCTTCAGTAGTATTTACAGCTACGGCAGCCTGATGACTAACTGTCGTAGTGTCTTCGGTCGCATATTTCACACCCGTCGACCCGGGTATCGACGAGCGCCGGGGGTCAGCCGGGTCGTCCGACATACCAAACTCTTTATTGACTTTATCCATAGAGTTCTCTTGGGAATTAATCGTAGTGGTTTCCCGTTGCCTTCTACGTCGGGTCTTTTAGAGGGTATTTAATCCTCAAGGTCTCCGTGGCCTATCAGGAGTAGGTTAATTAACCGCCGCCTACTGCTCGGCGTTGGCGTATTTTACAGCTGCCTTTCTCCCTGATGATGTTGGGTGTACGCCGTTCGCAGACCAACCCTCCTCCTTTCTCAAACGGGCTTGGGACCGTCTATGGCGGAGTTGTAATATCGTAATACTAATTCTTAATATAACAAAAATCGCCTCAAAGCACCAGGAGCCAACTGGGCTCCACCGCAAAAATTATTTACAATAACATGAAATTGTTTCATGCGTGCAACGTACTTAGTCCGAAAAACGTTTATATGAAAAGTGTACCGTCACGTCACGTATACTTTGACGTCTTACTTAAGTGATGACGAAGGGTACTTTCCCCTAAGCTGCTTCCAAATATGAGTCAAATTACTACCCATACCTCTTCCTAGATACAAAGTAATTTAGTTTGTAGTAAACCAAATGGACGGAGCGACGAGCGTTGTGGGGCATTGTTCGATCTCAATCACGATTCAATCCCGCTGTTTTCATATCGGCCGATCGAAATATCATCGGAAATGTCGCGAGCAGAACGACTATGATCAGGTGTGGGTCTCACGGGCCAGGAGTGCAGGCGGCCGCGCTGATACCATACAATTAAGGGAAATATAATGTTTAGAATTAAAACCACAAAAGAACCCAATAGATGGCGCTGTTCTCATCGATCGCATTTAATTAACCCGCACGCCATCGTCGTCGCCGAGATCTTGAAGCAACTTTAGATATAAGATTAGTTTTAAGAATGATCCGCTAGATGTCGCTGTACCAAGCGTAAACTAGCTAACGAAATATTTTCCTGAATTCATGGGGTCAAGGCCCATCCCAACTCAAATCAGTAACCAACCGGAATTAATAGACAGTGCGGACAGTGTTAAGTAGTGAATCGTGTAGTGATCGGAACATTGTGCAGTGAACGGGAACAGCCAGGTACATACGAACATATAATAAGACGCGATCATACCCGAGTCTACTGAAACAATCCGACTTTGGTATGAAAACAAGTTATTTATACTATATACATATAGTAACGTGGGGGTGGGTAGGTGCTAGATAAAGTGACAAGTCAACTAAAAGTGTAAATAATCATTTAATAGTATTATTGCGCAAATTTCAAATTTTTTTTTGTAAAAGTACAGTATTTTTGGTAAATATTTACATACATTGTGGGAAAGTTCCTTTGATGTATATATAGCAAGTTAAACACTAGTACCTGCCGGTGACCACACACTACACCTCACTTGAACTTTGAACCCGATTGACAGTTGCAAATAACAAAGAAAATGAGTACACTGGAGGAAATCACTAAAGCTCAAAGCTCCCTGGAGGCTTTGATGGCGCTGAAGTTTGCTGAATTCGAGGCAACATTGCAAAGTGCAGCCCCTGGCAATGACACAATTGCCACCTTGAAGGCAGAGTTGCACGAGTTCAAAGAAAAAACTCTATCCGTGGTGAGTGCCATCAGGCAGCAGATAGCGGCTCTCAGCAACACTGTGGATAACATAGAGATGCGGCACCGTCGAAAATATTTGTTGCTAGCAGGCGTGCCAGAAACCAGCAATGAGAATGTTGCCGAAGTGGTTGCTGCTATTTGTCGAGATCAGTTGCAGTTGGTGGATGCATCACCTTCGTCATTTTCAGTCTGCCATAGGCTTGGAACTGCAGCTGCGGGTCGCACACGGTCCATTCTGGTGCGCTGTAACAATCCAGTCTTCAAGGATACACTCTGGAGAAAGAAGACTGCACTGAAGGGATCCCCATTTGTTATGTCAGAGTTCTTAACCCGGCAGCGGCAAGCAGTCTTCCTTGAAGCTCGCAGACATTTTGGCATCCGGAGTGCTTGGACTTTAGATGGCACCATATTTATTAAACTGCCTAGTGGTAAGACCCATCGCGTGACTACAGCTGAGCAGCTTCAAAAACTGTTCACCGCACACCCATCTCAGGCTTCAGGGGTAGCAAATGTTAAACCTGCCTCTTGCCCGGATGTCCCCAGCGTTAATTCTGCGATAGGCGCTAAACCAGCGGAGGCGCCATCACGTTACCCAAAGAGGCTGAAGTGAATACCATTTCTTTATCGAACTGTAACTATATGCAATGTGCATCTCGATAATTATATTCATAGTGTAGATCTGATATTTGTGTACCCGTTTTTGACTGTTTTTTTCTTCTTCTTGTGTTTTTAGGCCTACCGACACCAAAATGCTAAACTGTTATAAATTTTTATTTCGGTCGCGATCGGCGACTTTGACATTTGACAAACAAGTTCAACCTGACAACCTGACAGAAAGTAAATGTCAAAGCGACATTGGTAGCGTTCAGAAACTCACGTTCTTTCTGTTATGTTGTTTACACGCTTTTTAGCATGTTAATTGGTGTAAATTATTTTTTTGTTATTTTTGTAACTGTTATCTCGGTGTCGGTATGGCGTAGTGTGTATTGTGTTTGGTCGACCGGCGGGCTAAACAGAGCCGTAATTTTAGTTTTTGGTAGCTATTTTGCTTGAGTATTATATATTGTATCTCTATTTATTTTAGGTATTTATCTATATATTTTTATATGTCTATTGATGGATCCGACGTATCTTTCTTTTCTGCTTGTGACTTGTCTGCCTCTTTTCATTCGGCCGATGAGTCGATTGAGCCGAGTACTCTTGGTTCACGGCTAAATTGTGAATTTCAGAGCAATCCGAATTATTTCAACGTATCGACGCTTAAGACTCAATATTATCTAAGTAACAAAAATACAATTTTACAGGAAGCGTAAAAAACGATTTAAAAATTTGAATTTCAAATTATTGAAAATACTGAAAGATGATTAAAATGATAAAAATGTACGTAAACTGTTATAATACGACGCACCTCTGTAACATTGTCCCGAACAAGGATATTGTAAGTTAGGTGGTATTTCTTCAAACTGAACTTATAAATTTTTTTATTTGTAAGATGAGCGGTTAGAGCGAAAATAAATCGTTACATTGTTTTTATTAACGCTACACAGTATTTATATAAGAAAACCTTGATAAAAATGTTTTTTATACCAAGTTGAAAGGGTCACTGCTGTATAATATAACCATACAAAAAGTTTCTCTAAGTTTGGTGGTATTGGTTTAAATATAGTACTATTTTTATTTAGTTTGTAAGATAAGTGGCTGAAACGAAATAATAAATTCTAGGTTTTAACGTATTTTTACAGAGATAACAAGTCATTGCAAAATATTTTTAAAACCCCGTTAATGGCACATAGTTGTAGCATTGCTCTAATCAAAGTTTTTGTAAGATAATACAGTATTGTATTGGTTTGAATATTTGTACTTGTGTGTATTGTAATTTTATTGTAAAGAAGATAACAAGTATTAAATCATAAAATTAAATTAAATATCACCATAATAATGAAACATGTTTTTATTATGAATTGTAATCAATGTAATCATAGCTTTATTTAGCACAAATTAGTTCCATATTTTCATAAAAACAAGAAATGAAACCGAAAATAAAAAACACAATAGTTTTATGAATGCGGCAGCGAGTCATAGAAGTCATGACAATCTCTCGGCAGGACTGCCTTTAAATCTTGCAAGTGCCGATATTTGCTTGCTTTTATTGGGATCATCTGAGTGTGTAGGGGAGTGTAAACAATGCTGGAAACATCAAGTTTGTTTGGTCTATGCGGTATGGGAAGCCATTCCTGATCCAAATAGAGCTTCACTTTAATATTTACATCTTGGTTATATTCGATTGCACGTATATCAGTCACAGTAGGATCACCTGCTTTACGCCCAGGTCTTATAGATTTGTACAACCAGGTTGATTCATCCGCGTAGTTTTTAACAAAATTGTGGTCAATTTCAATAACCTCGTAAGGATCTGTAAGTCTCGCCTCTTTACAAGCAGCTACATACCCAGATGGCAAATAAATCTCTCGATTTGTAAGTTTGCGCTCGATTGCACTATGACACATTCCATTTGGGTGTGCCCTTTCTCAAGAAATTTTTGGGTGACAGTGACTTTGTTTTTGATACTAAAAACAAGGAGTGCATTCGCCAATATCGCGTTGCGATTCTGATAAGTGCAACCATCAGAATAAATAAGTATTGGTTTTTGTTTCGCCAGGCAATGCCGTTCTGGGTAGTCTATTATACACGACGCAAACGTACTCGCAGTGAGATCTGCCGCAGTTTCAGTGAACCAATAACACGTGCAGTGACGTGTTGTCAAGTCAAATAATGTAAAGTTGTGACATGATAATTTAGTTTTAAAATATAATGCACTGGCAGTAAGATATGGGCAAACTTTTACCGATTCTAAGTCCATGGTCAATAATATGAATTCTCCGTTAGCCGCTTTCTTCTTATCATCCTCTTTTTCTTGTCTTGCTCTATTCTTTTTAATATTATGTTCCTGAAATTCATGGTCGTCAACATTACCTTCCTTGTATCCAACACATGTATCACGCATATCTTTTTTTAGTGTGTATAATCCTAAATTGAGTTCATCAAAAGCTTTATCAAACGTAAATCTGGATACTGCTCGTACTTCTATCTTAGTGCAGTACTGTTTATAATCATTGTATACGTCGGTAATCGTGCGATAAACTGGCTCAATATAAAGTTTTTTAAAGCATAGTGTGATGGCAATTTAGGAATACTTGTCAAAAAAATATTCAAGTTTCTAGCATTTATAACTCTGCTTGTTTCTGACTTCGGCTGATTGGTGCTATCATTTTCTGTATTTTCATCAAATTCGGCACCTTTGGCCCATATTTGAACAGTGGTAGGCTTTAAAGAGAGCGTATTTATAAACATCTGTTTACACACTTGAACTTTACCTTCATTATTTCTTTTTGGCAGAAAATAATTAAAGGTTCCAGTTCTACGGGAATCTTCTTTGCCTTTAGTTGGTCGATTGGTAGTAGATCGTGTTACAAGACCTTTTACATAGAATTTTCTCTCGGTCCAGTTAAGTTTTTTCCAGAAATAGTTGTGTAGTGCTTTGCGTGTTTCTTCGTCAAATGTGCTGCAACCTCTTAATTTACTTTTGATACAAAATTGGGATGTACATGTGTCACCGATTTCTTTAGCAGGTCGTAGTGTATTTTGTTGCATTTTTTCATTTTTAGGATTTGAATACCCTAAATATTCTTCTCCGCGCATTCGTTTACGCTGAGCTTGGTTTTTTTTCCACTCGTCGACCTTTGCCACATGACGACGCTTCCGGTCTTCGTTCATATCACCGTAATCCTCATGCAAATCTGGTGTCGATAATTTATCATCGTCTGAAATCGAAGGACAGTAGACATCATTATGTCCATCTGGAGCTGGGAAGCTGGGGTGAGAGAAATAAACACGATTGTGATCAGGCGGCGGCGTAGACTGTGCCCTTTTCATCAGTGTGTATGAAGCCTGACTATCCTGAGTTAGGTCAAACAGTGATAAACATTTTTTGTGTGCCACTATTTTTATGCATAAACTTTGGTCTGCAAACTGTGTAGATGACCGGATGTTACAATCCTCCAAATGAGCGTCAATGGATCTATTTACTCGTATATCCACTTCATTACGATGTGGTGTGATTCCAATTTTCTGAGTTAAATCAGACCGGTTGGAATAGTCATCCGTACCAAACGCAATAAGTGTACTACTACGAGTATCCTGAATATGTAAGTCAGTGATGAAAAACGACGACGCTGATCTGTAATGCTTCATATCGCTCTTTAATATAGTATCATCAACGGTAAGATCAGTTAATGACAGAGATTTGATGTTTTTTAAACTATTTCTAAAAGTAGTTTGCTTCTCCAATAATGCCTGTTCATACTTGTCAATTTCATTCCGGTACGTGGGTTTATTTGCACAAATCCGAGATTTCGAGACTGTTCGCACGTCTTCTTTTGCATTGCGAAATAATGCTCAGTAGATTTCTGTTTCAGTGATTTATTGCGTTTATAAGAATTTGCATAATTTTCTTCGTTATTGTTTTCTGTTTGCGAAGTGATAACCGATTCGCTGTCATTCTTGAGTCGAGATAAGATTTTTCTAGACCTCAGGCCTTGGTACAAATGACACGACATTTTAACTGCAACAAGAGTACCAAAAATATAATTAAATGAGCCGTTAGATTACAAACATAATGTATTATTGACAGAATTTCACTAAGTGTTTACCACGGTTCTTCTGGAAATATTGTCTATCTTCATTTTGAAACTTACCTAACTGCTACTTTTTCCAAGAAATACATCAAATTATGAAATAAAATCATGCGTTAATAATAAAATACACCAAAACATACCTTATACGGCTTAAGTAGTCACAAAAAATATGAATTAATCACATTTTACTATTTTTTCATTAGAAAAGTAACGTTACGCACTTGCACAAACTTAAAATTACTTAAATTACTCTGGCGTCGTCACGGGATAGCTGAGCCGCACTCTATTGGTCTCTCACACCCGCACAGTACCTGCTGAACCGCAGCGCCAATGTTTCGGCACTTTCGCCACCGCTCGCCCACTGCAATCGCGGGCAAGCAACGGTTGAGCATAGACGTTCGTCAGAGCACATAGGTGGTATTGGCAGAAAAGTATACGCTTTAAATAGTTAGATGATATTTCCAGAGCGGATTACTCATCCAGTTCATAATTTAAAATTTAGACGACAATGGCATGCTATTCGTTATTTTTTTCAGCACCTAACTGCATTAAAAGGTAAAAAACGTCAAAAATGTTAGTTAGACAGTATTGATTCTTAAGCGTCGGTATGCCACATTAATGCTCAGAGCATCTGCAGCCATTTTTCAGATTTATTAGACACCTTTTCTTCATGCGATGTTCATGCTGTTCTCATTAGTGAAACCTGGTTAAAGCCTAATATCTCATCAACTTCTTGCAGCCTCCCCGGGTTTGTCCTCTTGCGAAATGACCGCACAGGCAAACGCGGTGGGGGTGTAGCAATATATATCCGCTCTGACATCCCATACAAAATTGTTAAGTCGTCCCCATCTCTCTACTCCAGTTCCATGGAGTATCTAGTTATAGAGGTTAAGTTGCGTGGCGTCTGTATAATCTTAGGTGTTATATATTGTCCTCCTACAGTAAATTATTTTCCGTCTTTCGAAGACCTCCTCATGGATATTGGTTGTGAGTGCACACATCACATAATTATGGGGGATCTTAACACAGACTTGCTGAGAGACAATTCTAGGTCCAGACAGCTCCGGACGACTGTTGAAGATGCTGATTTTTCTATAGTTCCGTTGCAGGCTACACATCGTAATGCCGACTCTCCTGACTCCTGGCTGGACGTGATTCTTACGTCCTCGCCGGACAATGTCGTTCATTCTGGTCAACTGTTAGCACCGGGGTTCTCGCATCATGATCTAATTTTTCTGACGTACAAAATTAAACCACCCAAACGCATGCCAGAGGTGATACATGTGCGAAGCTTTGCCCGACTTGATCTGGATCTATTGACACGGGAGGCTGCTTCGGCTGGCTGGGTGGCCGTATTTGATGCATCAACGGTAGACGAAAAAGTAGCCAATTTCAACTCAGTTCTCTTAAAACTGTTCGATGCTCATGCGCCGGTTCGTGCGGTTAGACTGAGGCGACCACCCGCCCCGTGGATCACTAGGGGCGTTCGTATGGCCATGTCAAGGCGAGATAAGGCGTTCCGTATTTACAAACGAGATCGATGCGAAGAGAACTGGCGTTTATTTAAACTTGCCAGAAACCGTTGCAACCAAATGGTAAGAGCAGCGAAGCGACGTTACATTCATGACAACGTCCTGTCTTCCTCTCTTGCTGACACATGGAAGTTCCTAAGATCTCTAGGTATTGGAAGTTCTAAACTTGACATAGGCTCCTCCTCATTCACTTTAGATGAGTTAAACTCTCATTTCTCTAAAACGACTACTCTAAACGACATGATTAAATTTAAAACCTTATGCTTTATTGCATCTCTTCCTTCTCCCGATATCTCATCTTTCACTTTTACCCCTGTCGCAAATGAAGAGATCCGCAAAATTATTCTTTCTATTAAGTCTAAGGCTGTTGGCCATGACAATGTTAGTCGAGTTATGGTTCTCAATATTCTTGATTGCGTACTGCCTGTTATAACTCATATCGTGAATACTTCCTTACTTACTGGGATATTTCCCTCGTGTTGGCGGAAGGCCTTTGTCATCCCACTTCCTAAAATTAGCAATCCCAGTTCTCTCAATCATTTTCGTCCCATATCGATTCTCCCATTTCTTTCAAAAATTCTCGAAGCTGTGGCCCATAAACAGATTTCAAATTTCGTTCACAGCAACAATCTACTTTCACCATTCCAGTCTGGCTTTCGATCTGGACATAGCACCACCACCGCGCTTCTGAATGTAACAGAGGACGTTAGACTTGGTCTGGAATCCACTAAAGTTACGGTGTTGGTGCTAATAGACTTCTCAAACGCTTTCAATGTTGTAGACCATGATTTACTTCTTGCGACACTTACTCATTTGCGGGTTTCTTCAAAGGCGACGGAGTGGTTCGCATCCTATCTTTCCGATCGTGCCCAAGCAGTTCGTGCTGATCGCTCACTGTCTGACTGGTGTGACCTGAGCACCGGAGTGCCGCAAGGTGGTATTCTTTCTCCTTTTTTATTCTCTGTTTTTATTAATCTCATTACTACTAAGATTCAATGCTCTTACCATTTGTATGCGGACGATCTGCAGCTGTACGCTCAAGCTGATGTGAATAATATTAACTGTGCCATTTCCCTTATTAACGCAGACCTGGATCACATCTCGGAATGGTCAAATAGTTTCGGCATTTGTGTCAACCCAGCTAATTGCCAAGCTATTATTATTGGTAGCCAGCAACAACTTTCCAAACTTGTTTCAGTTTCTGTTGCGCCGATCCGGTTCGAGAACGCTGTCATTCCCCTCAGCACACAGGTCAAGAACCTTGGATTGGTGTTAGATCCGAACGTCTCCTGGAATGGTTAGCTATCTGAAATAAGTCGTAAGGTCACCGGAACGCTGAGAGGTCTCTATAAATTTAAAAATTTCCTCCCAGTTGCTACAAAGAAGTTGCTGGTTCAGGCGTTGGTGTTGCCAATTATTGATTATGGTGATGTGTGCACTACCAATATTACTCAGGAATCCCTTAATAAACTGGACCGTCTCCTCAATAATTGCATACGCTTCATTTTCGGTCTCCGTAAGTATGACCACGTTTCCTTCTACCGTCGTCAGCTTAACTGGCTCTCCATTCGTCGCCGTAGGTGCACCCTTTTTTCAATCCTGTTTGAGCCTTCTGCTCCAGGATATCTCAAAAGTAAATTTGTTATTGATACCCCTCGCCCAGGCTGTCAGCTGCGTACCTCCCGTGTTCTCAAATTATCAATACCTTTCCATCGCACTAGATTCATGACTCATTCTTTCGCCATACAGGCAAGCCGTCTCTGGAATTCACTCCCTCTCAAGATCAGACAAGCCCCAAGCAAGTTTGCTTTCAAGCGAATGCTGCGTAAGCATATGCTTAAACAAGAGTTCGACTAGAATCCATCCCTATAATTATAGTATGTATTTAATATGAAGTAGTATATCTATTCTTGTATTTATGTAACTTATATAAATATCTTGTATTTATGTATTGTATTTATAGTGTTTATATTGATTTTGTCTTTGCATTTTCTTAGTAGATATTTTCAAACTTTTTTCTTTGCACCTTTCATAAATCTCTGTTTAGCCCAATGGTTGGCTGGTAGAGAATGCCATTTGGCATTAAGCCCGCCATTTGTACAATTGAATTTTGTGCAATAAAGTTTAAATAAATAAATAAAAAATAAATTTATTCTTCAAATTTGGCATATAATATGCACCTATGTTTTTTTGATGATTATGCATGTTTCTGCGATCGGATTTTGGTTTGTTTTCCTCTACAGGTCGCAGTTCTCAACCGATTCTCGTGAAATTTTGTGAGCAGGTTCGATAATTATACAGATTTTTTGTCGAGTCAGTTTTTGGAAGTATTGAAATTTTAAAGAAGATTAAATTAGAAAAAAAAACGCGAGGTGTAAGAGCCACTAGTAATAAAAATGAATGTTCAGATTATGCAGACTGGGTGATAGGGTTATTCTAGATTCCGGGGCAAATGTTTGCAGTAAGGGTAACAACATTTTAAATAAGAAAAGATCATGTATTCAAGGTGTATATTAATATTCAGTAAATGTGTATAACGACCATGAATATTATTTATCCTGTAATGAATGATGTCAAGAGAAGAATGTAATGCTTTAATTTAATTTGAGACACATACATATCGTGTTTTAATTTTTTATCTGTTCGCATTGCTAGTCGGGCGTAACTTTAAAAAAAATATGTTTTTAGTGATATTGTAGGTAGAAACACATGAACTTATTTTAATGTTAATTTAACCAAAGCGCTAACCGCAAACGGAAATGGAAGTACGTTCATGTACTCGTAGAATTTAGGACAAAATTGATGAAATGGCTCCATGAACATTGTTTTTACTCCGTAAAGGAACTTTTAGACATTGCACGCAACTAAATTAATTTATAACCTTAAATTGTTTTTCCTAATATCATTAGTTCATCAATATTTTTATTTGTAATTATTAATAGAGTAATATTATTATGCTAATATTTGCATGACGTTTAAGGCTGAATACTGCGGCTCATAATCTTATGTACATATTCTTGCAAATTAACATTACTTTACTTTATTTCGTATCCTCTCTTTGTCGCTGAAATTAGCAAGTGCGACAGAGAGGAAAAGAATTTTGTTTTCGGTTGGTAGTAAGCATCTCTGATCATCCAACTGTTTTAATAAACCAATTTTCCAGTAATATATGCCAGCCCAAAGGTCCAGTACGGTAGTGGGCCCGTTTTTCTCCCCGAGTTGCCCAGCTCGTCTCCCCGCCATTAATTGTAGACGAGGCCAAAGGCACCTCGGCTTTTTTTTCTAGTAAGAATGCGATACTAATTAACACCTTACACGGATCCACGCTATTTTTGTTATATCCTGTATAATCCAGTAGATATCGACAGTTGAAAAGGCTAAAATCGCAAAGCGCGATGCAATTCTGGCATATAGTAGCACGAGTGCGAGCGTGAACGTAGTGCTTATCCAAATTTTAATGTTCTTAAAGTAATAAACGATATATAAATACATAATATATAATAATATATAATATTGGGGGACAATCTTAAACAAATCGACCTAGTCCCAAACTAAGCAAAGATTGTACTATGGGTACTAGACGACGATATACATACTTATATAGATAAATACATACTTAAATACATAGAAAACATCCAAGACCCAAGAACATATATCCGTGAAAAATGCACAAGTATATGAATTTTCGACGTCAAAATCAAAAGACCAAGCTTCCTCAACGTTCGTGATTTTAATGTAAATTTCCAGTGACATTTGACTAAATCATGCGAGGTGTCCAATACTTATATGAAAACTGCATTGCACATTTCTGGAGGATGTTCAGCCTAGTACTGTAAAGCAGTGGTTAATAGGCTTAAATGAGATAAATCAGTATTCCAGATCACCTTTGATATATATCCGATGCATATATATATATTATACAGGGCGTGACTTTAGAGCTACTGCAGTTACCTATTGTATCCATAAATTTATTTTTTCAATTTTGTGCAATAAAGTTTAAATAAATAAATAAAAAATAAATTTATTCTTCAAATTTGGCATATAATATGCACCTATGTTTTTTTGATGATTATGCATGTTTCTGCGATCGGATTTTGGTTTGTTTTCCTCTACAGGTCGCAGTTCTCAACCGATTCTCGTGAAATTTTGTGAGCAGGTTCGATAATTATACAGATTTTTTGTCGAGTCAGTTTTTGGAAGTATTGAAATTTTAAAGAAGATTAAATTAGAAAAAAAAACGCGAGGTGTAAGAGCCACTAGTAATAAAAATGAATGTTCAGATTATGCAGACTGGGTGATAGGGTTATTCTAGATTCCGGGGCAAATGTTTGCAGTAAGGGTAACAACATTTTAAATAAGAAAAGATCATGTATTCAAGGTGTATATTAATATTCAGTAAATGTGTATAACGACCATGAATATTATTTATCCTGTAATGAATGATGTCAAGAGAAGAATGTAATGCTTTAATTTAATTTGAGACACATACATATCGTGTTTTAATTTTTTATCTGTTCGCATTGCTAGTCGGGCGTAACTTTAAAAAAAATATGTTTTTAGTGATATTGTAGGTAGAAACACATGAACTTATTTTAATGTTAATTTAACCAAAGCGCTAACCGCAAACGGAAATGGAAGTACGTTCATGTACTCGTAGAATTTAGGACAAAATTGATGAAATGGCTCCATGAACATTGTTTTTACTCCGTAAAGGAACTTTTAGACATTGCACGCAACTAAATTAATTTATAACCTTAAATTGTTTTTCCTAATATCATTAGTTCATCAATATTTTTATTTGTAATTATTAATAGAGTAATATTATTATGCTAATATTTGCATGACGTTTAAGGCTGAATACTGCGGCTCATAATCTTATGTACATATTCTTGCAAATTAACATTACTTTACTTTATTTCGTATCCTCTCTTTGTCGCTGAAATTAGCAAGTGCGACAGAGAGGAAAAGAATTTTGTTTTCGGTTGGTAGTAAGCATCTCTGATCATCCAACTGTTTTAATAAACCAATTTTCCAGTAATATATGCCAGCCCAAAGGTCCAGTACGGTAGTGGGCCCGTTTTTCTCCCCGAGTTGCCCAGCTCGTCTCCCCGCCATTAATTGTAGACGAGGCCAAAGGCACCTCGGCTTTTTTTTCTAGTAAGAATGCGATACTAATTAACACCTTACACGGATCCACGCTATTTTTGTTATATCCTGTATAATCCAGTAGATATCGACAGTTGAAAAGGCTAAAATCGCAAAGCGCGATGCAATTCTGGCATATAGTAGCACGAGTGCGAGCGTGAACGTAGTGCTTATCCAAATTTTAATGTTCTTAAAGTAATAAACGATATATAAATACATAATATATAATAATATATAATATTGGGGGACAATCTTAAACAAATCGACCTAGTCCCAAACTAAGCAAAGCTTGTACTATGGGTACTAGACGACGATATACATACTTATATAGGTAAATACATACTTAAATACATAGAAAACATCCAAGACCCAAGAACAAATATCCGTGAAAAATGCACAAGTATATGAATTTTCGACGTCAAAATCAAAAGACCAAGCTTCCTCAACGTTCGCGATTTTAATGTAAATTTCCAGTGGGTTAACATTTGACTAAATCATGCGAGGTGTCCAATGTGTCCAATACTTATATGAAAACTGCATTGCACATTTCTGGAGGATGTTCAGCCTAGTACTGTAAAGCAGTGGTTAATAGGCTTAAATGAGATAAATCAGTATTCCAGATCACCTTTGATATATATCCGATGCATATATATATATTATACAGGGCGTGACTTTAGAGCTACTGCAGTTACCTATAGTATCCAAAAATTTATTTTTTCAATTTGGAGAAATTTTGATTTAAAGTTTATGACCTCCAAATAATGGAACTAGATTTTGATGTAGCATCGAGTTTTGTGTCATAATGGTTGTTATATTTTTGGTTTTAAAGGATATTTTTGGGATTATTTAATTGTTTATCAATGTTTAATGTTTTTAAAATAAATGTCATCAGTAAGAAGATTAAACACTCTTATTGAAGTATTATTTAAACTCTTGTCAAAATTGTCTGTAGGTATAGATGTTTATTTGTGAAGACATAAACAAAAATGCGGTACAGGTAAAGCGAAGCTACCGTAAATATTTTATTATTTATAAATATACACTACATATCTCAATAATTCTCAAGGCTTTTTTTTAATAAATAGGATTGTGTTCACTTTGGTTCCATTTCCCCAGACCTCAATACAATACCGTATTATGCTCTAAAAGTAGGAGAAATACATTGTCAATAAAACTTCTCTACTAGCAACATTCTTTAAATTTCATGGCATATAATCTATATTTACATAAAAAATTAATATATATTTTTTAATTAAAACCATTTGGAAATATTGCTGATGAGCTCAATAGTGTACCGTTTAATTATTTGCTCATATTAAAGGCCACATCCTGTATATGAATGGTTTTTCCATCGTTTCTGTGAGAATTACCATCCGTGTGCTCCCACTCTTGAGCGGGTCGGAGCAAAACGATTTCACATCGCATTTCGTGTCCGTACCTTTTATTTAAGTTTATTTTTGCTCTCAATTCAATATTCCTAATTTTTACGAATAAATTGGAGATTCATTTGGTACAAGCGCAAATTTCGTATCCAGGGAAAAATGTTATTAAATATAAATATTATATGTTACGTTACGAATTGGATTCTACTTATCGGGGTTCCAAGTATATCTTTGAGAAGAATTTTATTGGGATTCAGTTACCATAATAACCCAAATTATTGTAGGAAGATGTGTATAAGGACTTTTTGATGATTCCCGACATGGTACAGTCGTACTCACAAGGGGCTTTAAGGCAAGTGGCAAGTAGCTATGCAATATCATATCAGCCGAAGGACGTTCACTGCTGGATGCAGGCGTCCCCAAGGAGGTCCTTAATGACCGGTCCTGCGCCACCCGCATCCAGCGCTACCCGCATCCAGCGGATTCCCGCGACCTTTACCTGGTCATCAGTCCACTTTGTGGGAGGCCTGCCCACGTTGCGCCGCGCGGTACGTGGTCGCCACTCGCGAACCTTTCCGCCACAACGGCCATCGGTTCTGCGTGCTATGTGCCCCGCCCACTGCCACTTAAGTTTAGCAATCCTTTTTCACTGTTCATTTATATTTTCAAATTCCAAAATATCCGAAAACTGATTCGATAAAAAATTGTATATAATTATCAAACCTGCTCACACAATTTCACGAGAATCAGTTGAGAAATGCGACCTGTACAGAAGAACAACCGGAAATCCGTACACATGAAATCATTTTTGTCTAAGCTGAAGCAGAGACCTTGGTTTCTCTCCGTCGACAATTATAGATATAATGACAAAATAACACAGTAATCGACAGTAGCGATAAGAAGTATTTTGACAAGAGTAAATCTTTAATTTCGTGCATAATTTATTTTACTAACTGTACAGTGCATAAATTAATTTAAAGGGTAATTAGCAGTTTAATTCCTCTCTGAAACACAAAGAGTTTGTAATAAAATAAAGCAAAGTAAACTTAACGTAATTTTTGCCAAATTAAATTTGATGAACGTTTTTCAATAAAGTCAATTAGTGCATAAAAGTTCTACGAAGTTAAATGTGATGTGAATAACCTGAGTTCTAAATGTAATTGGTAAGTCAATTCATACCTATTGAATTTTTCAGCATTTTTGCCGATTATAAAGCTTGAATATTAGCATATTACAATAAGTGAAAAAAGCAAATCAAAATTTAATTTAAACTGTGAAAGTCTTACTCGAAAATTACCTGTCTTCGAACAAAAACTGATTTTAAAATTACAACTGCTTCTAAGACCTCAGTCTGAACATCCACACTACACGAAACTGAACTTAATGTAAATAGTTTTAGTTGCTAAATCATTTTGGTTAAATGTGTTACATAGGAGGTATTCGAATGTTGTCGATTTTTAATATTCAATACAATTTCATTTGTGTCCAACGGAGGCTTCACTTAATTGGATTGACACGAAACTAATGACTTTTATTGGTACAGTCAGCATCAAAAGTCTTTATTATAAGAAATAAGAACTATTGAGCCCTTCATATGCGTAGCTATTTTTAATGTTGACTGTATCCGATAATCGGAATAAAATACTTGGCCTCAGTTTATTACCCAATTGATTGATCTAAATACGTATTCTTGTTCTAAATTGTTTTTTCAGTATCTTCTATTCTTTAGCATTTCTTGCTTTTATTTATTTATTTATTAGGATTGCCAACGGTCGATACAATACACATTCATAATAAACTATACATTAACAACATTCATAACTGATCCCCCACTTACAGGCAATCACAGCATGCACTATTTTCAATTACAGCTTTCCATAATATGCTACATATAAAGACAGAAAAAAAAACAAAAACCAAGTAATCAAGTGACTAAATAAATTAAACTTACTACCTAACTGAAATCGTCAACAGAAAGTAACTTCTTTTTAAATACTGACTCACTGTCGTGAAACACATCTAACGTCGGTAGTCTACTAGCGAGTTTGTTGTACAGGCGAGACAAGCGAGTTATAGGCGCATGAGTCCCAAGATTTGTTCGGCTGCGGCGCACATAAAGCAAGGCACATGGGTATCGTGGCAAACGTGACGGCACTCTAATTCCAATTCGTTTAACTAACTCTAAACAGTCGATTTTATCGTTCAGCAGCTTATGTAAAAACATCAAGTTTAACACACTGCGTCTACTGCTTAAGGATTTTAATTTAAATTGCTTAAGCCGGGTCTCATATGGTTGGCCTCTTGTCTTGCTACGGTAGGCAAGATGTCTAGTAAGACGCTTTTGTAGTCTCTCAACCCTGTCACTGTGGACTTTGTAACAAGGATTCCAGACAATGCTACAATATTCTAATTTACTCCTTACAAAACTATTAAATAGGGTTATTATTGTCGAACATTCTCTGAACTCCCTAGCACATCGTAACACAAAACCCAGCGCCTTGAAAGCAGTATTTATAGTTTTATCTACATGATTCACAAAACTCAGTTTGCTGTCAATCATCACTCCTAAATCTTTTATTTCTCTTACCTTTTTTATGTGCAAAGATAGTGCTGTGTTCAGTAAGAGGGACTCTCATTTTGTTGCCGTTGTCGACATAACGAATTCTCAATTTAATAAAGAATCGGCAACAAGCTTTTTCTTAATACCACGTCGGTGGCAAACAAGCGTACGGCCCGCGGCGCCGCGGTAAGCGGTCACCGCAGCCTATGGACGCCTGCAACTCCAGGGGCGTCACATGCGCATTGCGGACTCTTTAAAAATGTATACACTTTTTTTTAAGAACCCCATATGTACTGTTGTCCCTCGGGAAAGTAGAAATTACCGCATACAAGTTGCACCCCGCAGCTTATGTTCTAGAAAACTCGCTTCCAGGGTTGCCACTGTTTTTTAATTCAACACCCATTTATAAGCCCCAAAACACATGACACGTACTTATAAGCCGTAAGAGAAACACCAACTGTGGCATTAGTCCTATGAGGTATTTAGTCTGTAAACCGACTTTTATTTGCAAATAATAAAACCAAAACACAACGCAATACAGTTGAATTTCGATTAACAGGGCTGCAAATTTCGTCGTTGTCGCTTTAGGAGGTAGTGCAAAATGTATATGCGGTTGTGTTAAACCTTGTGTTCATTGTTTTAAGGTTTTATTTGGAATGATTGGTTGTGGATTTGTTTTGGTAGTTCCTAGGGTCACATGTGTGAATTTCTGGAGATCCCAGCTTGTGGTCGGCACTGCCTAAACGCTCAGTAGGTCAGCTACGAATGGATAACTCTATTTTAGTAGGAGTCAAGTTTGCTTATTCGACTTGCTTATAGGTTAGTGTCGCTTAGCACTGTTGTATTGTCTTAATCCTTCCTCGCAGTACTTTCCATATAAACGTATTCATGCTCTCATTTTAAAACGCCAAGCTAGAATAACATGAAACTTTGTATACACAATGGGATCCGGCATATCTAGGTCAGAACATAGTTTCTGTTGCTTTAATTAAGGTTTTCGTACAAGCCGTAAAAAACTCAAAAAACCGCTGTATTTTTTTTCTTTTACAATTTATAGCAACAGAAACAAATTTTCGACCTAGATATGCCGGAACCCATTGTGTATACAAATTTTCATGTTATTCTAGCATGGCGTTTTAAAATGAGAGGGTAAATACGTTTGTATGGAGAACCGAGCCAGACCGAGCGTACTGCGCCCTCTTAAGTTTATTGTATTCTCTATCGTAAATAATAATAATCGTAGGGTATTTATTTTCGAACCGTGAGGTCTTCGAGAAGACAAGTGCGGTTGCCAGTTTTTGTTGCGCTTTTAGCACCACCCAGGGTACTCCCTACGGACGTAGTGCAACTTCGACCCCTCGAGTCAAGTGAGTGGGCAACTTGACTGTTAGAAGTTCTCAAGCCGCCCGAAGGCCTCTAACCTGGCTTAAAGACTGCTGTCGTAGACAGCAACCGGGATCAACGGCTTAACGTGCCATCCAAAGCACGGGACCGCTCAGTTAGTAACCACACACGTTGACGACCTGTTTAGACTAGTTGGTAGTGACTCTGCCTCCGAAGCTAGAGGTCCCGGGTTCGAATCCCGGCCAGGGCATTTATTTGTGCATTTATCACGGATATTTGTTCTTGGGTCTTGGATGTTTTCTATGTATTTAAGTATATATTTATCTATATAAGTATGTATATCGTCGTCTAGTACAAGCTTTTCTTAGTTTGGGACTAGGTCGAGTTGTGTAAGATTGTCCCCCAATATTTATTATTTATTTATTACACAAAGCGGTCACCCATCCAACAACTGACCTGCCCCCACATTGCTTAACCTCGCATACCGCACCCACGAGACTTCGTATCGTGATGAAATGCCAAAAACATATTACGCTTTTTGGCATTTTAAGTATATTATAATCCAACATGTTATTGCGTTAAAATGGTCCTAATACCAAGAAATCTGAATGTTAGATCATTAAATAAGTCTGTAATCTACATTTAGCTTCTATTTATTTTGACTAAAATATGAATACCTTAGTACTGCAATGGAATTCAATTTGGTGCTAATAGAACGAAATGAAGTATATGTAAAAAAACCTTTCTTTTTTTACTACTACGTCGGTGGCAAACAAGCGTACGGCCCGCCTGATGGTAAGCGGTCACCGCAGCCTATTGACAGAGGTGTCATATGCGCGTTGCCGTCCCTTTTTTATTATCATGCCAGCTTTGGTAGTTTTAGAACCAGTCTCTGTATAAAGTTGCCCATAGTCCTTACTGTCATTTCAAACCCTTCTTGTCCCAGTCATGACACACTGTAATATCTCAAAAACATCCCTTAATGTATGTGGGACGAGCTGCATATTTCATAAGGACGAGGTACTTGGCTATTGATTCCGGGCCGGATATCCGGAGCTTCCGGGTCAACTCGCGAGCTCCCACCTGAGCTTTGAAAACTGTATGAAGCTTTGTTACTTTGTTACTTTGTACAGGCGAGTAAGTGATTAAAAAGAGCAGTTAATTTAAAAAAAACGCCAAGTCCGAGCCGGACTCGCGCCCGAAGGGTTCCGTACCAGAAAAAAAACGCCAACAACTACTCTGTTATATGGGACCCTTAATTATTATTATTATTTTGATTTTAGTATTTGTTGTTGTAGCCACAATAAAAATACATAATCTGTGCAAATTTGAACTGTCTAGCTCCCCTAATAGCCGTAATAGCCCTTTTTCATGGCTTTTTAGCCATGAAACAGGGCTAAAATATCACGTTTTTTGTATGGGTGCCCCCTTAATTATTATTATTATTTTGTTTTTAGTATTTTTTGTTGTAGCGGCAACAGAAATACACAATTATTATTACGGTTCTTGAGATACAGCCAGGTGACAGACGGACGGACGGACAGCGAAGTCTTAGTAATAGGGTCCCGTTTTTACCCTTTGGGTACGGAACCCTAAAAAAGCCATATGCGACCCTTATTACAGTGAGAATAAAGTGCACAAATGGTCAGTTACCTATTTGTTGGCGATGGTACATAATTATAACCACTGTTAACAGTATCTCCAATATTTTTTATTTATTTGTTTGCCATCACAGACCTAGATAAACCTAGATGCCCCTAATGTATGTACTTCGCGTGTATCTAAATGGTGCGGTGCACCACTTGTCGCTCAGTCGCCCTCCTGTCGTTCTAACTGTCAGACGTTTGTTGCTGCACTAGAAAATGCCACCCACCACCACCATATCAGCCCAAAGATGTCCACTGCTGGACATAGGCCTCCCCCAATTTCATGGGGGGTAAATGCCATAATCGCCACGCTTGGCAAGCGGGTTGGCGATCGCAGTGTCTCCACCGCAATCCAGGGATGCTGCTGCCCATCCCCCGGTGATCTTGGTCATAGTTTTAGGACATACCCGGGTCCAGAAAATGTCACACTGCGCCATAATTAACTGATCAAATTCAACAAGAGTGGTTAGTCGAGTAAACGGTGACGTTTTCTTTCATAAGTCGTCGTTTTCTTTCGTAAACGTCACTGAGAGCCGAAACAAACTTGTGTCTCAGATTGAGACTTCCCTGGATGAAGTCTCAGAATGGGGTCGACTTAATCTGGTCCACTTTAACCCTACAAAGACGCAGGTTTGCGCGTTTACTGTGAAAAAGCTTGCGTTTGTCGCATCACCTCGTTTTGAGAGCACTCCCCTAACTAACTACCCCTAACCACAGCCAATATCGAGATCCTTGGCGTCGACATCTCGAGTGAAGTCCAGTTACGCGGTCATTTAGAGGGTAAGGCCAAATTAGCTTCGAAAAAGCTCGGTGTGCTAAACAGATCGAGACAGTATTTCACGCCGGCCCATCGCCTACAGCTTTATAAGGCACAGGTCCGCCCACATATGGAATACTGTTCTCATCTTTGGGCAGGGGCACCACAGTACCAGCTTCTCCCTCTGGACCGCATCCAACGGAGAGCGACTCGAATTGTCGGCTGCCAGCGGGTTTCGGAACGGCTTGACTCCTTGGCGCTGCGTAGAAATGTAGCCTCGCTCTGCATTTTCTACCGCATGTATTACGGGGAGTGCTCCGAGGAATTGTTCGGATTAATCCCTGCCGCTTCCTTCCGCCATCGCCCAACGCGACAAAATTTCCATCCTCACCACTTAGATGGTTGGCAGTCCTCAACTGTGCGTTTCTCCAGAAATTTCTTGCCTCGCACAGCTAAACTGTGGAATGAACTGTCGCCTGCGGTATTTCCGGACCGATTCGACCTTCAAACCTTCAAGAAAAGAGCGTACTCCCATCTTAAAGGCCGGCAACGCACTTACAACCCCTCTGGTGTTGCGAGTGTCCATGGGCGGCGCTAATCGCTTACCATCAGGCGATTCGTCTGCTCCTTTGCCACCTATGTCATAAAAAAAAAAAATAATAAGTAAGTATTTTTTCTAATAAATTTCGCCTTATTTAATTTAAATTTAATTATTTTCAACTTGGAGTGATGTCGTGTCGATTGCGGCATCTACTTTAAACTATACTTGAGGACTGTTATTTGTAGGCCGCAATGGACAGTGAAGCAAATGATTATTTCGTATATCTTCACGTAGTATGGTAGTAGGGATTTTCTCATTGTCTGTCGATTTAAAGTAATTAGTGCTGTACACTGCGATGTTTCATGCAATGTCACTATGCAATTCGATTTATAATCGATTTTTGTGAAGGACTATGATAATTAAGGCTAGTAATGGCATGGCTACAATAATGTTATTCTTTTACATTAAAAATATTTAATAATTTTAATTTAATAATATTTTTAGCAATAGATTCTTAAGCGTCACAGAAGCAGGGATCTTCTTTCATAAAGTAATTAATAGAATATTTATGTCATTGTTGACTATACGTAGGTATCAGGGCATTCAGCGAAGAAGAATATGCAATCATTTAATTTCATCTATTTAATAACCACCAAGCAGTTATTTACTACACTATTTCACGTATTGAATGCTATCCAATAAAATGCACTATTAAATATCTATTTTCATTATATCTATTCCTCTCTGAAATGAACTATAGTTTGTCGGCCTGTTTAGCCTAGTTGGTAGTGCCATTGCCTCCGAAGCTAGAGGTTCCGGGTTCGAATCCCGGTAAGGGCATTTGTTTCTGTGGTGAGCAGAGACATTTGTTCCTGAGACTTGGATGTTTTCTATGTATTTAAGTATTTATCTATTAAATATATCGTCGTCTAGTACCCATAACACAAGCCTTATTGAGCTTACCGTGGGACTAGTTCGATTTGTGTTAAAAATGTCCCCTAATATTTATTTATTATTTATTTATTTATTTTGCATTAGGAAGCGTCTTCACCTGATACTTTAACCAAAACAAACCATACTTCCTCTATCCAATTAATCACGTTCACAACAGTAAATAAATGGAAGCGCTTACTCTCTAGGGAGGAAAAAGGGAATTATTCAAGAGGTGTCCCCGTTTATCAAATAGCTAATCAAGTACGGATCATCAGTAATCCGGGATGACCAAACTAATTAAAGTTCTTTTTTCCGTATATGGTAGATACATGGATAGGTTTTCAAATAAAAGAAACAATACTGTTATATTAGTAAGAAGTGGTTATTATTTCTCACGTAACTTGACGACCTGTTTAGCCTAGTTGGTAGTGACACTGCCTCCGAAGCTAGAGGTCCCGGGTTCGAATCCCGGCCACGGCATTATTTGTGCATTTAGCACGGATTTTGTTCTTGGGTCTTGGATGTTCTCTATGTATTTAAGTATATATTTATCTATATAAGTATGTATATCGTCGCCTAGTACTCATAGTACAAGCTTTGCTTAGTTTGGGACTAGGTCGATTTGTGTAAGATTGTCCGCCAATTTTTTTTTTTTTTTTTTTTTTTTTTTTTTTTTTTTTTTTTTTTTAACTAACTACGAGTATTTAATTAAATGCGACACAGGAAGATACTTTTGAAGTTTTTTAGGTAAGCTACGACGGTAGCCTAGTGGCAGTACGTGTACGTGTCAATCTGCGTTAGTGGGTTCGAATCCTGGCTCCTACCAATGACTTTTTCAGAACGTATGTACGGAATATCCAAAATCAAAATTTTTACTGTCAGAATTTGAGTGATTATATAAATGGTGGACCCGGGTATGTCCTAAAACTACGACCAAGACCACCGGGGAGACACTGCGATCGCCAACCACCGGGGGATGGGCAGCAGCATCCCTGGAGTGCGGTGGAGACACTGCGATCGCCAACCCGCATGCCAAGCGTGGCGATTATGGCATTTAACCCCCAAGCTCGGGGGAGGCCTATGTCCAGCAGTGGACGTTCTCCGGCTGATATGGTGGTGGTGGTGGTGGATATAAATGGTAACAATAATACTGAAGTTCGTCAGAATCAGCATCAAAATGCCAATGAAGAAAATAATAATAATCAAGATTTAGAATAATAATTAAATTAATTTTGCGTGGGTAACACAGATTTCATGTCAGGCGTAATACCATGCGCAGAGGCGTGTCAGTACTGCATTCGTATCGCCCCGCTGCCGCGCATCCCACGACGGTCAGGAAACACTCATTTAAATGTAATATTTATTTTTCTAGTTTTTAGTGGCACTGCCTCCGAAGCTAGAGGTCCCAGGTTCGAATCCCGGTAAGGGCATTTGTTTCTGTGGTGAGCAGAAACATTTGTTCCTGAGACTTGGATGTTTTCTATGTCATCATCATCATTTCAGCCGAATGACGTCCACTGCTGGACATAGGTCTCCCCAAAGACTCGACTCGTTTTCTATGTATTTAAGTAAATATACATATTTATTATTACTAACAGTCATTTTTGTCCCACTGCTGGGCAAAGACCTCCCTCCTTTTCTTCCACGTATCCCTGTCCTGGGCAGTCTCCCACCAGTCTTGCTCAAAGACGTCTCCGGCGAGGTCGGCCACGACGCCGTGTTTGATTTTGTGGGACCCACTTGGTGATGATTTATCCCACAAGTCTTCCAGCACGCGGCAGACGTGCCCGGCCCAGTCCCATTTCAGTTTGGCGGCTGTGTGAGCTACATCAGCAATTTGCGTTTTGGAACGCAGTATTGTATTTAATGCGATCCATCAATTTCACGCCCGAAATACTGCGTGTCCATGGCTCTCTGGCAAACCCCGAGGGCAGATTTCTGAACTTTTGTCAAAGACCAAGTTTGGGCTCCGTAGGTAAGGATTGGAAGAATGCAGATGTCCATGAGTTTTCGTTTTAAGGGTATTGGAAGGTTTCCCTTCATGTACTCCTTCACAGACCAATAGCTCTTCCAGGGGTTTTCGGTGCGTCTCGCAACCTCTTTGTCTTGTCGGGCCTGGAAGGAGACTATTTGGCCCAGGTATAAGTACTCACGGAACACGGCACGGCACGACGAAATTCTTTGACCAGTGTGTACTGCCAGTGATGACATACGGTACTGAAACGTGGTCGCTTACAATGGGCCTCATAAGAAGGCTCAAAGTCACCCAAAGAGCAATGGAGAGGGCTATGTTGTGAGTTTCTCTGCGTGATCGCATCAGGAATTAGGCCATCCGCAGCAGAACCAAAGTTACCGATATAGCCCTTTGAATCGCTAATCTTAAGTGGCAGTAGGCGGGGCACATAGCACGTAGAACCGATGGCCGTTGGGGCGGAAAGGTTCTCGAATGGCGACCACGTACCGGAAGGCGTAGCGTGAGGGGACACGGTGGACTGATGACCTGGTAAGGGTCGCCGGTGTCCGATGGATGCGGGTGGCGCAGGACCGGTCATTGTGGAAGTCTATGTCCAGCAGTGGACGTCATTCGGCTGACATGATGATGATAAGTACTCATAGACATATGAGTACTTATCATCACAATTATATATAAGTATATTTTCTATTCTTCTGTCATCCACTTGTACATGCCTTTGCACATTGTTGGTCATGAGCTTGGTCTTTGACATATATATCTATTAAATACCTATATCGTCGTCAAATACCCATAATTCAATTATAAGTTATGTGTATTCAAAATTAATTTGTTTTGTTTTAAATTTGGTTCGGTTCATAATTCACAAGTGTTTTATCGTCATCCTCCATTTGTTTTTAATAAACTCATTTGCTCAAAGGTTAGCTGAAGGAGATCCCTTGAAGGGATAAGCTCGCCTTTGTACGTCTACTTTTTGTTTGTTTATCGTTTTGTCGTGTTTTATGTACAATAAAGTAATACATACATACATACAAGCCTTATTGAGCTTACTATGGGACTATTTTGAATTGTGTAAAAAATGTTCCCTAATATTTATTTATTTTTATTTATTTATATAGACTTAGGGGACCTAACTTAGATTTTAGATTATAGTTATAGGTAGGTAGGTATGTTTAATTTTTATTTAATTTTATTAGTTATTTGTTATTAATGTGATTAAATAAAGTATTATATACGAATATTAAGTTCAGAGTAAGAAACTTAATATATATAAATCATTCTTTCTTACGCCTACATCTTCCATTATACATGTGTATTATAAAATTATAACCTGTGTCAGTAAATATCCTAGTTCACTGGTCACTTTATATATTTAAATGTAGGCCCGTAGAAGAGTACGGACTCGACTGACAGCTGACTCTACCGTACCGCTTCCTCACCGACAAATCAGAAAGTCTCTTAAAGTGTTACAAAAGCCTTAAATCCTTTGTTCCATCGATGCGTTATATAAAGAAGCTATATATTGGTACAAGCGGACTTCGAATGAAACGGTAAAATTGATCCAAAACCTCTTTGTAGCTCTGAATTCAGATAAAAATCTAGTAGTATCCTGGTGGAGCGGCAGGGACCGCGGTGAGTGAGAACTTAGGCAACTTTATAAAGAAAAATACAATAAATCAATTGTACAGATGGGGCACAGGCGCGCGGGAGCTCCACAGGGCGCTCGACAAGCGGCTTAAGGAGACAACAGGCGACCCACGCGCGGGCAGCTTTCTCGCGCAGAGAATTGTTATCGCAATTCAGCGCGGGAGTGCTGCCTGTGTGTTGGGAACCTTACCAAGGGGACCTGGCCTGGATTTGTAATGTTTAGTTTTAGTTAGTTATTTTTTCGTTTTTATTAATGATTATTATTATATTTTAGTTTAACATGACTATAACATGTTTTTTTTACGTTACCAATAAATAACTTATGTTACAATTGTACAGATTATGTTTATATATTATACATTATATTATTTATTATGTTTATATATTATATTATTAAAATTAGAGATATGACATTTTTATTATATTGAATAGTATGGAATTATGGAAACATCCTTGTAAAATTTTATTAATAGAGAACATAATTGTGTGTACGAAAATGTAAAACTTTGACGTGTAATGTATGTCCATTGCAAATAAATGAGTATGAATATGAGTATGAGTATGAGTATTAAGGCATCCTGAAAACACATATCAATAAAAAACCGGCCAAGTGCGTAAAAAACAAATGTGATTTATCAATATATTGAAATTTATTGGTAAAATATACGTAATAATAAATTTTAAGTTCATACATAGGTCCATGGGAAGTTAAAACATTCTTTGGAACAAAATGTGTGACAGACGCCAGATGAACACGCAGAAGACAGCAATAGGGCTCCGTTTGGACCCTTCGGTTACGTAACCCCAAAAATAAAACGGAGCATTACGAACAGCCTGGTGAAACCAGTTTTGAACTGTGGATAATGGGTACACACCATGGTATGAGGCACATGCTCACGCACACAATCAACCAGAACCGTGCACCGAACTTAAAACGTATGATATTTATATTATTGTTATATGTGTTTTTGATCAAATCTCATTTGACGACCACATACGAATCTCAGTAAAGCCATTAATTTGTGTAATATGATGAGCATGTACATTTGTTCCGGAGTCTTAAATAAAATATATTAGAGGAATAATCTTACACAAATCATAGCC
Source organism: Notocelia uddmanniana (assembly GCA_905163555.1). Taxonomy (NCBI): domain Eukaryota; kingdom Metazoa; phylum Arthropoda; class Insecta; order Lepidoptera; family Tortricidae; genus Notocelia; species Notocelia uddmanniana. Next base: position 24,406,220 of record LR991067.1, read on the forward strand.
CAATAGTACGCTCAATAAAGTTTGTGTTATGGGTACTAGACAACGATATATTTACTTAATATAGAAAACACCCAGGCCTCAGAAACAAATATTCATCGTCATCACATTTTTTTTGCCTTACCCGGTATGTCTTGCATGTAGTCTATTTAAGTGTTCAATTTAATTATAATAAAGTGTTAAAGGGCATAACGCCGTGAGTAACCTCGGAGAAAACGCAGCACACTTCTCGACACCCCTGAGCCGCTCACACCGGTGTTGCTCCTGGCCCACAAAATTTGACATACGTACATACTACATATGTCATATTTTGTGACAATTGTCGCACCTGTCGCCGTGGTGAAATAGGGGCCTGGTCGTCTTTACGACGGCTTTTTCAGGAGCCCATCTAGCAAGTGGCCAGTCACCGCCTGCCTCGATAGCATTTAACTATGTTATGACAGGTATCCGGGACTCTAGCAATAGCCCCATTAGTTTTTCCATCCAAATTTCATCCATAGCCCGATTTTTTTTTTTCAATTTACCCACAATAGTCCAATCGCCTGCTGGAACAGGTTCACGGGTATCTATCGATGTACCCGTGAATGGGTTCTAGCAGGTGTACTAACTACATCACATTAAACTTCTTCTCCAAAAGGCCTCTACGTGTTGGATTTATATCCCCACGCACCACTAAACGGCTGGGTTTCACCCCGTGAATTTCAAACGGAGATACATAATAACTTGCCGGCGTATATTGTAAAGGGTTGTATGGAGTTCCTAAAGATCCCGATACAATATATTTTTAACCTGGCGCTCGCTCGCGGGTCATATCCTCGAAGTTGGAAGGTGTCCAGAGTGAGACCGATCCCAAAGGCGAGTGACACTTCCGTCGTTGAGAATTATAGACCCATAGCCGTTCTTCCCACCCTTGGCAAGTTGTTTGAGGCCATACTTCACCGGACTCTATCCTCACAGGTTCAGCCCTTTTTGTGTGACGCGCAGCATGGCTTTCGGCCTAGGCGCTCGGTCAACACGAATCTTTTGATGTTAACCGACAACATTGCTGTGCATCTTGATAGAGGTATTCAGGTCGATGTCCTCTATTTCGATTTCGCGAAGGCTTTCGATCGCGTGGATAACGACGTGCTGCTCAGGAAACTTGACCAAATTGGTTTTTCTCCCAGCTTGCTAACCTTTTTTGCCAGTTATCTGCGCGATCGGCAGCAGTTCGTCCGACATGGATGTTTTGTCTCGACTCCTTACCATACCCGGTCTGGCGTCAGTCAGGGCTCCATCTTAGGGCCCTTGTTCTTTGCTATCATGATCAACGATCTCAAATCGGTTCTTCGGGCGGCTCAGTGTCTCTTGTATGCTGACGATTTGAAGTTGGTATATGGAGTAGAGCAAAGAGCCGATTGCGAGACGTTACAAGGGGACATCGACTTGGTGTTTCGGTGGAGTATGGAGAACAAACTTCATTTTAACCCAGCCAAGTGTTGCGTGTGTACGTTTAGCCGCTCTTCTATCCCTATACATGCTGAATATGTGCTAGGGTCAGAGCCGATAAATCGTGTCTTCTCCGTCAAGGATTTAGGAGTAGTGTTTGATACGCGGCTCACCTTTCATGAGCATATTTCTTCTCTTGCCAAAAGCTGTTTTCGAAGACTCGGTTTCGTAATCCGAAACCTTCGCCATTTTCATGACCCGGTGGCTATAAAAATGGTTTACAATGCTCTAGTAAGGAGTAAGCTGGAGACTTCGTCGATCGTATGGAACCCCTACGAATCGACGTATGCCTTACTTCTGGAGAAGGTTCAGAAAGCGTTTTTAAGGTACCTTTATAAAAAAGTCTACGGTTTCTACCCGTATCTGTACCCAACAAAGTACCTTCTCGGCTCTCTCGGGTACAACTCTTTGGAGGTCAGGAGGAGTTATCACCTTATGATCACGGCATGTCGAGCCTTGCGTGGTGAGTCGGACTGTCCCGAACTTGTGGAGCGTCTCGTGCGACTGTTTATCCCAGATGTTCCGGGGATACCCCTCAGGCCACGACGACGCGACCTGCTGGCCGTGCCGCCGGCGCGCACCGTGTCGTGCAGGAACTCTCTGCTGCCCCGTGCCCTGCAACTGCTCAATGCGCTCCTGGCATCAACACCTGAGTGCGACTTGTTTGCGTGGCGATGGGTGGCAGTGTGTAGCGAATGCTTGAGATTCTGTGAGGCGATGGATGCTAGGAGTTCAACTGTTCCAATATAATTTATTTGTTACATGCTATTGTGTCAACAAAATTGTTTAGTCTAAGTTTCGTGACGCATTGGTTACACTGTAATGTCATATAAACATTTTTAATAAATGAATAAATGAATAATAATAATAATTGATTTGATTGTAATATTGTCCCTTATTATATATTTAAAAATAACCCTAGCTCCCCAGTATCGGTGTTTCCGCGACAGTATTGGAATCGGTCCAAAGCCCGTCTCTCCACTAGGCACTGTTTCATATATTGAATTTATTCGCTTATTAGGCGAACACTGGGCCCGGCTGCGGGCGAAATTAAAGATAAATTACATAAAAGATACACGCGTGGCGTGGTAGTGGTTCAAATGTATGACTTACAGAGGTTAGTATGTTCGAATCCCTCTCTAATCTGAGGACGCGGGAAGTCAGCAAACTGCATCGCAGTTTGGTGCAACTTTAATTTAAGGTACAAAGGTTTAAAAAAAAGGACAAAGGTTAGCTGGAAGAGATCCCTTGAAGGGATTAGCTCGCCTTTGTACGTCTAATTTTTGTTTGTTTATCGTTTTGTCGTGTTTTATGTACAATAAAGTAATACATACATACAGTTGCAATTCTTCCTTTAATTTTCAATAAAAAAAGAAGTGAAGGAAAACTTGAAGCTGAACCTGCATCCCGGCAGGATCGTCATGTAGGGATTGATGGACGTATAATAAAATATGTTTTATATTTACAAACGGGTTCGATCAACTTACAATTACAGGCCAATCATCGTCAAATATGGCGCCGGCAGCTGTCATCCCATACAAACTTGTAAAACTTTCCATAAAATCAGAGTTTAAAAACTACAGTTTGGTGCAATCCATCCTAGATGGTTATTTGTCTAACACCCCCTACATACTAACACACTACAACTGCGAGGAAATGGGGGACATCAGAAACTTAAGTTTTGCATTCAAATTAATAAATATTTATGAACCAGATAGTGATACTAAAAATACCGATTGGTCCCCTAGCTTCTTAGCGAGGTTCTTGGAATAATACTGAATGTCTTTGCGTACGAAACACTAAAAAGGACATACACGTGTCTTGTGTTCCTCTGTAGCGCTGCCTTGCTTTGAGAGTATATTTTGCTAAAAGTATTGGATTGGAATCCGTATGGTATTTTAATGGATAATGTGATACAAAAAGTGCGTAGCGAATGAAAATGAGTGACAAAAACTGATAAAGTGTTGGTGTAGTTCTCTCCATCTGATTATCTAAAACGGCCCAATTAAATTCCTTATATGAATGACATGACTGCTATTTTTGCCTTTATTTGTTCAATGTAGCTTATCATTGCTCTTATCTTCCTCACTTGCCTTTTATGATGTTATTTATAAAAGCGTGTGGCCAGATACAGTCGATGTCGATGTCCTTTATTACTGAGGACTGGAGACACACCCTGATAAACCCTGGCTATTACTCGTAAGACGGGCCGTACGCTGGATTGTCAGTTGCCACTGACGTGGTAAAAAAAAAAGGTTCATAGGACACTTTATTTATAGGATATCTAGGCGAACTTTTCAACCGAGAACTGAGGCATATCAACGGGTCTAGGTAAGAGCAATATGAGGTTGTTAACGGGTATAATCACGGGGCACAACACTCTAAACAGACACCTTGATATTTTAGGGATAAGTAGAGACTCCCTGCCCGCACTGTGGGGAGGAGGAGACAAGTAAACATTTATTAGCAGAATGTGTAATGTACGCGGCAGCGAGATATAATACATTCGGTAGAGATGAGTTAGAGGAGAAAGAACTGAGGGATATCAACCTTAAAGATGTCCTTCTGTTTTGCAGGAGCATAGGAAGATTTGAAGAAGAATGCGGTGCGGGAGCGCTGCCGGTACTGTAACCCCTAGCTCCAACGAAGGAGAATTGGGCTGAATGAACGCCTGGAGTGATCGACAGCCCGCCTGACCGGCCAGGCGTCCCCACCCCAACAACAACAACAACGACGAGGCATATCAACTATGATTTTCAGCTTCAAGAAAATAGTGATATGTTCTGACGCGCTTTCGAAAGTAACGCAATTACCCAGCAGCTGGTCTAAACCGACTAGTATATAGGTATCTGTGCAAATTCATGAGCACAGTATATATATTTATTAGTTGCAGATATTTCAACAGATGATACTTTACTTTAAAACAATTCACTTTAAATAGAAATTAAGAAACCTTTTCATATATATTTTTTGTTTTCATTTACCGAACAAAAATTAATTTGTAATTTCGTCTAAAAATAAACGCCATGTGCCTGATAAGACGTTTAACACTATCTGTCATGTCACTCATGTCATCAATTGTTTGTCCGAAATTAATATGGTTCGGCGGAAAAACTACAAATGTAGGATGTAATGTAGGATGGAAATTGGGGCTGTCGTGTTAAAACTAGTCAAGAAAATCCACCCATTAGGATAGTTAACTAATACTAGCCTTTGATAAGTGAGTTAAAGTAATTTTAAAAGCAAGCATGAAGAAAAGAAGGCATTTCAAAATAAGTAAAATTGATTTGCAAACAACACAATCAGACAGAAAGTAACATGACATTAACAATCAAGTATTTGATTTATCGACGTGAACTGGCCAGTTACAGTTAATTGGTACGTAAAAGAGGTACAAGAATCTGTTCAATGAGTTATCATTTAATAATCCCATTAACAGGGTGTTTTTACGTAACAAATTTGTTTTTCAGTTTTCTCCAAAAAACATCGTAAAAGCTATAATGTTTCATATTAAATAATATACTCCAGGGACCGAGTACTATCAGCTGTAAAAATATCTGCAACTAATAAATGAACAAATCCAAATTAGATGCCAATACTTTCGGAGCTGAAAGTACTCGTCCTTAGAAGTAGACTTAATTATAAAACTAATTTAAAGTTTATCTTAGTTTTAGGAGAAAATTAGGTGCCACGTGTGCCAACTACTGTGCCACGTAATAGCATCATGTTATTAGGATAATCAGTATTCAATGATTAAGACTTGTTTGATTATCGTATGAAACGTTTTCAACTAACATCCAATGTGTAGCTCACTTCGCACATTTCGCTTCATCACAGCATTTCGAGGCACCTTATATATTCGGGAAACAGACTTAATTACGATTAAGTATTTATTTTTGTGTTTGTATGCAATGGCAGGTTAAAACTAAGGGAAATAAATGTTACACAAGATTAATGTACAAAAACGAACTTTCCTTTATAAGGGGTGGGGAGGGAGCGGAAGGGATAAAGAAAAGAATAAGGGATGGTGGAAATAGGGATGGAGGGAAGGGGGGGTTCAAAAATTTTCTTCCAGATAACCTTTGAGGAACTAAGTGGAATGTGGAAAAAGAGATACAAACGGAGAAAAAGATACATACGGGTCAAACAGAGAAGATCTTTTTTGTAAACGGTTAAAAATTACGCTTAGTACGCGGGCAAAGCCGCGGGCAAATGCTAGTAGCTGAATATAGAAATAAAGTCAAACTTTCTTGTTACTGGCTAAACATCAAAACAATTCCAACTTAATACTTTTAGTGAATAGATCCCCTGGTGAAGTTCGGCCAATTTCCTGCCTCGCGTTTGCCGTCTCGCGTCCGGAGATTGTGTCTCAGGTAACATACATACAACCATTTACTTCTAAAACCTATCAGGTACTTTGACTGCTAGGTAAGTACGTCTTATCTGCTTAGAAGCAGATTTGAGTTCATGCTCCAAGACCTACGTATGTGTGTTGTCGAGATTCGGATAATGTAACAAGTGTTTTTTTTTTATTCCATAAACTACCTATTAAGAGTGCGCAGTACGTTCGGTTTTCCATACAAACGTATTTACGCTCTCATTTATTTATTCAATGGAGAAAAAATACAGCGATTATTGAGGTTTTCATACAAGCCATAAAAAACTCAAAAAACCGCTGTATTTTTTTTCTTTTATAATTTCTAGCAACAGAAACTAATTTCCGACCTAGATATGCTGGATCCCATTGTGTATACAAAGTTTTATGTTATTCTATAGTGGCGTTTTAAAATGAGAGCATAAATACGTCTGTATGGAGAACCGAGCGTACTGCGCCCTCTTAATAAGCGGATTGGTTAAGTTTAGATTGAACACTCCGAACTGTTTGCAACCATATAGATAGATTCGTATCTATTTTTAGCCCTTTATGCGCCACGTGGACTATGGACCCGGGTATGTCCTAAAACTACGACCAAGACCACCGGGGAATGGGCAGCAGCATTCCTAGAGTGCGGTGGAGATACTGCGATCGCCAACCCGCATGCCAAGCGTGGCGATTATGGCATTTACCCCCCATGACATTGGGTGAGGCCTATATATGTGGTAGGATATGGTGGTGGTGGATACGCCACTTGGATTTTTTAAATTATGTTGCACATTACAGCGCATAGAATTTACCATTTTCAGAGAACGTTATGTACCCTCTACCTACCATGTGATTATGTACCCTTGGGTGGTGCTGTTAGTACAACAAACTGGCAATCATACTTGTCTTCTCGAAGATATCACGATTCGAAAATAAATGCCATATGACTACTACTATCTGTGATACCCGTGCCATCAATACGAATCTAATCATGATACGTTTGCCAATTTTGGTAAACGTATCATTTATCACAATTGGTTGAGTCGTTGAGTAGTTGTGAACCAACATGAATTAGATTCGATATATTTATTGCCTTCAATAAATTGCATACATTTTTACATTGAGAACATAAAATTAGTGCAGTATAAAATCGTCAATTAGTACAATATAATGAGAGTACATAATAAACTTAACTAAACACAACACAACACACCACAAGTAAAATAAAAATGTTAATTTTGTATACGCGATTAAGTTATCCTAGGTAATGTCAAGTCAAGTTAATTAATAGAAAAAACAATAATTACAAAACCAGGCCAAATATGGTTAAATAAGACTAAAATGTTATAATAGTAAATAATTAAATTTGTTAATGTCAAATAATAAAAAATAAAAAAATGGACCGGCTTTTCCTTTACGGAATACTCATACAGTATTTTGACGATGAGGAAGAAGACATACATACGTATGGCTAGTTTTTGTAGTTTAAACACCTTTTCGGAGTTCGTTGAATTTCCGTACAAATCATACAACATTATTAGACATAGGAACGGACATGCATACACAGGTCAAACACATAACCCTCCTTTTGGGCCTTATTGTATTCTATTAATCAGCTTGCTCGGGCACATTCCACTTGTATTCCGTTGAATTCCTTTAAATAACCTGATTCCTCCCCGTCGGTAGCCGCAACCTACAATTCCATTCCAAAAGTTTTCAATTCCAAAAGCCATTTATTTTGGAAAATAATTTCCAGTGAAACATACTGGAGCCCTCCAAGGTTTCTCGTTGTATTATTTATGTATAGTAAAGCAGATCGATTAAATTATACGCCGGCAAATATCTCCAGGGACTGCGCAAAAAGCTTTCCGTTCTGTCGAAGAGGATTGCCCAAAAATGTATTAGATATTTCTTATTTCGCCAATGTTTTTCTTTTACAACATATACGGGACGCTGTAGCCAAGCTGTTAGGTACGAGGATTTCAGTGTAGAAATCGTGGGTTTGAATCCCGGTTCGTACCACACGGTTAAAAAACTTATGTATAAATAAATATTTGGGGAAAATATTACAGAAATCGATCTAGCCCAAAACTAAGCAAAACTTGTATTGTGGGTACTAGACGAGGATATACATGGGATATACATACTATAGGAGTAGATAAACTGCCATCCCAACTAGCAAAACAGTCACAGAATACGCACATTATAAGAGTGGTATGCTCATAACGCTCTTATAATTGTTTTGGAAGATATCGTCGCGCTTATAATAGTCTTAGACAAGCTAATACGGACTAAAGAACGCTCTGTCTTATTACCTGTCTCATATATATATACAAGAGCAGTTTATAATGCTATTATAAGCCTCTTACTCCTACAGTAACATTAACGAAGACTCATTGCACTTCAGATAGCCTGTTCTTATAACAGTCGCAGAATGCGCAGTTTATGAGAGTGGTAGGCTTATAGCGCTCTTATAATTGTATTGGAATATGTCATCGCTCTTATATTAGCCTTGTACAAGCTAGCCGTAGTCAAGAACGCTCAGTCTTATTACCAAGTCTCATATATGTATATAAAAGCATTTTATAATACTATTATAAGCCTCTCTCTCCTACAATAACATTTACGAAGCCGCATTGCACTTGAGAAAACCTGTTCTTATATCCCCATTCTTTAAGCTCAGTTGATTTTATAATATATTTGCTAAATGCTGTTGTAAGACTATCAGACTAATATCAGCATAGCCTGAGAGCACTGTAAATAGGCTGACGAGGTACAGCACAGAACTCTAATTAATTCAACATGGCCGTACCATTCGTACTCAGAATGCCAATGTTAGTGTAAACGCTCTTACAATAGTCTAACAGTGCGCTGGAAAAATGCAACCATAAAAATGGCGACATTTTTAATACAAATAAAGAAATGAAATAATTAAAAGAGAACATGAAACAGCATATTTGATTAGGCGCATGAAGTTTGAAGTGTAAAACAGGGTAAAGAAGAAGACTTAGGAGTAGACTTACAGTAAATAATATATTCCCCGGCGAAAATTTGCCGTAAAACATAAACACGAAACCAGATAATAACCAACAAGTAATTAAATAGCAAAATAAATTATGATTAATAAACAGTTTGAACTAGTTTGTTTTTTTATTTTTATTGTCAAGGTGCACTTTCACACAAGCTCGACTTTCAGAATGTTTAAGATACCGTGTGATCTTAAAAAAATCTAAAGAAGCCTGTTTAGGCTCACAAGATTCTAACGGTGGACCAATATAAGCCTATATAGACTTAAAAGATACTTACGTAACGGCGATATTAGCCTAAGGCAGCTTAAATTAGTTTTTGCAAGATTAGTTTAAATGTGAATAGCATTCAGTTAGATTGATATTAGAACAATATTAAAATAAATACGCTTATAATTTGTGCCCAAATCCGGGCTTATACGATGATATAGAATCAATGTAAGAGCGAAAAAAATGTAGTCTTGAGACTGTTGTATGAGTGGTTTTTGCTAGTTGGGATGAATACTTTGGTCCAGTTGTTAAACTGAGCGAAGCGAAGCATGAGGCGACAGTGGTATTTCGTTTTTTTTTTTTTGTTTTATGGTACATTTGTTTATACAATAAGATCGCCAAACTTTACGTTTATTGGCGAGATAGAACTCATTTTCATGCCAATTTATATATATCTTACTAGTTACATGCAGAGATAATCATCTTAAGTACTTATTAATATTAATAATAATAGACAACTACTAAAATGTGGGTACTAATGGTTTTACAATTATGATTTTTAAATAGTGGGTAACACAAGTTTACAGTATTGAATATATAATACAGTAGAAATGATCTGGTATGAAAGCCAAAGTGCAATCTTTATTGTTTGTGCCATACGGTCTATACTATTTGACTTCGTACTCGTCCTAGACGCTTCAGCCGATCACGCTTACATTTTGCATGTCGATAGGTGACATCATGACAATGGTTTAGATGTAAATAATTGAAAATCGGACATAGTACGGAGGAATCACCGAAAAACTGAATTTCCGTATATTTGAATGCTAAGCGAGTAACTGTCCAACTTCGAGAAAGAGGTTAATCGTCGAATCCGACTCGGCTGGGCAGCGTTCGGGAAGCTACGGCACATCTTTTCGTCCAATATTCCGCAGTGTCTCAAGACGAAAGTATTTGACCAGTGTGTGTTGCCAGTGATGACATATGGCACTGAAACGTGGTCGCTTACTATGGGCCTCATAAGAAGGCTCAAAGTCACCCAAAGGGCAATGAAGAGAGCTATGTTGGGAGTTTCTCTGCGTGATCGCATCAGGAATGAGGCCATCCGCAGCAGAACCACAGTGACCGATATAGCCCTCCGAATCGCTAAACTTAAGTGGCAGTGGGCGGAGCACGTAGCACGTAGAACCGATGGCCGTTGGGGCGGAAAGGTTCTCGAGTGGCGACCACGTACCGGAAGGCGTGGGCAGCCCCCCCACACGGTGGACTGATGACCTGGTAAGGGTCGCGGGTGTCCGCTGGATGCGGATGGCGCGAGACCGGTCATTGTGGAGGTCTTTGGGGGAGGCCTATGTCCAGCAGTGGACGTCTTTCGGCTGACATGATGATGATGATGAGTAACTGTCAGGGAGTTTGAGACCGGGTATACGCGCTCAGCTCAATATTTGCAACCAGCTAACTGCATTGCATACCTAGGTGAAAATTGCCGAAACACGCTATGGCGTAGCCATATTCGGCCTCGAACGGATTCGGCCAAACATAGGCCTATTACATCCTTCAAACTTTACCAAATTAATACCTCTGCATTTAAAACGTTGTCATCAAACATGCATACGAAGCTCCAAAACTCTCTAATGGAATAATCCCGAAACTCGCGTAAAGTCTGCAATTACATCCGCATGAATATGCATGGGTTCATAATCGACGGATAAGGGCGGCCGCACATTGAGCCAAGTAGTGGCAGCGACATTAGAACCACTTGTGGCCGCCACACGTTATGGGTGAATGAATTCATACATTTTGTTAGCATCAGCGCATACCAAGCATTTGACTGGCCACGCCCGAAATAGTTATACGCTAAGTGAGTCACCCACCCGTGACCCGACCATGGAGCCGGGTATAAAAATATGACCAAGACCACCGAGGGATGAGCAGCAGCATCCCTGGAGTGCGGTGAAGATACTGTGATCGCCAACCCGTATGCCAAGCGTGGCGATTATGGCATTTACACCCCATGTAGTTGGGAGGCCCATGTCCAGCAGTGGACGTCTTTGGGCTGATATGGTGCTGGTGGACCACCAGGTTAGCATCGGCGCATTCCGAGCGTTTGAGTGGCTGAGTCTAAACCATAAACTGCGGGAGTTGGCAGTGCCCACGTTTTGTCCTTCGACTCGCGCGCTACCACTGTTGCCGGCCTCTCCCAAACCAATAATGTACTTACCTATTCGATGCCGAAGTAGTTGCAATTGTGGAAACCGAACTGTTGAGGATTCACTGGATTAACTGCCTATGTAGCAGATCAACTCACTTAAGGAAGCGAAGGTAAATGTTGGAAAGGCCAAGCGGCGATAACTTCGGAGTGGTCCGCGTTTAGTCCGTCCGGGTACTTGCTAAAAGTTGCATTAATAACTACCCTCTTCTAAAGTAACTAACTAAGACGTCATGATGACAGTATAAAAGGCATTGGCCACGTGGTACTGGGAATAATTTTAACTTCGGTTCGGACAGACAAAGGTTTCATAGAATGTATGTTTCCCATAAATTTCATTTCATAATAAGCATTTTTTCGCAAAGGATCGCAGTTCTAGCTAAACCTGGTTTTCTGATAGATAGATTTTACAGAATAAAAAAGACAGTTAGATTTACATATCGTACGTTAGAAAAGTTACGTAATTACTGATTACCCAGCTCCCATAAGGCGACTTCCTGACTTGGCGCGGCGGGATCGACATGTGGTAGTTATTTTGTACTTTGACGTGAGCTTACTGATGTGAGATTTCCTCACTTGACGAGATCTGTCATTGCATTAGGTTTGCGCAGTAGTAATACCATGAGTACAAGTGGGGCAGTACTGCATTCGTATCGGTTGGCTAGGTTTGCGCAGTAGTAATACCATGAGTACAAGTGGGGCAGTACTGCATTCGTATCGGTTGGCTAGGTTTGCGCAGTAGTAATACCATGAGTACAAGTGGGGCAGTACTGCATTCGTATCGGTTGGCTAGGTTTGCGCAGTAGTAATACCATGAGTACAAGTGGGGCAGTACTGCATTCGTATCGGTTGGCTAGGTTTGCGCAGTAGTAATACCATGAGTACAAGTGGGGCAGTACTGCATTCGTATCGGTTGGCTAGGTTTGCGCAGTAGTAATACCATGAGTACAAGTGGGGCAGTACTGCATTCGTATCGGTTGGCTAGGTTTGCGCAGTAGTAATACCATGAGTACAAGTGGGGCAGTACTGCATTCGTATCGGTTGGCTAGGTTTGCGCAGTAGTAATACCATGAGTACAAGTGGGGCAGTACTGCATTCGTATCGGTTGGCTAGGTTTGCGCAGTAGTAATACCATGAGTACAAGTGGGGCAGTACTGCATTCGTATCGGTTGGCTAGGTTTGCGCAGTAGTAATACCATGAGTACAAGTGGGGCAGTACTGCATTCGTATCGGTTGGCTAGGTTTGCGCAGTAGTAATACCATGAGTACAAGTGGGGCAGTACTGCATTCGTATCGGTTGGCTAGGTTTGCGCAGTAGTAATACCATGAGTACAAGTGGGGCAGTACTGCATTCGTATCGGTTGGCTAGGTTTGCGCAGTAGTAATACCATGAGTACAAGTGGGGCAGTACTGCATTCGTATCGGTTGGCTAGGTTTGCGCAGTAGTAATACCATGAGTACAAGTGGGACAGTACTGCATTCGTATCGGTTGGCACTGACAGCTGACAGTTTTCTTAGACAAATCACGCCTAATGTGCGAGCGGCCTAAGTTGGACTGGCAGCGTGTTCCGAGCTTGGCCTGAAAAACTACTGGTTAATATTCATTATGCTTCACTCATCAAAAGGCTTTTGGTAATGTTATGGTAATTATGACCGAACTTGGCTTGATGCTGTAACTAAATTATGGAGCTTCTTTGCAAGATTTTGTTTTAAAACAGTATTTTTTAATTTAACTCGATATACAATACGAGTAGGTACATCAGAAAAATTGTTTATTGCTCACAAAATATACAATATTTTCAATATTTTCCGACGATATTGACGACGACCACTCTGGCTTTGTTGGTAGTGACAGGGCATTATTTGTGCTTTTATCGCGAGTATTGTTCCTGAGTCTTGGATGTTTCCTAGGTATGTATTTATCTAAGGTGTTAATTTATTAGTTGGAGATATTTTTACAGCTGATAGTACTCGGTCCCTGGAGTATATTTAAGTATGAAACATTCAGCTTTTACTATGTTTTTTTGGAGAAAACTGAAAAACAAATTTGTTACGTAAAACTGGTAATGTGATTATTAAATGAGAACTCATTGAACAGATTCTAGTACCTCTTTTACGTACCACTTAACTGTAACTGGCCACTTCACGTCGATAAATCAAATACTTGATTGTTAATGTCATATTATTTTCTGTCTAATTGGGTCGTTTGCAAATCAATTTTACTTATTTTGAAATGCCTTATTTTCTTCATGCTTGCTTTTAAAATTACTGTAACTCACTTATCAAAGGCTAGTTAGTTAACTATCCTAATGTGTGGATTTTCTTGACTAGTTTTAACACGACAGCCCCAATTTCCATCCTACATTACATCCTACATTTGTAGTTTTTCCGCCGAACCATAATGACATTTAAGACAAGCAATTGTTGACATGAGTGACATGACAGATAGTGTTAAACGTCTTATCAGGCACATGGTGATTAATTTAAGACGAAATTACAAATTAATTTTTTGTTTTGTAAATGAATACAAAAAAAAATGTACGAAAAGGTTTCTTAATTTCTATTTAAAGTGAATTGTTTCAAAGTAAACTATCATCTGTTAAAATATCTGCAACTAATAAATGAACACCTTATATAAGTATGTATATCGTCGTCGAGTACCCATAGTACAAGCTTTGTTTAGTTTGGGACTAGGTCGATTTGTGTAAGATCACCCAATATTTATTTATTTATTTACGTACATAATCCAATTAAAATATCTACTTAGGTCAATATCCACCCCATACTTTCACCTAAATATTTAAGCTTTTTAGGGTTCCGTAGTCAACTAGCAACGCCTTCAGTTTCGCCATATCCGTCTGTCTGTTTGTCTGTCCGTCTGTCTATCCGAGGCTTTGCTCTGTGATTTAAAAATCAATAAATTTGACATAGTGGTAAATGTAATCTAAAAAAAGATTTTTAAACGGTTCCTCCCCTACACGTAAAGTGAGGATGAATTTTTTTTGCTTCAACCCTGTGTTGTGGGTTCTTGTTGGATAGGTCTTTCAAAATGAAAAGAAGTCTTCATCCAACAAGCTTCTTGAACAATATTTCTTTGCTATTCCGCTAAAAAACGTGACCACCACCAGCTTCCACGAGCTTTTTGCTCGGTGGACGTGGTGCAAGCAACATCTCCTGCCAGCATCTCCTGATGATGCCTCGTAGAGAGGCGAAACAGGTGTAGAAGTTTTTGTGTTTCTGTGTGGTGGGTTTTGTATTTACTTGCATGTTTGTGCGAGCGGAGGGATGGTGGAAGCATTAACCGCATGCAAAAATACGCAAGTGGATACATTAACATTAATAGACCTACACGTTTTTAGCGGAATAGCAAAGAAATATTGTTCATGAAGCTTGTCATGGGTTTCCGCAAAGTAGCGCCTGATTCTATCAATTACTTCATCCAACACTTTTTGATATATTTTTGGAAATATTCAGTCCAAAAGAATAAAAAAATGTCCCCCCCCTCTAACTTTTGAACTACAGGGCCCAAAAAATATGAAAAAATCATGAAAGTAAACCTTAATAAAGAGTTTCAACGAAAACTATATTGCGGACATGATCAGTAGTTGAGTTACAATAAAAAGTCTCCCCTTCTTTGTATATGACGTATGAAACATTGCGAAGGTATTGGCTTGTTATTGAATTTTTAAAAGTAAGTTTATTGGGCAACTACGGAACCCTACACTGAGCATGGCCCGACGTGCTCTTGGCCGATTTTATTTTTTATGATGATAAGAGAGAACACGCTAGGCATTTTATTTTTATTTTCAGAGACTATAATTCCAAGCCACAGTAACGTTCTCTAAAAGTTTTAATTTAATAAAACAATATTCTCCTCCACACCTGACCGTAATTATTATTTTAATCCCAAGATAATACTGAATGTATTAATATAAGCGATAACACGAACCTAAAAGTTTTGTAAATAATTTGTGTTGTTGGCAAAATTTAGGTATTAAAAGTTGGCCTGGCTGTTACAGCGCGGTTTAAGATGGTTTTATGAACGATCGTAAAAGGGGAAAGAGAAAAGTCAAAGTTAAAGGACCGAGTTAAAAGTTCCAAGTTGAATCTTCAAGAAGGATAAATATTTGGGAGATGTGATGAGCACAAATATTTGTAAGTTGGATTCGGTTTGATAAAAGAACAGTAAAAAAGTGCCTTAACTCATGATTTTGACCGGGCGAGCGAAGCGTCTCCGTTTCAGCTTTCGACAAAAATCTTTCGTATGTCTGTCTATCTGTCCGGATGTTCTTCTCTACAGGTCGCATTTCTCCATCGATTCTCGTGAAATTTTGTGAGCAGGTTCGATAATAATATAGAATTTTTTTGTCGAGTCAGTTTTTGGAAATTTTGCGAGGTCTAAAGCTCACAGGGCGAACCTGCTCACAAAATTTCACGGGAATTGGTTGAGAAACGCGACCTGTAGAGGAGAACATCCGGACAGACATACGAAAGATTTTTTGTCAATAGCTAAAAAAAGTAAAGTAAAAGTAGTTTATCCTTCAAATTAGGCATATTACATGCACCTATGAACGTCATTAAACTAACACCGGTTCGGAAACATAAACCTCTGCCACGAGAAGAACCGGCGTAAGAAACTTGGCGAGGTGCAATTTTTTCAAAACAATATACATTGTATAGTTAAATATAAAATTACAGTCTCAGCTACTACAAAAATAACAATGCTACAGTAGAAAAGCTATTTTCACGATAGATTAGCCGTGCAGGACACTATCACTCTAGCTGAAACGGAGACACTCGCTTCGCTCGCTTAGTCAATAATGGGTCGTTGTTTTTAATGTTCGTCCGACAGAAAATTTTGACATACGGCAGTATGGAAAGATCACTTAACTGCAACGTAGTTGATAATAATTAAACCTTTCTAGACATTATTTGGACTATATAGATCATTTACAATTTCACATAACAAAAATATACCTACTAATTGTGAATCATTAAAACCTGATTGCATGACATATTGACAAGTTTTGAAGGAATGACGGCGACGCTATATTTTACGTTGATCGATTTATACTCGTAAGCGCAGTTGGCAATAGTTGGTGCATTTTGCCATCACCGACGCAGCGGAGCCAAACCGCTACGTCCTCTTATATTTTTTAAATATTAATATGCATTTTATAAGAAAGAAAGATAAACATTAAAGAAAAATAAAACAACAACAACAAAAAAACAACATTTTAGACTGCAAGGTAAATTGTTCCCTAATCCAAATAAATAAAACTCACAACTAATTATTTTAACTCATGAAAAGCCAAACATTTAGTCAATTTAATTAACAACCCAAATTCCAGTAACTAAATAATTTAATCACTTCCATTAATAACATTAATTCCTTTGTGTTACTAAATATCTGTATATAGATAATTAATCATCATAAATCCAGGTCTTGGCTTAATACTAATGAATACCTGGATAGAGAGATTAGGTGATTGGATTCGGGTGACTTATAGGTTAATAAATGAATGTCCATTCAATATAATCGAATACTTATCTTTTTAATACCGACCGACCGATCCGTACCTAACGACCTTCAAACCTTCAAAAAAAGAGCGTACTCCCATCTTAAAGGCCGTCAACGCACTTACAACCCCTCTGGTGTTGCGGGTGTCCATGGGCGGCGCTAATCGCTTACCATCAGGCGATTCGTCTACTCGTTTACCTTCTATTTCATAAAAAAATAAAATAATGGATATACCACTTGACCAGGGGTTCCCAAACTATTTTTGTGCACGCTTCCCTGCCACATAAAACTCAATGCCCACGTCTCCCTTCGCTTCGATGCAAGGAAGAGGGAGGTAGTGAGCTCGCTATCTTAACTAACCAATATTTTAAATTCAAAAGTGAATTCGCCCCGCGCTCCCTTTTACAATAAAATTCTTCAATAAACTTAGCAATTCTAAATTCAAATATGTAGTAAAACAAACACTTATTTCAAAAGCATATTATAAGGTAAACGATTACATCATGGACAGGGATGTTTGGCAGTGATAGCGTCCTGCACGGCTAATCTATCGCGAAAATAGGTTTTTTACTGTAGCATTGTTATTTTTGTAGTAACTGAGACTGTAACTTTATATTTAACTTTACAATTATATTGTTTTGAAATAATGACACCTCGCCGAGTTTCTTACGCCGGTTCTTCTCGTGGCAGAGGTTTATTTTTCCGAACCGGCGGTAGTTTATTGACGTTCTTAGGTGCATGTAATATGCCTAATTTGAAGAACAAACTACTTTTACTTTTACATGTTTCCGCGCCTCCCTAGTGGGAGCGCGCTCCCCACTTTGAAAAGCAATGCTCTTGACAATTTATTATTTTTTAGTGTATAAGTAGTTAGTTTTTAGTTTATTTAAATGTAAAAATAATTTTATGTGACAGTAAATAAATAAATATTTATGATTAATACAATAAATTATATTCTATTCAATAGTGCCCGTTTATTACTGGACGTGTAGTCCTCATTTTTGTAAAGCCAATTAACAATAAAAATCAACAAAACTTTAGGCTAGTATTATTTATTAAGTCACATTGCTTAAGGAAGGTGTATTATTAAAAAAATATTATAAAAATAAATTGGGTATACATTTCGCATTCCGTAATTTATAGGTCTTGCGCGCGCAGCGTGTATGAAACATTTTTGACATAAACTGACTTAGGTTCCTGATGGATCTCGTCATCAGTTCTATACCAAAATTATAAGTGACCGCTCAGAGGCACCTCTTTTCAAACAAAAAAATCCGAATCGGTCTATGAATGACGGAGTTTGAACACGAACGTTAAAAAAATAACCGAATTGAGAACCACCGCTTTTTTCAAGTCGGTTATAAATTACATTAATCCCTCAGGGGGTCTCTTTGAGACCCCGGCGTCAGCGAGCAGCTTCCTCGAACTAAGAAACCAGAAAAACGAACACTTTGCACACCATGTCAGATTAATATCTAGTACGTGTAAGATATGAAACAAAAATATCGATATGCTCTTATTATTATCCTTATCATTAAAGTCATGTTCGCACTAATGCGTATATTCGATGTTGACTACTTCAATTATTTTTCGTCTTCTTACAATACTATTGATTTTCTGTATTACTTGCGATACTCGCGATAATCCAATGATGATAAACTTGTCAATATGCTTTGACGTCCCTGAATAGGTTGTGTAGGACCAACCAATTAAGTCGTCAATGCAGATCAATACCTATATTATATAAACTAATATACCCTGAATAGGTACCAACAATAATCCACCCTAACACAATCTCACAAAAATAAGAAAATAACTCGTTAACAATTAAAATAAATATGAAAAGGAATCACTTAAAAGCTTAGCACCCTTTTGCAAAAAAAACTCAAAGCAAAACACCGAAACATTAACGGATAAAGCATTCCATTTTAAACTATATTTATTTTTACACAGACTAAATTAAAGGCTATTTTCACCAATGGATTTATCTTATTTCGGCTTCATCTTTAAGCTGTATTCTTTCCCTGTACTCCGATCTATGAATCTTGAGTCAGTCATCGCTAGCACCACATACATTGCGCGATTCGTTTTTAACCCAGTCAACTACGCTGAGCAAAATTATCAATGTATAATGTTTCATGTATTTTATCGCTTCATTGTGCGTTCCGGAGTCCAGGATTTCTTATAGTCGAGCAAGATAAACATCAAACGAGGAAAAGGTCTCCTGTGAATTTCCCCGCTCATTTCGACCTTTTTTTGTGCGCCGACCAGATTCTTTCATTTTGACGACATTCCTACGTAGATGATATTGATAAAATGCCCGGGTCAGCGGAGTATCAATTTTGTTGTGATGGAGGGAGTTCAGAAGATTTAAAATGAATGATGATTTATTTCGATGCAACTTGAACTTCTTTAGGTGATTTCAGAGAGGCGTGTGGGTCGTGTAAGTGAAAGAGAATATTTGTGATGAAGTTTTTTTAAGTCTTGAATTCCGAAGGCTGTGAGGCCAAACCCGATTAAATTGCGTGAAAGGTTTTTGAAATTAGAATTATGCGGAACGCAAATTGATTTCCTATTCCAAAGAGAAATTATCCCGATTTATCGGGTTTTACGTCACATCCCTATTTAGCCCAACTAGTAGCACAATACACGTTTTGTAACAATATTAATTAGATCTTTATAATCGACTAATATTATCCATTTTAACAAGTACGTAAATAATTGGGAAAAAGAAGGATGCTTAGTTTGCACGTTGCTGTAACTAAAATTTTAAATATTGCGATGCAAATATGTAGACTTTTAAGGCAAAAACAGCAATTACGTATGTTTATTCAGTCATATGTGAATTGCGAGTCATAAGTCTATGCTAATCCCTAATACCCGTGAAAGAAATCTCCCTATCAATAAAAATCTGTTGTGTTTCTTTCAAGTCAAGGTCTTTATGAAAGAAAATGAGATAAATATTACCACGTACCACTTAAGTTGTCGAGTTCTTTTATTTTTGACCTTCAAATGATGGTTATAAGTATTTTATCGTCACTTTATTAAATTATGACCGTCGTACTTTAAAAGGAAGATTTTGGTTTCGTTTTCTTTATTAGTACAGCCGTTCATAGCCACGGAAGATAGCAAATGGCAAATTAAATATTCAATTCTTGAACTCTGCTCTATTCGTAACCCTTATTACTCGAAACTTCAATTTAAAAAACAGAAGTAATTAAAGATAATCCAGCCAATAGCAAAACATTGGCGCAAGGACATTATAAAGTTAGCTCCGTACAAGACACTGCCTGTTATTTAGTACACCGCCGGGTGCGCGTAACGACACGCTGCTACACCGCTCTTCCGTACAATGAAGTTGTGACGGTGATGTATGCCCCACGTTGGGCGCCAGTGAAATGTACCTCCAAAGTTGAACGTTACTGTGAGAAATATACGCTTCTCATTGCATCAGTTCAAAGATACAAACGTGTCGCTACACCGCTGGACTGTACAATGAAGTTGTGACGGTGATGTATGCCCCACGTTGGGCGCCAGTGAAATGTACCTCCAAAGTTGAACGTTACTGTGAGAAATATACGCTTCTCATTGCATCAGTTCAAAGATACAAACGTGTCGCTACACCGCTGGACTGTACAATGAAGTTGTAACGGTGATGTATGCCGTATGCCCCACGTTGGGCGCCAGTGAAATGTAGATACAAAATTGAACGCTACTGGGCAAAAATATATACCATAACATTAAGAGTGCGCAGTACGCTCGGTTCTCCATTCAAACGTATTTATGCTCTCATTTTAATACGCCAGGCTAGAATAACATGAAACTTTGTATACACAATGGGATCCGGCATATCTAGGTCGGATCATAGTTTCTGTTGCTTGAAATTATAATGGAGCAAAAATTCAGCGATTATTGAGGTTTTCATACAAGCAGTAAAAAACTCAAAAAGCCGCTGTATTTTTTTTCTTTTACAATCTTTAGCAACAGAATCTATGTTCCGACCTAGATATGCCGGATCCCATTGTGTATACAAATTTTCATGTTATTCTAGCATGGCGTTTTAAAATGAGAGGGTAAATACGTTTGTATGGAGAACCGAGCCAGACCGAGCGTACTGCGCCCTCTTAAATAAATGGGGATGAATTTTTGCCACAGGCCCAGGAGCTAGTTAGGATGCCGACGTCGAGCAAATAGAGAGGATTAAATCAATACTCAAGAGGGAACTATGGTTACCCACCGGCCCACCATGCAAAATATGTACCCAGAAGAAGAATTGTCATAAGTAACGTTAGTGCAAGATTATTGTCCAGGTCATCGTTCACGTAATGTGCGGGACGTGTGGGAGTGGTTGTTTTAGTGTGGAATTGGAAGTGTTTACATTGACAGTAGACAAAAATATGGTGTATAATTTTAGTTAAGACCGGATTGAAGGCCGCCGTATAACAATTTATTAATAATTTGATTCCATTCAGAATTTATGATAGAGTCAAACCGGGCGTGCGTTATGCATGTAAGAAAGTTATATAAAGATAAGGAACAGTGGCTTCGTTTTTAGAGAAAACATCGGACGAACTGCAGTATAATTAATGTAGGTTTATCAAAGTTGTACCTTTTACATTTACTTATGTATGTGTGGCTTGTTTATGTAAATACCATTTTTCCCATCAATTTTAATAATGTGGTAGGTAGTTAATTATTTCTATATTCTTTATAATTCGACCCGGCTATGTCTTAAAACTACAACCAAGACCACCGGGGCATCGGCAGCAGAGGGCCTACTCCGAACTTCGTGTCGTGCCGTCCCTTTCCGTCATATAGTCTATAACACGAGGGTGAAAGGGACGGCACAACACGAAGTTCGATTTTCGAAGTTCGGAGTAGGCCCTCAGCACCCCTGAAATGAGGTGGAGCTACTGCGATCGCCAACCCGGAGATACGAAACGAAAGCATTTTTTTGAACCTGACACGGAGACCTTCGTTCCACTCGGTCAACAATAGTTTGTTGCCTGAGCGAGCGCGAAGCTTGAGCGAAGTGTGCCCGTTTCAGCTTTTGCGAAAATGATGTTGTATCTCCAGTGGATGTTCGGCTATTATCCTTAGCAGGTACAGTCAACAGCAAAAGTAGATGATCATTTTAGTATCTTGTCACTTTCACTACTTTGACGCATCTCAACTGTCGCAGTATTGATACGTTAGTGCGACAAAGTACTAAAATGATCATCTACATTTTCTGTCGACTGTGCGTCAGTGTACGATAGTTATATTTTTTTATTCAGTGATAGGATTGGTTCTAAATGACAGAGAACATGGGATGGGAGTTGAAAATGAAAGGTGCTCGTGACGTCGACGGCTCATAGAGATACTCGTTTATCCTTTTCCAAACTTTTTCAATGGAGCATAATAAATAATAATAATTAATATTTATTTCAGACCATAGATCCATAATTTGTTAGTTACATTAGGTATTTAAAGACTAGGGTTAGAGTAAAACTAAAATATAAAAGATAAAATCAAAAAATAACTATCATTTAATTACTTAAATAAATAAAAAATACAACTTACTTAAAACTTAAACAACGATTTGTGGGGTCGCCTGTTTAAAACAAGCTTCTCTTAACGACATCTCCGAGTTCGCAGCTGAAATGTTGGCCAATCATATTAAATTCCAAATATTCTGCACTCGGAATTAACCATTTTAAACTCGAAACTGTCGTCGGCAGTCAAACGATTAAACTTCAAAATGTTAAGCCATTGCTGATTACAGAGTGGAAATACTGCGTGCATTTATTAAAGAGTTAACTACGAATCCTATAAAAAAAATCCGGCGCTTATAAATATGTATCATCGTCCTCCTAGCTGTTTAAGCATTAATGATATGTTTATAAGTCATATGATCCGATCATATAACTTTTAAATCTAAACTTATTCTAACAACAATTAAGACAAATTACTCACCAAATCGTGCGGTCTTTTCGCATCAAATGCACATGAGTCAATTATCGGTCAAGGAAAGGTCGGATGGTCAGAAGAATTGTGGATTTGTAGACACCAAGGGAATCCAAGCAAGCAATCTTCTGTTTCGCGATTTGCACTCGCGAACCCAATACAAATCGAAACTTTCACACACCAACAAACCTTCCCCTTAAATTCATAGAACACATCCAAGACTCAGGAACCAGCCTTGACCAGGATTCGAACCCGGGACCACCGTCTTTGTAGGTAGGTTCACAAAACCAAAGTGGTCCCTTTGTAAGTACCCATTGTGTAATTTCTAACCAAAAGGGTTGCTTTGGTAATGTCAATAAAGTGCCTTTTCCGTAACGATGCGACTAGAAATGGACCTTAATATCAGGGACGAAGGACAGCTTTTTGTTTGAAAACGACGTAAATGCAGCCTTATTATATTCTTTAGTACTTTCAATACCTGTTTTCAAGGCACTTTCAGCTATTTTGAAGTAAGCTGTCTAGACCAATTTTCACACATAGATGAACTTAAGTAGAGTGCATAGCCGCACTAGAAACTTTCCATGAATGTTTAAAACTACATTTTTAGGGCATTTTTGCGATTACTCTCAGAATATGGATATTTCTGGTTTTTATTACCCTGAATCATGTATACTCATTCTGATAAAAAATGACCCCAATCTCCCATAGGGGAAACCTAAAAAATATATACCACATTGATTTATATATGTATTTATAATGATGTTTCTATTCCACTATGTGACGCTCCATACAAAACGTACGAAAAAAACCTCATGTAATGGAATAAACAATTAAGGCATTTTCTTCTTTTTAAGAGGCCTCGTGATTGCGAGTAAAAAACAAAAAAAAACTGAGGAAAAGTAAAAGGTTTAATTTTCAGTTAAAACGTCAAAACAAGACCCGTTCTTTAGGATTCCGTACCAAATTTACCGTTAAAAAAACTACCTATTAAGGTAGAAGATGTAAAATGATGATTGTTGTTTGATGGGAGATATTTTTATTTTACGGCCTCCAATTTACTACTAACATAATTACTATCGTTTCATTAATTCTGTCTGACGAAGCCTGCGTTGTGGATTATTATTTGTGGTTTGATGATGACATGTATGGACCCCCGGCCGAAAACAAGCGGGCTGTCGATTATTTATTTATTTATTTATTTATTAAAAATGTTTATATGACATTACAGTGTAACCAATGCGTCACGAAACTTAGACTAAACAATTTTGTTGACACAATAGCATATAACAAATAAATTATATTGGAACAGTTGAGCTCCTAGCATCCATCGCCTCACAGAATCTCAAGCATTCGCTACACACTGCCGCCCATCGCCACGCAAACAAGTCGCACTCAGGTGTTGATGCCAGGAGCGCATTGAGCAGTTGCAGGGCGCGGGGCAGCGGAGAGTTCCTGCACGACACGGTGCGCGCCGGCGGCACGGCCAGCAGGTCGCGTCGTCGTGGCCTGAGGGGTATCCTCGGAACATCTGGGATAAACAGTCGCACGAGACGCTCCACAAGTTCGGGACAGTCCGACTCACCACGCAAGGCTCGACATGCCGTGATCATAAGGTGATAACTCCTCCTGACCTCCAAAGAGTTGTACCCGAGAGAGCCGAGAAGGTACTTTGTTGGGTACAGATACGGGTAGAAACCGTAGACTTTTTTATAAAGGTACCTTAAAAACGCTTTCTGAACCTTCTCCAGAAGTAAGGCATACGTCGATTCGTAGGGGTTCCATACGATCGACGAAGTCTCCAGCTTACTCCTTACTAGAGCATTGTAAACCATTTTTATAGCCACCGGGTCATGAAAATGGCGAAGGTTTCGGATTACGAAACCGAGTCTTCGAAAACAGCTTTTGGCAAGAGAAGAAATATGCTCATGAAAGGTGAGCCGCGTATCAAACCACCATACCACCACCATATCAGCCCTAGGACGTCCACTGCTGGACATAAGCCTCCCCCAATTTCATGGGGGGTAAATGCCATAATCGCCACGCTTGGCATGGGGGTTGGCGATCGCAGTATCTCCACCGCATTTAAGGAATGCTGCTGCCCATTCCCCGGTGGTCTTCAAACACTACTCCTAAATCCTTGACGGAGAAGACACGATTTATCGGCTCTGACCCTAGCACATATTCAGCATGTATAGGGATAGAAGAGCGGCTAAACGTACACACGCAACACTTGGCTGGGTTAAAATGAAGTTTGTTCTCCATACTCCACCGAAACACCAAGTCGATGTCCCCTTGTAACGTCTCGCAATCGGCTCTTTGCTCTACTCCATATACCAACTTCAAATCGTCAGCATACAAGAGACACTGAGCCGCCCGAAGAACCGATTTGAGATCGTTGATCATGATAGCAAAGAACAAGGGCCCTAAGATGGAGCCCTGACTGACGCCAGACCGGGTATGGTAAGGAGTCGAGACAAAACATCCATGTCGGATGAACTGCTGCCGATCGCGCAGATAACTGGCAAAAAAGGTTCGCAAGCTGGGAGAAAAACCAATTTGGTCAAGTTTCCTGAGCAGCACGTCGTTATCCACGCGATCGAAAGCCTTCGCGAAATCGAAATATCGACCTGAATACCTCTATCAAGATGCACAGCAATGTTGTCGGTTAACATCAACAGATTCGTGTTGACCGAGCGCCTAGGCCGAAAGCCATGCTGCGCGTCACACAAAAAGGGCTGAACCTGTGAGGATAGAGTCCGGTGAAGTATGGCCTCAAACAACTTGCCAAGGGTGGGAAGAACGGCTATGGGTCTATAATTCTCAACGACGGAAGTGTCACTCGCCTTCGGGATCGGTCTCACTCTGGACACCTTCCAACTTCGAGGATATGACCCGCGAGCGAGCGCCAGGTTAAAAATATATTGTATCGGGATCTTTAGGAACTCCATACAACCCTTTACAGTATACGCCGGCAATTTATCAGGTCCAATGGAGCTATTGGCCTTTAAGCGTTTTATCCCAGCTTCAACCTCCTGTAATGTAATTGATTTGATATCAATGCAGTTAACGCAAGGCTTCCGATCGGCATTTTCTAAGAATTTTGGATTAAGAAGCGGAATGTCAGGTAGAAAAACTTCGGAGAAAAATTTGCAAAAGCGCTAGCAACGTCCTTACCGAAAAATTCTTCATCCTTAAATTTCACTCGGGCGGCAAAACCACCATCTGATTTGAGACTGCTGCCAGAAAGCGCGAGGATCGATTTTAACTGTACCCTGGATTCGCCTAATGTAGCTATCGTAAGCAGACGCTAAACGCTCTTTCACCTTTGACCTCAATATAGCAAAAGTTTTGTAGACATCTATATTCCGTGTAGCCTTCCATTCCCGATGCAGATCGCTTTTCCGCTTGATGTCACTGATCAGGTCAGCCGTAAACCACACAGGATAGCGTCTACTCGAACTGGTTGGCCGTTTTCGCTTAGGTACGCAGAGATCGAAAGTGCCTTGTAAAAAGTGTCCACAGCGATGTCGACATCATCAGCACTGAGAACTTCCTGCCAACTTATTTCGGAGACTAATTTGTACATAAGCTCAAAATTACTCTTAGGAAAGTTCCAGTCCCGACGGATGTCCACATTACTGGGATCTAGACGCTCCGCCGCCGGTCGACGCGCACAGCTTCCTACGGGAACCGAAATCTCCAAAGGAGGATGGTATGCATCAGATCTCGGGACCAATCCCTCGCCCACCATCTCTGAAACCACAGAACCAGTGATGCGCTCCGACACCAACACGACATCTAGCTTACTCCCATGTGCATTCGTCACTTCGTTCATCTCATTCAAACCACAAACAGATAAGAGATAACAATAATAGTTAAGTACACTATGGGACGTATAAACCGGGTTCAAGTTCAAGTCGCCGACTACAAGCACTACACCTGTAAGAGTGTCAATCACCGACTCCACTTTCTCGAACCACTGCATATAAGTTTCCTCTGAGGCACTGGGAGGAATGTACACGACGCACACATGAAACACCATCTGTTCCGCCACAAATGTGACCCATAAGTCCTCACCGTTCGGAGTCTCTAGATCCACACGACGCCGGAGTTCGATGCCCGGGCGCGCCGCGAGGAGCACGCCGCCGCCGCGCGCGCCGGTAGCGCGGTCCCGGCGCAGCACGCTCCACCCGCGGCACGCCAACTCTCGTTAACAGCATCGGTAAGCCAAGACTCCGTTACCGCGACGAGGTCACAATCAAGAGCCAGCAGGTTTTGCCTGAAGTAAAGTAAAGTAAAGTAAAGTAAAGTTTATTTGCAAGAATATGTACATAAGATGTTAACAACAAGTAGTGTAGTCTCGTGTTCAAGCCCCTGACATTTTGGTATACTAAGTCCAACACCGGTCCCATGCTCGTCCTGGGACTTGCGCTTTTCCGTGTATGTGCCGTTGCTTTGCCGTCTTCGAAAAAACCATGTCTTCACTCGAGCGTTCTTGGGCCAGACATCTGCAGATAAACATTTATCATACAACTCACACGGGACACCGATTTTGTATGACCTGTAAGATCCCTTCGGTTTCAGCTCAAGGACTGTGCAAGCTTTTTCGGGACACAATGTTTCCAAATATGCACGTATTTCGTCGGCGCCTGACACCATGTTCCAAAGGTGTATGTACTTGAGGAATTCCACCGCCTTAAGCGACGTTACTTCAGGCCCAGCCGTGCATCGCAGCGACGAGAAACGCTTTTTTGGCATAACTTTCTCCTTACCTGCGTCATGGTTAACGAGGGCACCCTCCGTTTCTTTTTTCGTGGAGATTTCACTACTGCGCTCCAAACTGTCACGCTCACACGCCAGCGAGAGCGGAGCTGCATCACTAGTTTCAACGCGAGCCGGAGCCCCTGTACCACCTTCCACGTTCTTCCCCGGGTATTGCGTTTCCGTCTTGGTTTCGGCTCTGACCCATTGGATAAAGGGGCCTGCGGCAACTTCTCAAAGCGACTGCCGTTTGCCGAGTTAAGTTCAAGTTGCTGTAGCTGCTCATTGACAATATCAAGCCTAGAAGAACAGTCAGTGAGCGCAGCATGGTATTTCGCGACAGCGGCAAGGGCATCAGCTAGCTGCTCCGATAACATGCTCATTTGGTCACGAATAGCACTCATCTCGATGGCCATGGACGCAGCTTCACCTGTTGAAGACTTTCGTGTGCTTTGTGTAGGTGCCACAGGCGTTCCGCTTTTATTCCTGACGCAGATGTTTTTGGTTGTTAATGGCGTACCGACTGGAGTCCCACAATTAGACCCTGTTTTTGTAAACATAATCTTGCACTCAGGGCACATCCAAGTGTCTCGTTTAGCCAGCGTAAGAGTCTTATTTATGCATAGTAGATGGTACAGCTTACCGCAAGACTTCACCATGCACTGAATGTACCCCTCACCAACCGCAAGCTCCTGTGTGCAGCCGTGGCAAATCAACTCTGCACTATTACCTCGCTGCATTGCCATCATTGCGAAAGTTTAGCTTCTAACTAGCTCCAAATAGGTATTAAATTAGCACACCACTGCACAGTGATCCACAGTGCTCCGGCGTAGCGATGCACAGATGATGTCGCTCTCGTAGCACTTCGTAGCGCCGCCGGCGTAGCCGATGCTCACAGCTGCGATGACGTCAGCGTGTGCGCGTCGCAGTACTTAATTTCGTCGTTAGCACAGTATGATAATTTGGCTCAGCGGCGATGACAGTAGCTACACAATCCTGCGCCCCGGGTTCGATTCCGACGAACATCCAAAATGTTGACGTCTCTTTCTAGGGCCGCCCACTAGGAGGAGTCACACGTAACAAATACACAGGAGGAACAGGGAAACGAGCTAACACTTTTCGACCAATCACAATTTAAATTTACAATAAATAAATACAGAATTGACTACAAGACCAACACGTCCGCTCCAAGCGACCGCGGACAGACGACGTGGACAGATTACTCGTTGGGACCATTCAGCCCAATTTGTGGTTTAACGCTCTATTTCTCTAGTTCATTATAGAAGAAGAAGAAAAATATTTATTCGTGACCAAAAATAATTAATATATATAACAAAAAAAAACGTATTTCGTCACGAAAAGGTCTCACCTCGGCATAAATGCCGACTCAGGGAGCCGGCGCTGATCTTCCGGCGAGACCTAAGTAAGAGCGTGTTCACATTATGTCGGTGTCAGATCCTACACCGATATCGGTCGGATAATGTGAACACGGTCTTATCATCATATCATTCGAGGCACGCCGAGGGGCGTCTACTGCTGGACATACTAGGCCTTAGAAGTACTTTCGTGACATGATTTTTAAGTAATACTTACTAAACTACTTATAAAATACAGTCAATTTGTTACAACACAATCTATGTAAACGATGCCTGGCAAAAATATAGTAAGAAATTATAATTCCAATATTTTAAAAACCTATCTCTACGTGTAATGTTTGCTACAAAACCGAAAAATGCTGCTACGAAGTGTAGCACTCGTTATTAAGGCTTAGGTATATGGGTTATGTGGCTCCATACGTTTTTCATAGATTTTTGCTGAATTGTGAATTAAATATCT
Organism: Notocelia uddmanniana; assembly: GCA_905163555.1. Taxonomy (NCBI): domain Eukaryota; kingdom Metazoa; phylum Arthropoda; class Insecta; order Lepidoptera; family Tortricidae; genus Notocelia; species Notocelia uddmanniana. The sequence continues at coordinate 24,435,577 of LR991067.1, forward strand.
TTATGTGATTAGATATATTTATGACACAAACTGTTATCCGTTCTTCGATCCTTTATCTACATTCTAAAGGGACGAATTTTGAAAAAATCCATGCTTATTTATGATTTATTTAAACATGGTTCAAAAAAGCTCTGTTTTCCATATTAGTATGTTGTTTATGCACATTAAATCTACATATAACGGTTCGTTATTGACGTCCGTAACAACTCAAGAAAGATTGTTATTTTTAATTCATTTTCATAAAATATCCTTCCAAAAAACTGGTTTTCTGGCCTAAAATTGCCAAAGTTTGATGTCAATTTTCAAAGATGGTGAGTTTGAAGTAAATATGGAATACTATTTCGGTTAATACGAATAGCCATAAAAACACGAGGCTGGAGAGTTACAGATGGAACGTCATTGAGAGCTAAGAGATCCTTAAGATACTAAATGGTCCGTTGACAATCGCCATTCCACATGACACGTATTGAATCCAGACAACTTCAGTAGTTTAATCAGTAAAACCGGTAACTTCATTGTCCGTCAAGCTCATAAACAACTAAACATGAACACAATAGCATAATCACTGGGGAAAGGGACAATAGCGCACAAAGAGGACACGACAAAGAAGACGGTCGCGGCTCAGTCCGCTTTTGGGCTGTGTTGCAGATAAACCGGGAATTAGATAATTATGCTATGATGTTAGAAAATGAGATATTACACTGAAGAGCAAAAAAATTCGAGTAAACACGTAACTTTTTGAACGTACGATAGGTAGAGATTACATACATACATATATTCACGTCTGTTGTCCGGAGGGGTAGGCAGAGATCACGAATTTCCATTTGCTACGATCCTGACTTACAACTTGCGCTTCATGAACTCTCATAACATTCTTCATGAATGCGCACCGATTTAGGGTACTCTTGACCTGGTCTTTCTGCAGAATGTCTCCGATTTGGTCGAATACGTTCACAGAGGTCTTCCCCTTCCAACTTTTCCATCCACTCTTCCTTCATACACTCGTTTTGTCAATCTTCTTTCATACATCCTCTCTACATGTCCAAATCATCTTAACATACCTTTCTCAATTTTCGTGACTTTATCTTCTTTCACTCTACTCCTTCGTCTTATGACGGTGTTTCTCACTCTATCGCTCAAAGTAATGCCCCACATACTTCACAGCTTCGGCCGTCAAACGTGTGTTGACCAACGAGCGGTCGGGCTGGGCCGCTTCCGGGCGTCGCCGAGCTGCTTACGAGCTTCGCCGGGCTGCTTCCTAGCGTCGCCGGGCCGCTTCCGGGCGTCGCCGAGCTGCTTACGAGCGTCGCCGAGCTGCTTCCTAGCATCGCCGGGCCGCTTCCGGGCGTCGCCGAGCTGCTTACGAGCTTCGCCGGGCTGCTTCCTAGCGTCGCCGGGCCGCTTCCGGGCGTCGCCGAGCTGCTTACGAGCGTCGCCGGGCTGCTTCCTAGCGTCGCCGGGCCGCTTCCGGGCGTCGCCGAGCTGCTTACGAGCGTAATTAACGAAAGTAATTTTCGACCTTGATATGCCGGATCTCATTGTGTATACAAAGTTTCATGTTATTCTAGCATGGCGTTGTAAAATGAGAGCATAAATACGTTTGTATGGAGAACCGAGCGTACTGCCACGTACTGCGCCTTCTTAAACAATCTGGAAAATCAATATATTTCAATTTATCGTTACAGATCTTATGATATTGGTCAATTTGTGGCTGCTGTCTGATTCCCCAGATAACTCCTTGCCGCGGTGCCCCTTCTGTCTCAGGTAGAACTGGTTTCAATATGCCGATGTTGCACTCAACTAGCAGAGGTAGATGATCAGACCAATATACATCACTAATTACTGAAACGTTACCAATTGTGTCCTACGCACACATGGTCGTGAGGCAATGATCCAACCATCTTCTACATCCGTGTACATCACTACCATAGGTACACCAGATCCCACACCGAGTTTTTCAACGTCGGCACACACCCATTGCTGGTCCTCACAAAAATCTATCATCTCAACGTAAAATCGCTCATTAATGTGAGCATTAAAGTCTCCTAGTATAATGCCTGTACGTCACTATTTTCGGATATGGTAGATGCCAACTCACAAAGACACTCCGTAAAGGTGGGTAAATTATCAATTATTGATATTGGCAATTATTTAACTATTACTATGGCCAAAGAACACGTCAGTATCTCGTACCTAAAATTCTTAATCAGTTGAGTCCAAATATTGAACAAAGTAGTAAACAACTATTTAAAAAAAGATTAAAATCTATACTGTTAGATGTGATTGATACGGGTACTTAGCGGTTTATTCAGTAGGTACTGTTTAGTGCATATAAAGTGAATCACTGTATAATGTACACACAAATAGGCAATAAACATACTTTCATAGCGTAGTAATAATACTAATTAATTAAGATTATTATTCTTTTTTTAACGAGGTGCAGGTGCCACCGTCGATACGGTGAACTGGCCGCTCGCGAACCTTATCGTAACAAGATAACGGCTGTTACTTACGAGTATTGCGCTTACTCGTATGATATCTCGCATGAGGAGAGCCAGTGGTACATTTTAATATAATAGTTCTTCGAAGTGTAAGTCTGCGCACTACTGTAGCTTTTGTTTATATTTATTTATTATAATCAAGACATGTACGAGTTTACAGTGCTTAACCAAAACACTCGCACAGTAAAATACAGAAAGAATGTTAACTAATATTAATGTCAATAAGAAAATAAAAAGACGTATCTATATTAATAATTTCGTGCAGGGGTACGGTAGACCCGAACGAGACCTGTCTCAAATTGAAGAACGTATAAAAATAACGATTTTTGAGTTGAACATATGTATCCGCAAAATTCGGATTGTCGCGTATTTTGCATTTAAAAGTGTTAATTTGATGACAAAACGTCGGCCATATTGCCCACAGACTATATTGCTATATTCAATTTGTTGGTTGACAGTGTCGGCTACGTTCGAAAATCGTGAACTATTTTTGCGTCCGGTATGTTGGCCAGGTTGCTGGGCTGCGTTCTGGGTGATGGGCCATCATCGCCCATTGTGTGGATTCGGCTAGCCGCGTCTGCAGCGTTTTGTTTTTGTAGTTTTCAAGCGTTCTATACACCTATCAGCCTAGCTAGCACGATAACTTATACCGTCACGTTATATGGGCGAAATGTATTAAAACGTAACGGTATAATCTATCGTGCTAGCTAGACTGATTGTCACAACAACCGCCTTCAAAGCGAATGTATGGGGCCTGTTACATGGATTCATGTCACGATAATTATCACGTGAATATTAAAGCAGAATCCATACAAATTTGAAAACTGCGATAGTATTGACACCCCAGTATTGTGATAATATTAATCGTGTAAAGGACACCACTTGAATGTTTGCTGAGTCTGTCCGCCATCTTAAAGCTGCGTCTCTATTTTGTTTGTGACAAACTACTACGTGACTTATGGCTTTTAAACGTCTAGCAAAATTCTATCCCTATCTCGCTCTATCTTATAACTTAGTGGTACTGGGGGACTACTCTGAAATTCGAACTTCGTATGGTGCCGTCCCTTTCACTCATATAGTCTATGACAGGAGAGTGAAAGGGACGGCACCATACGTAGTTAGGATTTTGAATTTCGGAGTAGACCCTCAGCTCATGCCGTTCGCCGCGCTCGGACGTTAGAGGCGCTACTGCGAACCGAAAACGAAGTATCTGCCTCTCTCGCACATGTATATTCGAACGACAGAGAGGAAGATAGTTCGTTTTTGGTTCGCGGTAGGCCCTCAGGCGTCAACTTTAAAACGAATAGGGTATTTTACTATAAGAGAAATAAAATTCAAAATGTAATAAAAACCAGCCAAGTGCGTCGGAGTCGCACACTGAGGGTTCCGTACAACTAAAAAACAAATGTGATTTATCAATATATTGATATTTTTGGTAAAATATACTTCATAATAAACATTATCACTTAATTTCAAGTTCATAGGTCGATGGGAAGCTAAAAAATTATATGTGTGACAGACAACACACGGAATGTTCTTTGACTTTCTTCGACCGTCCGCCACGCTCGGACTAAGGTGCTACCAACCGAAAACTAAATATATATGCCTCTCTGTCGCACTTGCATATTCGAGCGCGGAGGGAAATACTTCGTTTTCAGATCGTGGTAGGCCCTCTGGTCTGACGGCTCCTATTCCTGGATGGTGCGCGTATCGGAATGTGAAATACCTTTGGCAAAACGGAACAAGTTGTTAAATAGCTTCCATTAATTGGAGAAAATATTACCAACTGTTATTATTATCACGTGAAACACTGAATATTGAAGCAACATCCATAGGGGCCTGTTACATGGTTATTATTATCACGCGATATACTCATATCACGATCCGTATCACGTGCAATGAATATTGAAGAAAAATCCATACGATTTTGATAACCACGATAATATTGACACACCAGTATTGTGATAGTATTAAGCGTTTAACAGACCCCATACAATTTTAAAAATCGTGATAATATTGAGTGTAAAGGGCCCCACTGAATAGAATTTGGCGGAGAATAGAGAGCTGCTATCGCGAAACGAAAACGAACGAACATCGTGTATTTCCCTCTGTGTCGCTCGAATTTGCAAGTGCGACAGAGAGGGAGATACACGAACTTCATTTGTTTTTCGCGTTAGCAGCTCTGACTTCGCACCAAAAATACTGACTGGCACATCAATATTTAACAATGCACATCTGAATTGAATTTTAATGAACGATTAGTATTTTAGCTATACAAATCAGTACTGATTACGGTGTCAAATTTTTTATGTGCCTTTAAATACTACCCTTATAAAAATGCTTAGGATTAACTTGCAAAGATACTAGCCTTTGCCCGTGACGTCGTTGGCGTAATCTTTTACTCCCAATTCCATATAATTCCATTCCATACTTTTATTCCCAATCCAGACTACAGACTATATTTCTATACGATTCGAAGTTTCATCATAATCCGTTGTTGTAATGTTTTTATTTTATACATTTTTGTACACTATTTCTTTCGTCGTTTGCATAACTGTCACGAATAAATGTTTTGTTTATTTCTTTCTTATTTATTTCACCCGAGCGAAGCCGGGCTTTCATCTAGTATACAATAAAAAGGTCAGACCATTAAACAAATAAAATTTATATAGATGTAGATGCAGAGCAACCGTCAAGGTACCGCACCGCCTGTCTTGTGAAGTGAAGGTCCCTATACCGTCAGCGAACACGTCGGCATCCGGGAGGCGTTGGAGCATGTCGTTTAAGAGTGCACAAGCTCGGCGCGTCGGCGCATTGTCGCCGCGGCGAGTGCGCACTACACGCCGCGCGAACAGCGGCGGCCTGCGCCGCGGCGCGACCGCCTGCGCGCCGCCGGCCGCGGCCGGTACCGCTTGCCCTATTCGCTCCAGCACAGCTGGGTTACTCACTGTATTATTAAGCAGCTTAAAGTAATGTACTATAGTCAACATCTTTCTCCTGAGTTCCATAGTATTTAGACCGACCATGCCAGAAACGAATAACGAGGGATATAGATATGGATAGTATCCGTACTGGCGCCTGTAGACGAATCTAGCAAACTTGCGTTGGATCTTTTCTACCATGATACTATACTTCGACTCATGCGGATTCCAGACTATAGCAACAAATTCCAATCTACTCCGGACGAAAGCATTGTAAAGCATAATAGCCACTTTCACTCCCGAGAACTGATATGCCACTCTGATAATGAATCCAAGCATTTTACTCGCATGTTCGCATGTCACTTTAACGTGCTGTCTAAAGTCTAGTTGTCTGTCTAGTGTCAACCCAAGGTCTCGGATCTCTGTTACGCGCTCCATCTCAATGCCGCCCAGGTTATACGTGGCGCAAATTGGCGCCCGGGCTCGGGTGAAAGTAATAACTTTACATTTTGATGCATTGAAATGCAACTTGTTTTTCTTACTCCAGTTTACCACGCTGTCTATATCACGCTGGAGTGCCACGCAGTCGCCGCTGTTTCCCACTCCCAAAAACAATTTGAGGTCATCGGCAAACATAGAGCACTTAGCAGTCTTAACGAATTTCGGCAAGTCATTTATCATTATTACACACTGCGTGGGCCCGAGAGTACTCCCTTGGCTCACACCGGATCGAGTAAAGTAAGGCTTAGACTCGTATCCCCCTACTCTAACAACCTGGCTACGATTTTTGAAATAATTTGCGAAAAATCTTAAAAGTTTTGGGGTAAACCCTGCAGCGGCAAATTTTTGTAGGAGGATGTCATTATTGGCGAGATCAAACGCCTTCTTAAAATCGAAGTAGGCAGTGTCCACTTGCCGGCGTGCATCCATCTCAAACGCAACATAATCCACGAAATCTATATGATTAGTGACGGTGGAGCGGCCGCGACGAAACCCGTGCTGCGCCTCGGTAAGTTGGGAAGAAATCTGACGACTTATTCGTTAGTCATAATAGATTCAAATAATCTGCCGAAAACCGAAAGAACCGCAATGGGTCTGTAATTGCTTACGTCTGACCCAGATCCGCTCTTTGGTACTGGCGATACTCTCGTATTCTTCCAACAGGATGGATATACGTTAGTTCGCAGCGCAAGGTTAAATATGTGTACGAGAGGGTCCTCCAGAGCTGATAAACAATCCTTTATCAGATATGGCGGAATGGCATCGGGACCGGCAGCCGAACGCGATTTAAGTCTTTTGGCTGCCCTTCGGACATCCAGACATCCACACTGTCTAACGCGACGAGAGGCGCATCGGCAATCGTACCTGGCACCACTAGTTCCGCCTCCTCCGCATTGAGCTTCGGTACTGCGTTCTGGAATATGGAGCTAAAATACTCCGCAAAAGCATCTGCTGCAGCTTGTCCTGACACTATCCGTTCCCCGTATAGTAGTGCATGAGTTAGTCTAAGTTCAGGAAATAAGTAGGTATACCTGAGTTTCGAATGTGTGAGAGAGCGCAATACTCGCCAACAAACTGTATATACAGTTTGGCGAACAAAAGGTGTATGCTTACTTTAATTTTATATTTTGGGTTTAATAAATAAAATAATCTGGATGCGGGTGGCGCAGGACCGGTCATTGTGGAAGTCTTTGGGGGAGGCCTATGTCCAGCAGTGGACTTTCGGCTGACATGATGATGATGAAATAAAATTAATTGGTTACAATTCCGGGAAATAGGAGTAACGACTAACCGGATTGTTAATCATTTTGTTCGTGTACAATCCTTCTTATCTTTAATTTTGATTACAACTAATAATAGTAATAATAATTTAATGATAAACTTGACTAAAACCAACATAATGCACTTTTACCAACGGATTCATCCAAAGGACATGAATATTAATTACGTCGGAAATGTTATTGAAACAGTCAGAGTCACCAATTTCTTAGGTTTACACATTGATAGTCAACTCACGTGGAGGAACCATGTACATGAAATCTGCAAAAAGTTAAATAAGTCGTCATTTGGTCTACACCAGCTCTCCAGAATAGTAAATAAAAAATCATTACTTGATGCTTATCATGGACTCGTGGAATCAGTGTTACGATATGGAGTTATATTTTGGGGCAACTCAGTCGAGAAAGATACAGTTTTCAAGGCACAAAAAAGATGCGTAAGAGCCATGTGTGGTCTAAAAATGAGGGAGAGTTGCATGCCATATCACTTCAGGTCCTGACTCTACCATGTTTATATATTCTAGAAACTGCTACTTTTGTTAAATGCAATCCAAAATTTGTACAATAAAATTGATGATACACGAAAGCTTCCTGTAAGGTCTCAGTACAAAGCTGACATGCGTCATAAATTGTGTAAAACTGCGCTAGCTCGAAAAAGTATACTAGGAATGGCACCTTTAATATATAATAAAATTCCAAAACTTATTAAAGAATTAACATTGTAAAATTTAAAGAGACATTGAAATTATTATTAATAAAAAAATGTTATTATAATGTTCATCCATTTTTGAATGACGTTGGCTTATAATTAAGAATTATGATATGATATTAATTTATTATTGATTATTATTTTAATTTTTTTCTCAACGTCACAACACTATCCTCTTATTGCTTATTGTCTCTAAGTCTTGCGTTACCTTATTTTATGATGTACTTTGTTTAAATAATTAAAGCATGATATATTATAAAACTATAATTGAAAATTAATATAAACATGAATCATGTTCGTACGCCTACCTGGCCAAACATAGTGATTCGCAATCGTATTTTGTAAGATCTCAACAATGTATACCTATGTTTTACGAATAAATATAAAAAAAAAACTTTTTGGAAATATTTTTCAAGCGGAGATGTCCACTTAGCGACATACACCTTATTAGCTAGTATTGGGTATCACATTATTAATTAGGAACGATTCTCACTATAATTTGAGATGTTAGTGCCATTTCAGACATTGTAGCAACATTGCGGTAGATGTCGCTACAAGCTTTCTTAAGGCTTAATAAGAAGAGGGAAGTGATTTAAAGATTTGTCTCCACAAGGTATACCCACGGTAGCTCAGTTGGTTGAGAGCAATGGACGGATTCCAGAGATCGTGGGTTAGTAATACACGTTAAATCTATTAACAAATATAACTTAGTATTACGGAAAATATGTACTTATAACAACATAAATTTAAAATGACGGGAACGATTGAGATGTAAATTTCAAATTAAAGTTATCCAGTCTTCGTCGAACAATTTCAAAGTGAAGTTAACAACAACTTTGGCGAAGATAGTAATTCCGACTTTGTTGAAAATATCTGTTTCTATCATTTTCCTAGAATTTGAAACAAAATAACCTTTTCGTCAAAAATGTTTCTTGGAAAGTCAAATGTAGTTTACTCCTCATATTTCTAAGAGTATTGGCGCAATGAAAAAGGGAGAATTTGGTACTGTTTTGAAAAATAATAAATTTTTGCGACTTGCAATGTGACTAAACTTAGATTATGTATATATGTATGTAATAATAATAATAATAATCTTTATTTTGCTAAACACACAAGAAAAATACAATAATGAAAGTAACTGGCGGACCCCAAACTAGGCTGAGCCTGTATCTTGGGGCCCTGAGTGCTACAACTGGTTTTTTTTTACAATAGGTTTTGCTTATGAAGGAATCTAGACATAAAAATTTATATTTACATACTTCATGTCAGAGCGCGCGCGCGCGTGTGTGTGTGTGTGTGTGTGTGTGTGTGTGTGTGTGTGTGTGTGTGTGTGTAAAAATGTATGTATGTATAACATTTCATTGCACAAAAAAACAATTACAATCGAAACGAAATAACAAAATATAAAAGTACAAAGTCGAACATACATATTGAATAATTATTTGTATGATTCAGTGATAGTATTAGATTACATAGGTAAACGGCCTCATCTTTACCTCTTGGCTAGATGCTGGCCAAGAGCAATCCCATTTTGAATAAAATAATTTAAATAAAAACCGACTTCAATGGGGGAGGCCGGTAAAAGATTATTATACTTAGATGGTGCCCTCTTAGATTCCATAAAAATAAAAATGGCTATAAGTATGTTTATAATGGTAGAAGACTAAGTACCCTCAATTCCTCATCTTGAAAACCTAGCTTGCTTGACAAACAAAACGAAGAGAACAAATCGCTAAACGTGAACTACGCGTCGTTGAAAAGTTCCGTTCTGATCATCATCAGCAGTTCCACTTCATCAAATGTCACTTTTTTGGATGAAAATGCTTGATTAGTTCATGAAAATACTAAAATCACTATTTGTGTGCCCGTCACATTTGAGGAGTTCCCTCGATTCCTAATGGATCCCATCATCAGAACTCGAGCATGACAAAAATTAATCGTGAAAATAGAACTTGCTTAACAAACACAGCTAGAAGGACAAATCACCAAACGTGAACTTTTCGTCGTTGAAGAGTTCTGTTCTGATCATCATCAGCAGTTTCACTTCATCAACAGTCACATTTTTGTATGCAAATGCTCGATTTGTTGATAAAAACACAAAAAACACTATATGTTTGCCTTTAAGATTTGAGGAATTCCCTCAATTCCTCATGGATCCCATCATCAGAACTGCATTTTGACAAAAATGGAACCAATTTGGATATATATACTTACAATCAAAACAAGAATTTTCAAAATCGGTTAAGAAATGACGGAGTTATGGAGTAACAAACATTAAAAAAAAACATACAACCGAATTGATAACCTCCTCTTTTGAAATCTGGAAGTCGGATAAAAAAAAGATAACCGCAGCGATTATAACACAACTACTTACCCTGCAGGTTTCCAATAAGTTAGTTCGCCAGAGCTCCCAGGGATATATGCTACCGCTAAGTGAGAGGGACCAGCTTTGGTCTGTAGATATCAAAGGAATCCTCAACTCAAAAAAGAGTGGGCAACGCCCTAGTGACGCAAGCGCCCACAGGCTACGGTATTTTCTCACCATCGGTTGGGCCGTATACTTGGTTGCCACCATTTAGTATCATCAGCCTCTAACAGTCAAGTTGCTTACTCGCATGACAAGGCGGGTCGAAGTTGCACCACGTCCGTAGGGAGTACCCACCGTTACCCTACACCTGACCCCTGGGTGATGCTAAAGCAACAAACTGGATACCGTACTGTCTTCTCGAAAAACTCACGGTTTGAAATAATTGCTATCCGATAAATCAATAACTTCCAACCGAAAAAAAAATATAGTTTTTTTTCAATTTTTCTTTTTCAGTCGGAAATTATAATTCCGCTAAGTGGACGTTTCCGCTTGTAAAAATATTTACAGATAAATAAATAGGTCTCTTAAAATGTATAAGAGGGAACGGGTAGTACCTTAGTAATTCACAAAATTGCCCTATTCTCCTAACGGCCGCAACGCATATTGTTTTTCCACACACGACCGTCGGGTCCGGTCCTGTTTACTGTCATTAATTATTATAATTAACAGCCCTTGGCTTTGACAGGGATAATTATTTGGGAAATTAGAAAATTAATGGACTTCACTATTGTATAGAAGCGTGTAGAGAAATCCGTAGTACTATTATGTGCGAAAGCAATTATCTGTTGCCTTATACTTAATTTCTGACAACTGATGAATTTATGTAAATTAAATTTATTATGGAGACTGTTTAACGTTTTGTCGACTACTTTGGCTTAGTTGGTAACCCCTGCCTACGAAGCCGGAGGTCCCGAGTTAGAATCTCGGTCAGGGCATTAGTATAAAAAAAGTAAAAGTATTAAAAAGTAAATTAGGCACATGAACGTCAATTAAACTACCACCGGTTCGGAAAAATAAACCTCTGCCACGAGAAGAACCGGCGTAAGAAACTCGGCGAGGTGTCAATTTTTCGAAACAATATACATTGTATAGTTAAATATAAAATTACAATCTCAGTTACTACAAAAATAACAAGCTACAGTAGCAAACCTATTTTCGCGATAGATTAGCTGTGCAGGACACTATCACTGCCAAACATCCCTATCCATGATGTAATCGTTTACCTTATAATATAAAAAGTAAAAGTAAATAATTTTTAAGAAAAAAAAACTGACTTCAATGGGGGAGTCCGGTGAAAGATTATTAATCTTAGATGGTGCACTCTTAGATTCCATACAATAAAATACAAAAATGGCTATAAGTATGTTTATAATGGTAGAAGACTAAGTACCCTCAATTCCTCATGAAATCATGGAAAAACCATGCTTGCTTGACAAACAAAACGAAGAGAACAAATCGCCAAACGTGAACTACGTGTCGTTGAAGAGTTCCGTTCTGATCATCATCAGCAGCTTGTCGGTGTCACCGGAAAATATAATTCCAGCCTCTAATAATGTAAGTAGAACCCTTGTTTTCTCAGATAGGATAGGGCGAGGATTGGGCAAAATTCTATGTAATAATATTCTCAACAGCTGTGTTATAAATCGTTGTATGCCCGATGCCTCATTTCTAAAAATTATAGATAACATCAAACATACCCATATAAATGAACAAACAACAATTGTATTAATGTTGGGTGATGGTTCAAATATTAGGTACTCTGAGATGAAGGCTGAGTTTGACTGCCTGTCTAAGCTAGGTGCTAAAAATGTTATTATAGGCGCATTACCCTATTCTGCTTCTCCATGCAGTGCTAACAGTCATGCGTGTAATCTTAATAAGCTTATATATAAGCTGACGTGCCGTCATAGTGACGTTATATTTTTTGACACTAATAATGCTATTAGTGATTACCGTATTACAACTGACAGACTTGCTAAATCTTTAGCATTTTTTATTAATTCCGTTTTCGGAAATCAAAACTCCCCCTCCCCCTTGGATAGGACGACATCTCCAACTGCGGATTTGTCTTTAAACTGACTGTTAGGACAACAGAGAAGCACAATAGTGTAACTTTATTACACCAAAATATTAATCGCTTCACTGGCAAAATACTAGATTGAGAATTATTTACGGGAGAGTTTAATGTAGATGTAGTCTGCTTAACAGAAACTTGGTTAAAGAATCACATGATGAAATTCAACGTAAATAATTACGTATTGGCCAGCGCGTTCAACAGAACTACAGCAGAGGGTGGTGGATCTATTATTTTAGTGAAAAATGGTTTGACTTTTAAGGAACGTAGAGACGTCTCAGGCTGTTCTGTTGATCGTGTTTGCGAGATTGCTTGTGCAGAGATGGATCAGTATCTGATAATTTGCATTTATAAACCACCATCAGGTGATTTAACATCTTTTATAGAAATTATGGAGGATGTACTCAGTAAAGCAACAAGTGGTAACAAGTCAGTAGTGGTCTGTGGCGACTTTAATATAGATATTTTATCACAATCAGTTGAAAAAGATAAGTACATCACTCTTTTTAAATCTTTCAATTTTGACTACTTGTTTGAAGTACCTACCAGAGTTACTCCGACCTCGGCCACTTGTATAGATAATATTTGGTTAAACAGTTCTCATATAGACAGTAGCATAGTGAATGGAGTTCGTTCGGATCATAAAGCTCAGATGGTCAGGCTACCTTGCGAAGTAAAACATCCAGATCGCGTTATAGAAATAAGACCGCTGAGTAGAAGTAGACTAGAATTACTAAAGTCTAATCTACTAGTCGCCATGCCGAACACCCAGGTACAATCAAATGATCCGAATGATCAATTCAAAATGCTTCTGAATACAGTGTGTAACGAATTTAATAAGACTTGTAGTAAAAAGCGTATTAAGATAAACAATAAAATGAGATTTAATGAGTGGGCAACTACCGGAATTCGGAAAAGTAGAGATAACTTATATCAACTTTATGAAAGGAGATCTTGCACCACTGACGAATGTTTCCATCAGTATGTTAGGGATTATTCCAAATTGTTTAAAACAGTGTGCACGAAAGCAAAAGCAATGCACTTGAATAATAAAATTAAGTCCTCAGATAATAAAGCCAAGACAGTCTGGAAAATAATAAACACAGAGACTGGGAAGATAAATAATAAAGAGTCCACAATTTCTTTGAAAGTAAAGGATAATTTAATAACTGATGCAGTAAAAGTAGCTGATGAATTTAATAATTTCTTTTCTAAAATTCCTATAGTCACTACTCAAAGTTTAGCATCGTCTACCACAAAAGCTGAATCCCTTCTGAATGACAACGTAAAATTAGAATCACTAACTAATTTCAAATTTCATCATGTTTCTCCTCTAGATGTACTGAAGTCCTTTGAAATGTTAAAAATAAAGAGCACTGAGGACTTATGGGGCGTGTCAGTCAAGGTACTGGAATCTATTCTGGAGGTCGTTGCACCAACTCTAGCTCTCATTTTTAATAACTTTATAGACTATGGCATTTTTCCAGACTTAATGAAATGTAGTAAAGTAGTTCCAATTTTCAAATCAGGTCATAGAGATAATCCTTCTGATTATCGTCCAGTTTCTATCCTACCTGCGTTTAGCAAAATATTCGAAAAAATAATGCTTACGCAATTGGTTTCTCACTTTAATTCTCACAATATTTTGCACGCACAGCAGTTCGGCTTCACGAAGGGTAGGTCAACTACTGATGCAGGTGCAAGTTTATTAAAATTTATTTTGCAGTCTTGGGAAGAGTCGCACGACGCCATCGGAGTGTTCTGTGACCTTTCCAAGGCTTTTGATTGTGTAGATCATGATACTTTAATTTGTAAACTTAAGTTTTATGGCATCAGAGGGCATGCATTAGATCTCATGAAGTCATATTTAACACAGAGAAATCAAAAGGTAGCGATAAATAAAGCCATTTCGTCAGAGACAGTGGTAGAGATGGGAGTACCTCAGGGGTCTATTCTAGGTCCGTTCCTGTTCCTTGTTTATGTAAATGATCTGCCATATATGGTAAACCGACGATCAGGCATTGTAATGTTCGCAGACGACACCTCATTACTGTTCAAGGTAAATAGGAGAGATACTGAACTCATTGAACCAAATAATACCCTCTCCATGATATCTGACTGGTTTGCTGCCAATAACTTAGTATTGAACCCGAAAAAAACGAAATGTATAAAATTCTCTCTAGCGAACTCATCAAACAGAAACTTAGATACAAATATTAAACTTAATGGTCAAACATTAGAATTTGTTACTTCTACTGTATTCTTAGGCATTACATTGGACTCAAAATTGCAGTGGGGTTCCCATATAACAGCGATAGGAAGTAGGTTGAGCTCTGCTGCATTTGCAGTCAGGAGAATAAGGCAGCTTACCAATGTGGCAACGGCACGGTTAGTTTACTTTGCTTATTTTAATAGTATAATTACTTATGGTCTTATCTTATGGGGATCAGCTGCAGATATTGAAACTGTTTTTATTTTGCAAAAAAGGGCTATCCGAGCAATTTATAACTTGGGGTCGCGTGATTCATTAAGAGAATTTTTCAAAGAAATAGATATTCTAACCCTGCCGTCCCTATACATATTTGAAATAATAATGTATGTTAGGAAGAATTTGGGCAATTTTCCAACGAACGCTGATAAACCAATAGCCACGAGAAATACTGGGAAACTGAAAATAACCTTCTATAGACTAGTAAAGGCGAAAAAGTCGTTCTTGGGAAATTGTATCAAATTCTACAATAAAATTCCTAAACACATTACTGAACTTAGCAATTCTAAATTCAAATCTGTAGTAAAACAAACACTTATTTCAAGAGCATATTATAAGTTATAAGATAAACGATTACATCATGGATAGGGATGTGTGGCAGTGATAGCGTCCTGCACGGGTAATCTATCGCGAAAATATATTTTCTACTGTAGCATTGTTATTTAAGTTATTTTGTAGTAATGTAATTTTATATTTAACTATATAATGTATATTGTTTTGAAAAAATGACACCTCGCCGAGTTTCTTACGCCGGTTCTTCTCGTGGCAGAGGTATATTTTTCCGAACCGGTGGTAGTTTATTGACGTTCATCAGGAACCAAAACCCCGAGAGTTTAAATGTAATCATAGACGGTAAGCAAGTTGAACAAAGTCCTTAGCACAAACTTTTTAGGGGTTACGATAGACTTAACTGGACGTCTCACATCAACATATTAAACAAGAAATTAACGAAATCATATTATGCACTACCTGTATTGACAAACATAACCTCAATTGAAGTGGGACTGAAAGCATACTATGGTAATGTATTCCCCTTCTAACTTACGGCATTATTTTTTGGGGAAATTAGTTTAATGTAGTAGCCACATTTCTTTACCAAAAGAAATGTCTTCGAGCTATATTTAAACTAAAAAACATGGAATCATTGAGAAGTTTCTTTAAAGATAACGCAATATTGACGCTGACGTGTATCTACATACAAGAAATTAGTGTATTTCTTAAAGTGCGAAGTGAAATCTTTATCAAAAAAGTGAGAATATAAATAATATAAGATCACAATATAAACATGATGTGTGCATGGTAAGACTTTCCACTTACATTTTAAGCAAGAGTACACAGAGCATGTCTTAGGGATTCAAACATTCAATAATTTGCCGGAACATATTAAGTCGCAAGATGGAATCCGATTTAAAAGAATGCTCATGAAATGGCTTATAGATAAAAGTTTCTATAATTTAAGTGAATACTTTAGATATAAGGATAGTTGATAAGATGTTTTGACGTGATAACGTCTTTAAAATCGTTTTAGTCGGGTGACATGTTCAGAAACTTGTGTCACACCAAAACCTCACGAGCGCGATCGCAGGTATAAGTGAAGTGCAAGTGAAGTAAGACGTTATCACGTAAACATCTCGATCGTAAACCTACTTTACAAACAACCAATTTTTTTTTAATGTCTGTTACTCCATAACTCCGTCATTTCTTAACCGATTTGAAAAATTCTTTTTTTAAATCGTATATATCTGCTAATGTAATGTGTGTTTTTGTTGTATATTATTTTTTAATATTGTACGCCCGGAATAGGCAAATTGTTGGACCTCCTATTACGTATGTAACCTATATTTATACACAGTTTATGACAATAAATGAATCTGAATCTGAATTACCCAATTATTATTTTTTCTACAACCGGATGTAATGAGAAGTACTACTGTGATTAATTGGCCTATAAAAGATAGGTATAATAGTTTTCCCCTCACTAGCTCGGAAAGCCGTCTTTTATCCTTTGAAACAAGCGGGTAAAATAGCATTTTATCCACAAGTGGGGACAGTAATTTGACCTTGGAGCGTGTTTGAGTAGCTTTTGACAGATAACAAAACGTAAAACGCTCATAATAATGGTTAGTTTGATATCAATTATCATTAAATAAATGGTTTGAGAATTTAATACAAAATACCAAATTTAGCTTTATTTAATGATTTAAGTCGTAAACCTTCAAATTCTATAAATAACATTTGTTTTATAATGATATTGAGTATAATTGTAAACGCACAAGTTGAGTCGATGCAATTTCAAAACGCATCGTCAGAAAGAAATGTCATCATTGTCAATGTCAACTAAAATATACACAACTTGTCACGGACTCCGACTCACGTAAATATTATACACAACTTCCAGAGTTTTCTGTTATAATATCGTAAAAAAATCGGTGATTCCAGTGATGAAAATCATGCCAGTGGAACTGTGTTTTCTGCAGGTTGCACTTTCCTCGCTATAGTGAGGAGAAAAGTTTTGTGTTACACACGGGTGCAAAGTTGTATTTTACTTCTCGTGTGTTGAAACACTCGCTACGCTCAGGATTCTATTATAGAACCACTCGCTTCGCTCGTGGTTCAACTATAGAGTCCTTTCGCTGGCTCGTGCTTCAATTCCACACTCGCGGGTAAAATACAACTTTGTACCCTTGTATAACAAATAACTATTATAGGCTAGCTCTAATTTATCCTAGTTTATTAGATACAAGTAAAGGAACATTGTTAAGAAAATAATAAATAAATAAATAAATAAATATTGGGGGACAATCTTACACAAATCGACCTAGTCCCAAACTAAGCAAAGCTTGTACTATGGGTACTAGACGACGATATACATACTTATATAGATAAATACATACTTAAATACATAGAAAACATCCAAGACCCAAGAACAAATATCCGTGAAAAATGCACAAATAAATGCCCTGGCCGGGATTCGAACCCGGGACCTCTAGCTTCGGAGGCAGAGTCACTACCAACTAGGCTAAACAGGTCGTCAGAAAAAAACATAGAAATAAGTCGTTGATCCCAGCTGCTGACTATGACAGCAGTCGTTAAGCCAAGTTAGAGGCTTTCGGCGACTTGAGAACTTCTAACAGTCAAGTTGCCCACTCACTTGACAAAGGGGGTGGAAGTTGCACCATGTTCGAAGGGAGTACCCACCGTTACCCTACACGTGACCCCTGGGCGGTGCTAAAAGTGCAACAAACAGGCACCGTACCGTCTCCTCGAAGATATCTAGGTTCTAAATGATTGCCATCATCATCATCATCATGTCAGCCGAAAGACGTCCACTGCTGGACATAGGCCTCCCCTAAAGACTTCCACAATGAACGGTCCAGCGCCATATTGCCATACGAAAAATAAATCTACGTGTCCTTATTTTGTAAAGAGACTCTAATTTATTTATGTATTACATTCGTACGCTGCCTACGAATATCTCATAGTAACGGTTACAACATCGGCAAAACAAAAGCAGAAAATATGTACAACCTTGTACATTGTAAAACCCAACATTTTCCGACCCAAACGTCAATCAGGTACCTAAGTACCAAATTCATTACGAAAACATTCCTACTGAAAACACGTAGCACAAAAGCAAAATATAAAGAATCGGGCCTTATTCCTTTTTAAAACAATTCTAACCCGTAAGCTCATTACGTGTGTCGGTGGACATGTGGAAAAACCGATGGCTCAGTTCGCTACGACTCAAGTTTAATTCGACAGATGTACAGAACATCGATTGGTGGCCACTTCTGCGAAAAAAGGCGTCGATCGTCCACCAGCTCTATAAGTATAAATGAATTGATGACATTAGGAAGATGCTTGCTGCGTGATGGGCATACCCTGGTTGTGGTGGTTTTAGACGGTAGTCCGGGCGGGTTCCCGGTAGACCGTCATACCTGTCCTAGTTCCCCGGCTAGGCGGGGTGCGTAAATACAATTCCCCAGGTAAAAAAAACAGCAGTCGTTAAGCCAAGGTAGTGAGCAAATCGTGTCCGTTTCAGCTTGGACAAACATGCTTTCGTATTCCGGATGTCCGGCTGTTCTCCCCTATAAGTCGCATTTTTCGTGAAATATTGTGAGCAGATTCGATAATTGTATGAATTATTTGTTGATTCAGTTTTTGAAAACTTTTCAAAATGGCGATGCCATGACGGTTAAAAAGCCACTAGTAATAATAAATGTATAGCTAAATAAATAAATAAAACTATTGATTGACACGGTATGTGATGATTTCCCATCACTATTTAAAATACCTTCGGGAATCGGATGTTTGCTCGAGGCCTAAGTACATTTAGAGTCTTACCCCCTTATTCATAAAACTTAACAAACCTCTGTTAACTAAAAGTTGTTTTGTCCCTTTCTCAGAAACATAAATGTCAAAGTGACAGATAAGGACAAACAAACTTTAGCGGCTTGTTAACTAATAGAGGCTTGATGGACGTTTATGAATAAAGGGGTTATTTATTACCCGGCTACGAATCCAAAGCGAATCATTGGTTTGACTGTTTTATTTATATCCCTGCGACGCATGATTTTTAAATAGGCGAAAAAAAAATGTATGTGATTTCATTTCAAATCTTATCATATAAAAATACATGGCGCGATGATATCACGGAGTAAGCCGCACCTGCTTACGTCAGTCAAATCTGACTGTCATTTTTAGTATTGAAATAGTAGATTGTACAACAAGTGCATAAAACAAGCAATTTTAACCGAGACAATTTTAGCAACACACAAAACAATTTTTTTTATCGATATAAAGTAGAGGATAAAATGGGTTTTATACACGAGTTATAACACTCTGCTTTTCACTTCGATTATGAGAAAATTAAACAAATAATGAATATAATTAAAGTCATGTTATTAAATGTATACTTATGTCGTTGCCCTCAGGGGGCGGCGCTGGCGCATAAAATTTTTTTTCTTTCGCTCTAGAGCATAAAAAGCGACTTCATGTCGCCTATGGAGAGCATAAAGACAATCTTTTAGACCATGAAAAGTGAAAATTACATTTATATCAACTTTACTCACGCTTTAAAACGTCGCGTACCCCTGAGGTTGGGTGGCAAATCGGTAGTCTGTGATTTTACCGTCGTTTCTCCGAAGGTTCCTGAAAATTGCTTGTAATTCGGCCAAGGCGATGGAGTCCGCATCTACGTGCGATTGTTTAAGGCCCTTCATCCATCAATCAGCGATGACAGCAGAGGGCATTATCTTGCCCTTATTTATCACCGTCTTCTGTTTACGTGGCTTGTCGGCAGATTTGTTGGATGGATGTCTTCATTTAGAGAGTTTTGTGTGCAGATTGGAGATAAATAAAATAAATTATAGATAAATAAGTTAACGTCAATGCTACAGTTTTTCACGAAACAAATTATTTCTGTTCGATTTTTTTGATTCAATTTAATTTAACATAAAAGTTACTCCGCGCGCTTTATTATTTGTATACCTATAGCAGGCTCAGAATGCAAGGCAAAGATTCGCTGTGATGAACTGATGGCGTAGTGGTCTGGGTGGATTAGTATAATATTTCACTCGTTTGTACTGGTAAGGGTTCTATAGACTAGTAAAGGCGAAAAAGTCGTTCTTGCGAAATTGTATCAAGTTCTACAATAAAATTCCTAAACACATTACTGAACTTACCAATTCAAAATTCAAATCTTTAGTAAAACGAACACTTATTTCAAAAGCATATAGGCATAGGTTAACGATTACATCATGTTTGGCAGTGATAGCGTCCTGCACGGCTAATCTATCGCGAAAATAGTTTTTCTACTGTAGCACTGCAGTTTTGTGGTAGCTGACACTTTAATTTTACTTTTGACTATACAATATACATATATTGTTTTGTTAAGGTGGCAGAGGTTTATTTTCCGAACCGGTGGTAAATAGTTTATTGACGTTCATAGGTGCATGTAATATGCCTAATTTGAAGAATAAATTAATTTTACTTTTACTTTAGGAAACTGGTCCGGCAAACCAGAGGCGCGGGTTCGTTTTCAGCCCAAATTTTCGCCACTGGGTAAATTTTAAAAATGTGATAAGCGCTTGCCTAAGTGTTAAAATACTGACACTAGTACCAATAAGTACTGGTTGCGTCACAGCATACGTCACGGCTCCGTGAAGCCCTGACGCGTGACGTAACATCACGCCTCGCGGCCTGACACATGACATCGAGACATGCTGACGTCACGAAGCTTACCATGAATGATGTATGCTTCATTTGGTTTGTATCGCCTAGTCCATGCATACATTCACAGTTACGTCAGGCTAGTTTAAACAGCCTCTTATTTTGTAAACGTGACGGTCGAATCCAGACAACGACAAAATATTTGGCACTTTCATCGGCCGTCATCTGAGTAATTGATGCGATTTTGTTGTTTATTTCCGTAAGATTGTATCTATTATTGACCCGGGACCCGGGTATGTCCTTAAACTACGACCAAGACTAACAGGAGGATAAGCAGCAGCATGCCTGGGGTGCGGTGGAGATCCTCCGATCGCAAACCCGCATGCCAGGCGAGGCGATTATGGCATTTACCCCCCATGAAATTGTGGGAGAGGCCTATGTCCAGCCGTGGACGCCCTTGGGCTGATATGGTGGTGGTGGTGGTATTTATTACTTATATTACAAGTATACTGCAAACATTCGCATATATCCGAAACGGTTTCTTTTGAAATACTCTTCCCTTGAATTGATAAATGTTAACTAAGCAAATTGTAATAAATTAGGGCAAGACTCCGAGGCTCTTGTGGGAGAAATCGGTCTGTATTGAGAATACTGCGGACTAAAACGACTTGTGGTGGCCAGTGACCCTCAATCATGACGTTTTTTAATATCAGGCTAAATAGACGCATACAATAAAAATTTAGCGTGAATGAAGCCGTCCCTTAAGGGTCCCTCGCACGCTCGATTGAACTCGATTCTCCATACACACGTAGTTTCGATCTAATTTTAAAAGACCGTTCTCGAATAACATTAAACTTTGTATACAGAAATTAGTTTGTTGCTAGAAATTGTGAGAGAAAAAGGAATGAGTTTTGACTTTTTTCGGTATCGTATGAAAACCTTAATAATCGCTGTATTTTTCTCCATTAAAATTTCAAGCAACAAAAACTAATTTCCGTCCTAGATATACCGGATCCCATTGTTTATACAAAGTTTCAGGTTATTCCAGCACTTCGTTTGTATGGAGAACCGAGCTTCCTCTGGACCATCTCGGAATGCTGTCTTTGTCCAGGTATACTTGTATAACCAAAACAAAGAAGGATCGAGTGAAATATTATACCAATCTCGTTATATCTTCAAGCATAACTAAATACTAAGACAACTATCATTGATCAACAGAAGGTCGTAAGTGCCAACTAAGTCTTATGGAAATACGCCTTTTATAATATGACTGCCTTTGTTGTTGGCATGGCTTTCTTTTAAAATTAAAATTGCAGAGCTTGAGGGAGTTGCATAAACAACCGAGTAAAAGTGGAATTTTAATACCTAACTACAGCTTGCTTTTAGTTGTCCAGGCTTTTTATTAGCTCCGGACAATATTTATCCAGTTGAGTTTGTAATAAAATTAATTACGATTTCTAAATTCAAAACTAACCAAGAAAGGAATAAAACAAAACGCAGAAAAAGAGCAAGACACTAACAAAACATTAATTAATTTAATCCAAGTTCTTAAATTAGGTATTAAGAAGACTGAAACTATACCTACACGTTTCATTAGGTAAAGCTGAGAAACACTTAAGTTTCCTTTAATAAGTCTTTGTCTACAAAGGGAAGCTCAATTTAGTTGCAAAAAAGTGGCAAAGGCTCTCACCCGTTGCAGTAAAGCAATTTCTTTCAATTAATGGTAGACAGCTTCAGAAAGTCAACAAACATGGCCATGTTATCTTGACCTCTGTTGCGTCCTCAAACTCCCTTTAAATCAAAGAATTTAGAGGCCTAAAAAGGGGAAAGGGAGACCACGTTATGCTGGTGCTGTTTAAATTGCAGCGGAATTGTTAATCGGGATGAGATAGTCTCCGAAATGCAATTAGGATGGAAGATGCCTAAGAGTTCTTAAATATAAACTGCAGTTCAGGTTGCAAAATAACTTGGGAACAATGATCAGGGCGATGGACTAGAAAATGGCGGTAGATGTCCATTATAATCTGAATATACCACCACCATATCCACTGCTGGACTTAGGCCTCCCCCAATTACATGGGGGGTAAATGCCATAATCGCCACGTTTGGCATGCGGGTTGGCAATCGCAGTATCTCCACCGCACTCCAGGGATGCTGCTGCCTATCCCTCGGTGGTCTTGATCGTAGTTTTAGGACATACCCATTACCCGGATCCAATCTGAATATAGTTGAGCTACAATACCGAGTGAAAAAGGTGCGTGACGTCGGAGAAGTCATAACTAAGCTCGAGTGGAGTTGGGCTGCTATGTTATTCACAAAACAAGCCAGAGGTGGGGTGCACGTCCAAGACCGATGACGGCACAGCCCACCCCTAATATATATTGACGCCGGGGCTCATAATAACAATACGTAATCGGGGGTTTAACGCATTGGTCCGCTCGAGTCATCACCAGACGTCCGTCTATTTGACATTGCACCTAATTCACATGCTTCTGACATTGACAGTCTGCGACGGGTGCAAGAAGAGACGAACGACCGAGACATTGGCGTGGTAGGGATTGACTCATCCGCATTGGTATTATTTTATCGATAATATTGTCTAGGTATATCATATCATGTTTTAGGTAGTACATACGTAAGGTCTGCGGCATACTTTAGCTTCACGGTTTGTCGGAGTCAATTTTTACCCGACTTTGACGATAAAGCGTGATCATAAAATCTGCCATTGTGCTATCATGCTAGCTGGATAGGCGTTCTCACGTAGTTCTGCAGTCATCCTATAAGATAGACTAAGATCTATAGCAGTAAAGTAAAAAAGTATTGTCTCGGTCTATTTTAAAGCTTGAAGAATGTTGCGCATATTGCTATGTAATTCGGGGTTAACAGCTTGAGATTTTTCAAATTAGTCGCATTTTGCAGCTGGATACTTCTTTGATTGTAAACTTGTATGAAAAAGCAGTTCAAAAATATGTGCGCTTCATGGTTCTTTTATGGCTTCATAGTTTAATATGTATTCCAATCGTTCTGAAGATATGACTTATTCATGGTCGTTTATGATCGTCATTATAAGGCCATTACATATTACACATCTTGCAGTTTGTCATAAAAACCGATAGAGTTGTAGGTTTAGTTAAAATGAGACAGCAATTCATTTCAGCCATTTCAGGCTGTCATGACAAATTGCATCGTTTGTATTGTGCTATGAGTAAGTATACTGAAATGACGCCCTTGATTTCCCATGTTATTTATTTATAAACAATTCCCCAAACTTAAATGAATGAAAATGATCACAGTCAATTCCGACTATACACAAAGAAGGGTTCCGTGCCGACACCTCCTAATCTACATTTAAAAGCACAATACAATATATTGAATCAAAAAAGGTTGTATTTTCATAGGAAATTCTTGGGTAAGACAGGTTTTCAGCTAATAACTCAAAAACCGTTAAATCTATCTTCTGCAGACGCAAAATAGTTGAAAGTATTTATTATTCATCTTGATTTTTTTCATTTTAAACTATTAAAATAGTTTGGAAATTAGAGAAGGGGGGGAGGGTACACTTCTTACGACTTTGACAGCTAATATCTCACCAAACAACGGTTGACATAAATGGATTTTTTTAGTATCCTCTGTAATTTTTGAAGGCCTATCTATACGTAAAGCATAACAAACACGCATATGTGTATTGAAAATAAAAAATTGTAACCCTCCTGTTAAATGTATGGGGTGCCCACCCCGACAAGTTTAATATTTTTTTCGTAGTTTCACATCACATTTCTATAGCGGTTTATAGACTACACCTTCCTACCAAATTTCATACTAAATTATAGTGCTCATAATATAGTCTCTGAGTAAATCGACTGTGACATACAGACGGACGGACAGACATGACGGATCTATAAGGGTTCCGTTTTCTCCATTTTGTCTACGGAACCCTAAAAATCAGACGTGTATATGTTATTAAATTTTCTGCAATGGATACGGAATGATTCGTGCCTACGCCAATTCTTGGGATTAGGTAGCGGACCCCGGGCATCCTTCAGGATGCCACTGTACTGGGAATAACGCTAGGAGGATGATGGATACGGAATGATTAGAACTGAAAATTAAGACCTTTTTTTTAACTTGAGTAATATTTTTAGTAATATTTTACTCTTACATAATTCACGGTTGGATCTCCGATACAATCTGCTGCTTTTTCTGACTCGACTTGCTACTTACCAATAATTGTAGTCTTTGCTACTTACTAAACCTCTTTACAAGAAAATCAACTCACCGATTGTCAATTTTGACAGCAAATGCCTAAACCGGTACCATAGATGTAGAAAATACTAAAAAAAAGGAGAGACTACTGTAGTAGCGGGCCCACGGAAATTTATTTTCTATTTTGATCCAAATTTACGTATATAACTTGACAGATATATTACAAATAAAATTGAATTATGTATTAAATCACAATATTATTTTAGGGTTAGTGACCACGAGCAATGTAGATTACGTGTTTAAGGTAAAATATCACTCGACAAGTTTTACGTAAGTGTACCCTTTTTTTTTTCCCCGGGGGGAAAATCCTTAATGGATACCACCGCACCACGGGGACAGTGCGATGGTTATGTCGGACTTGCACCGACTAAAAACCCCCCGATCGTCCTCCTCAACTCATTTCGGGCGGCTCTGGGATCTCCTTCGGAACGCACCAGTGCCGCCCTAGAGTCTGTGGGTCCAACCATCTGCTTTTATAGGCGATCACAGCCCCCAACTGTGACCGTCTTCGACCCCAAGGACCCCCTTTTAGTCGCCTTCTACGACAGGCAGAGGATACCGTAGCCGTATTCTATACCCGGGCTACAGGGCGCAACGGCGACTTATTATCGTCGCCGCCTCCTCCTCCGAGCAGGGTCATTACGCTCCCGTTCACGCTCTGCAGTCTCCTTGTGGACCATGACAGTCTCACAAAAGGTGACAGCTGCATCCCATGCGGAGCTTCTGCTCAACATTGCCGCTATAAGAGCGGGTGGGGAGAGATCTTGCCCCACTTTTTGTATTAGGATCTGCCGCTCAGTCCGCCACGCTGGGCATTCCTCGAGCGTGTGCTGCGCAGAGTCCAGGTCAGAACAGCAGTGGTGACATCGTGCTGTCTGCTCTTTGCCTATTCTGTGCAGGTACTCACCGAAGCAGCCATGTCCGGTGAGTACCTGCGTCAGCCTGTAGGTCACTCGACCCTTCCGCTTCAGCCACTGGTCAAAGTGCGGCAGGATCGCGGCGACTACCCGCTGCCGTGTGCTACGGGGTTCCTCCAGTCGCTCACGCCAGCATGTGATGGCTTGCCTGTGGGCCCTCTCTCGCAATGCCTTAATTTCTATTTCTGCAGCGCTTTCATCCTCTACGTGCAAGGCATTGTAGATTTTTGCATCCATTTCTGCCAGGATGTCTAGCGGCGGAAACCGTGCTAGGAGGGCCGCCGCCTCGTAGGATATCGTACGGTATCCGCGGGCGACCCTGATGGCTATCCGGCGCTGAACTGTGAGTACCTTCGCTCTGCTGCGTCGGTTGCGCGTCAGCCGCTCTGACCACACGGGTGCCCCGTATAGTGCGATAGACCGCACCACACCTGCGTATAGTCGGCGTACTCCCTCCTCCGGCCCTCCGAGATTTGGCAGCAGTCTGTGCAATGCACCCGCCGTTCTTTGAATCCGGGGAACGAGCCGGTTGAAATGCTCGTCAAAGGTCCATCGGCTATCTAATGTTAGGCCCAAGTATTTCATAAACTGACCGACCCGGACTTCTACCTCTCCAACCCGCACGGAATTAGCTGGACGCTCCCGACCTCGCCGCAGTCCATGTATCCAAAGCGCCTCGGTCTTATGTGGCGCAATTGTAAGACCGATGCTGCGGATCTTGTTTACCAGGACTGTAACGCCTAGCTCTGCCAGTCTTGTGGTCCTAATAAAATCTTCCCCTTCGGCAAGAACTAGAGTGTCGTCCGCATAGCAGACTACACTGACGCCATTGGGAAGCACTGCTCGCAGAACTGAATCGTATGCGAGATTCCTCAGGAGAGGGCCTAAAACCGACCCCTGTGGTACCCCGCACTCGACTTCTCTCTGCATATCGGCACCATATCGGCCGGGGTAGCGGATGCTCCTGTCGGATAAGTACGCCCCGATCACAGTCCTCAAGTAAGAAGGCAGTCGATGGTACACCAAAGCCCTTCGAATTGCACTCCAAAGAAGGGAATTGAAAGCGTTGACGATGTCAAGGCTAATCGCCAATACCACTCTTCCTTGAGAAATTGCATGCTCCGACAATTCTCGAAAGCGAAGGATCGCGTCCACTGTTGATCGACCTCGACGAAAGCCAAATTGACTATCCGACAGGTTCGGACCATCGCTACTTAGATGCCGATTGATACGCAGGGAGACAATACGCTCAAAAAGCTTTCCAACCTCGTCCAGCAGGCATATTGGCCGATACGCAGAGGGTGAGTCTGCAGGCCTTTCTTGTTTTCGTAGGAGAACCAGCCTTGCCTCCTTCCAGATTGCGGGGAAGCAGCTATAGCGGAGGCAGGTGCTATATAGGCTCATCAGCCTGTGGCCAAGTACTTCCATGGCAATTTCCCAAGCTCGGCCGGGAATGCCGTCAGGTCCTGGTCTAGTGTTTCGAGCTGCAAGGCGCTTCACAGCCCATTTCATTTCAGCCTCTCTTACCGACATCTCGTCAGACCATGCCTCCATTTGAGGTTGGGCGATAACATCTGCCGCATTGTCAACCGGATCCCGTGGAAACAAAGTGTCCACTACTCGTCTCGTCAAGCTTGGATCTAGTGTCTCCGTCAGTGGGGGTGTCCATGGCCGCAACTTTCCCAGGACTATTTTGTATGGGCGTCCCCACGGGTCTCGGTTCAGATCCTGCAACAGCTCATCCCAGGAACGAGATTTGGCGTCAGCGATTGCCTTTTGCAATGTCATAGTCGCCTCCCGGTAAACACCGTAGGTCTCCGCTTTCTCCTCCGGTGTAGCCCGTCTGCGCCTTCTAGTCCTCGTATACTGGCGTCGCGCTGTAAGGCAAATCAGCCGCAGCTGGGCGATATGTTCCGACCACCAATAAACAGGTTGCCTCGATGGTTTCTTCACTCGGGGCATGGCGGCATCGCAGACAGCAGTCATAGTAGAGCGAAACCAGACTGCTGCGCGTTCTGGTGAGGACCATTCTTCATTTTCCAATTGTGCCCCCCAGTCAGCCACGTGGGCTGCGGCCACCAGTTTGTCTCGATCAACTGAATTTTACTGATAGTCAAATCAGCAACTTATTACGAAGCGTCTAAAACGCTCGCTTAGTATTGTTTATAAGGAAATATACCTAATGACGTCACAATTTTCTATGGTCAAACTGCGCCCTAATTTGAAATATTATTAAAATTTTATATGGATAGCTCCTGTGAGTTTCAGACATATTAAAATATGATGAAACGGGCCATTCACGTCGTTAAGGTCACCAACGCTCGACATGTTTCAGACCGGTTCGCAGACCTTAATCATGAGATTCATGAGTACTTATCGCAGCGGCAACTGCCGCAACTGCTGCTAAAAGAACTCTTTTAGCACCTATTTTACCCTTTTAATGCTAAATGAAACGCCGCCGCGATAAGTACTCATGATTAGGGACTGCAAACCGGTCTGAAACATGTCGAGCGATAGTTGAATATGTGAATGACCCGATGACCTCGGTGACAGAATTAGTGATCAAAAATGTAAACACATAACTCTCAAAACAGAAATGGCTTTCAAGATCCATGCAGGTTTCCTCTCGATGTTTTTCTTCACCCGATGGTAAATATGAAATTAAACTCCGTACATAAGTTCCAAAAAAATAATTAATACGAGGCAGATTTCGAACCCACGACCGCCAATTGACAGCAGTGGGGCTAGTATGATCGCTTATATGTCGGACATATAGCATTCGTCCCTCTCGCACTTACATACTTGACAGTACAGGACGAATGCTATATGTCCGACATATAAGCGATCATACTAGCCCCACAGCAGCATTGATAACTTCAACCACTAGCACTATATCTGTGAATAATTAAAAAACAGTCTTGTGACTTTAGACATGAAGTTTAATTTTAACTGTGAAGGTTTTAAAAGCTAGCGGTCTAGTATAGTTCTATAGAATATCTTTGATGAGAATACCTTCTCGGCTTACACAGCGCTCGGTTGCATAGCAACCACAAAAGTACAATATAACGAAATCACAAGCGATGAAAAGGCCGGTTATGTTTGTGTAATGTTATATAATTCTAATTCTAATTTTGTACATGATATTATGGTAATCATATACAGCCACAAGTGCACAGCATACGCACCAACAAACACGACCTGCAAAGGAAGATACGAAGCATAGGTCCAGGTACTGTTATGGCTGTTATGCTGCAGCTGTCATGATGGAGTAACGGCTTCCGATCACCGAGAAACCGAGAACTGAATGAAAAGTTAAAACAACTGGCAGCATAATAAGATGTCGTATATGACTGATCGAGAACGCATAACGCAAAATAACAAATATAAAAGTTATCGTTATGCTGCATTGTCATACTTGTTCATTATATTTAAGAGATACTCGTATTGGTCACCTGTACCATAATTAAAGAGGTTACATAATTACTTGTATTTTATTTACATTTATTCTCTTACTTATAAGCTAAAGGAGATCTAGTACCCAGGGCCCACACAAGGGCCACAAGTGTTGGAGCCATCACGATCAGGGGATGATATATGTGTATATAAGTGCGTATGTCTAAAATTGTTTATATAACAATTATATAATGGGAACAAAAAGAACAAGAAATAACATACTAGCCTGTTTTTATTCAAAAAATCTAAAAGCGAGACAAATATTCAGCCCTTCTGAATAATTACTACTTTGTACCGCTTGCGTTCGAGACGACAGGGTGCTGGGAGTCTTGAGGCTTTAGCCTTCATAAATGGAGGGCGACGAAACTAGGAGAGGGTTCGATGCTCTGATTCTTGTCTGGTGCAAAGGTTGTCCATCGCCATCCAACTGATCCAGCGTGGTAAAGCAGCAATTGTGATGGGTACCGTTTCGCCCAGTACAACTCGGGGGAGAGCTTGTTTGACTAGGCTCTCTTTTTTGTGTTGGTGTTTTTATAATATATGAATGAAAAATATAATAAAATATTCTTAATTTTGTTCTAAAATATAATACCAATAATAACATTCATTTGTAACAAATGCTATGCTATGAAGAAAGAGTAAATAATGAATAAGCATTGAAAGAGTCCTTATACTGTCATTAACTTCTGGTTCTTCATTTAACTAATTTACTAAGCCGGAATATATTTATGGGCGACCTGTACTATAATTAAAGAGTACCTGTACTATACATAATTACTTATAATAACTTGCATTTTATTTATTTATTTATTTATTTATTAAAGGAGTTTCAACAGCTTTTTAAACATGTTGACATTTTAAATAGAAATATGGAGCCAATAACAGAAACTCACCAATAGAAACAAGATATGAACTAAGGTTACACACTATGTTACAGTATCTTAAAATAAAAAATCAAAGGCTATAAGAGAACACAACAAGAGATGTCCATCGCTCACCGGACGCTCAGAAGATACACAGATACCACTTGTATTACATACATACATTCTCTTACTTACTCATAAGCTACAGGAGATCTAGTACCCAGGGCCCACATAAGGGCCACAGGTGATGTTGGAGCCATCACGGTCAGGGAATGATATAATAATATGTGTATATAAGTGCGTATGTCTAAAATTGTTTATATAACAATTATACATATAACGGGAACAATAGTTACTAACATACAAAATCAAAACCACTCTTCAAGATAATATGATTTTATTGTATTCACTTCTTCGCCTCAATATTCATTTCTTCACAATAACATTCACTTGTTCACAATAATAAAACTTATTAGCTACTCTCCGCTAACACGACCTCCGATCAACTGCCGTCCGCAGAGTGTTCCCCCCTTTTATACCCTGATAGTTGGGTAGACAAATGACCTTTTAGAAATAAAAACTACCTTACATTCAAAATGTTATAAACTAGTACTATTAATCAGTGTTAATTATTGAAAAACCCTACACTCGTCCGTCCTGACGCCGTGTATGCCCTCATACATGTGCCAGGTGGCAACCCTACACTTGGCCGACCGACTGTACAAATACATAAAGTAACAAAATAACATTTTATAGACACTATAAAATCTTTTAAAAATTCAAAAATGTTTATTTACATCAAATCTTTAGAGTAACATTTTATAGACCCTATAAAATCTTTTTACACTTCAAAAATAAGTGAATATGTAGATCGATACATTTTATTTTAAACTGCTTATTTACATCGTATCTTTAATATTACTTTAAGTTTTAATAATAATAATAATAATAATAAATATTGGGGGACAATCTTACACAAACACATCTTTAACGAGCCAGTCAAGAACATCTAACTATGATAAACGTGAACCATTCAACTGTCATGGTCAGTAAATAAATCACTAAGAGGAAAATTTATGTAAGTAGCTTTATTTGCTGTAACAGTAGGTACTCGTAGGTACATGAACAAATCAATTCTCGTGACTGAAACCAGGATCAATCTTTCTTAATTGAATCAACCTTACGTTAATCACAAACTAATTAAAATCTGATACATCTTTGACGAGCCAATCAAGAACATCTAATTATGATAACAGTAAACCATTCAATTCTCTTGGTCAGTAAATAAATCACTTACAGTATAATGTATGTAGCTTTTACTGATGTAACAGTACACGAACCAAATCGATTCTCGTTACTGAAGACAGCTTCAATCTCTCTTATCATTCAATAATGCATACTGATCGCAAACCAATCAATTCTTGCGATCAGTACGTACTACCATAATACAGGGTACGAACCAGTTCAATTCTCGTACTTAATGGTAGAATATTGCTGTAGCAACACACGAACCAATCAATTCTCGTGGTTGCAAGCAGCTTCAATCTCAACTCCAGTAAACATTCTCATACCCAATGGAAGTATATCGCTGCAGCAGCACACGAAGTAAATTTTCATGGCTGCAACCAGCTTCAATCTCCACTCCAGTCAACTTGGCCAGTGAGCTCGTCAAATTCTCAATGCCGGTCTACAACAAAAATAAGAATGTAGTATACTCATTATCAACATTCAATAAAGCCATAACTAAACCTCATCATCACTAATATTGGAACCTGATTCGTCATTATTTATTTGTAATGCAGCACGAGTGCAGCCGCTACCGCAGTAGAGTGGCTAGAACGATTCGTCTGCTAAGTATACCAGAATATGATCATATACATAGGTACATGCCTGTCCTGACACAGAGCTTTAATAACTCGAAACGGAACGAACGATGGAAGCAGTTCTCTTACTCTTTCCATCGTTATTAAAATTCACTTTGGTGATCTTCACTAGATCCCCTCATACGAGCAAATCGTCTGTTTCTATCGTACTGGATTTCTGCTTTTCCAGCTCTCTACCTACTCTATTATAAACTTAAGTCGACAGACACATGATTTTCTTCTCAAGTTTCATCTATTATACTTCAAATAACTATCCTTTCCAACAGATTTTGATTAAATAGCTGCCGCAGACTATACATAGTTTATTTCTTGCTGCTTTGCCATGTACATCCTTCATCTTTTTTGGAAGTCACCTGATGGTTTATAAATTAAAATCAACAGATACTGATCAGTATCTGCAAAAACAATGTCACAAACACAATAAACAGAACAGCCTGAGAGGTATCTACGTTCCTTATATTGTAATCCATTATTCATTAAAATAACAGATTCACCACCCCCTGCCGTAGTTCTGTCGAACGCGCTCGCCAATACGTAACGTAATTATTTCCATTAAGTTTAACTTGTGGTTCTTTAACCAAGTTTCTGTTAAGCAAACTACATTTAACTTTAAAAATATTTTGTTGCAACGGGTCTAACGCGATATTTTTTTTTTTGCCTTTATTCAGTACCGGGATTTCGACACAGCTTGCACCAGTCATGTTCGCGGCAAAAACTCAAGTCTTAACAACTGTTCTGTTAATAATTCTTTATCTAGTTTTCTGCCAGTGAAGTGATTTATATTTTGGTGTAATTACGTTACACTAATTAGTGTGCTTCTCAATTGTCCCAACAGACAGTAAAAGTTAAAACCGCGGTTGAAGATGTCATCCTATCCATGGTGGAAAAGAAGCTTCGTTTTCCAACAAAGGAATTAAGCTAAAGTTTTAGCAAATTTGTCAGTGCTAATACGGTAATCATTAATAGCATTATTAGTGTCAAAAACGTGTAACGTCAGCTTGTACACAAATAAGCGTATGTGAGATTACACTGTTAGAAGCGCATGGAGAATAATATGGCAACGCGCCTATAAAGAATATTTAGCAACAAGCTTAGGCAGGCAGTCGAATCTGTTTTTTTTAACGTAGCTTCGGGCAAACTGTTATTTATAATACAGCATAAAACCGTCTTCCTATCCTATCAGATTAAATCAATTTTCTACGATTATATATTCATAACAGTTTTTTCTTTTCCGCTCACGGGAAACTGATGTCCCGGACCTTTGGAAGGCGTGCGCGGAGCCGAAGTACCGAGGTACCAAAGTACCAAACGAGTACCACATAGGCAACACGTAGAGGCCCTTTAGACAATTTAACGAAATAGCATTCCATGATATTATTATTATAGGCTGGAGTTATTTTATTCAATGACACCGGCAAGCTACTGTCCGATACAGACAAGTAATTTCTATATAGTCCTGAGCCTTATCTTACTGGCGCCTTGTGCCAAATTACTAAGACATATACTATTAGGTCAAATAATCATCATGCTTACCAAACGAATGGTCAGTGTGTTCATCAATGTCTGGCAACTGTATCGTTAACCGTCTGACAAACCATTTCTTCCTTACTAGTCACACAATTATTTGTTTAGTATACAATATGGAACACAGATAAATAAATAGGAGTGTCTAAATATTTATTTATTTATTTATTTATTTGTTATGTCATGTACATGAGGTGATATATTTTTACAGAAAGGCTTCCATGACACCCTGTTAGGGCACACAAATGATCTTATAACTAACTTAATTCTATATTTCAGAATATATATATATTTATAAAAAAAGTAATATCAGCAAATAATTTAACAGGGGATATTTTATGTGTCATAAGTATGGGGTTAAAGTTGAAATAATTTATGATGTCTAAGTTACATACTTACACAATTTTAATTTACAATTTGTAATGTAGTTACCTACTTTTGTGATGCGACAAGGTTTCATCATTTAAGAACTCCTCGACTGAGTAATAACATTTTTGAATGAGAAAGGTTTTCAATTTCTTGTGAAACAGCTTGTTATTTGGTTCCAGTTTGATCTCGTCGGGTATTTTGTTTACAACTCGGATACATACCAAATGAGGTCCGTTTCTATGGATGGCTAGTTTAGAATTGGGTATTTTTAGTTTGTTCCTATACTGGTTCCTGGTTTTATATGTATCTAGCTTAGTTTCAAATAGGTCGGGGTGTTTCCTAGCAAACATAATGGCCTCCATTATATATATTGCCGGTAGTGTAAGTAGCTCATACTCTTTGAAAAAGGGTCGGCAGCTATTAGGAACCCGTATATTAGCCAGAATTCGTATGCATTTTTTTTGTAACACAAAGAGATCATGTGCGTCTGTGCTAGCTCCCCATAAGACCACACCATATCGGAGACTAGAATAAATGTACGCGTAGTAGACGGATAGTGCAGCCGCAAAATCTGCATTTAACTTTATCAGGTTAAGCGCGTAGATATACTTCGATAATTTATAATATCCATATCGTAATATCCATTCTTAACATGGTAAACACCACTCGATTTTATACAGAGCTTCTCTACCTGGACTTCCGATCACGTGATTCCAACACCACCCACCATTGATATCGGATTAGCGTTTTACTAATGTCACCTTACCCTTGAAATTGATAAAGCATCATGTCAGCCGAAAGACGTCCACTGCTGGACATAGGCCTCTCGGTGGAAATTTTAACTAATATACTTTTAATTGGGGCAAGAAGTCTGACATATTTTTTAGATTTTGTAGTACTTATTACATTTTACTGTTCGGAGCAAAGCATGTAAAGACGACTCCTTATAGTTAAAACAAATTATTGTACCCTGTTAAGACCTTAGGTTGAGACCTATTCATTTTACTTAAAGCCGCCTTCTGAGTTGCTTTGGCCGTAGTGACTGTTATTACTTCAATTTTTGTATTTATTGCGGTCTGATTGTGGTATTTCCCGGTTGCTTATTGAAAATTGCGTAAGTTAATCAGGCTGAAAACAATACAGTGCCAAAACGCCCGACTTCATTGTCCTGTCCATTATCCCGTGAACGATATAATCTACTACTCGTTTTGCCGTAATATCTTGCCAATATTTCATAGTAATAGTTTTCTTATGGGCTCGCCAAATATGCTTCATCATGTCAGCCGAAAGACGTCCACTGCTGGACATAGGCCTCCCCCAAAGACTTCCACAATGACCGGTCCTGCGCCACCCGCATCCAGCGGACACCCGCGACCTTCACCAGGTCATCGGTCCACCGTGTGGGGGGGCCTGCCCACGCTACGCCTTCCGGTACGTGGTCGCCACTCGAGAACCTTTCCGCCCCAACGGCCATCAGTTCTACGTGCTATGTGCCCCGCCCACTGCCACTTAAGTTTAGCGATTCGGAGGGCTATATCGGTCACTTTGGTTCTGCTGCGGATGGCCTCATTCCTAATGCTTCAAATATGCTTGTTCTGTTCAAAATAATGAGTTTGACCATAGTTTTGCTTAGAAGGGAAGGCACTAGTCAGCTGTTGTTGCCACTCAGACCACAAGTATATAGTATAGTGCGTAAACCCTCATAGCAAACCTTTGCCAATCCTTGAAACTTCTGCATCTCAAAATGTATTTTTATTTTATTTTTTTCCATCTCAATCATAAGCGCTGGTACATTCATTCATTTTTGGTAACAAGGTATTTATTATTTGATTTTTAGCTGATGGATCAAAACCAGGCACAATATTCTTTTGACCTATGTTTTTAATTGTGCCGGACGTCGATGGCTGAGATGAAATACCAGTTTTTAATAGAATTCACAATATCCATCACAACTTTGATAGTAAAAGGGGGTGTACTTGACCTTTTGTCCGGTGACGCGCAGTCCTCGCATGGGCTGGTGAAGTGGAGCCGCTCCTGCCGCCCCACAGCTTCGTTTCGCTCTCGATCCTCTTCACTGCCATTGCATTCCCGTCGTCGTGATGCGCTGATGCTCCGGCTATGCCGACGACTCGATGCCTCAGCTGTGGTCTCCTGATTCTATCGCGGTACTCTTGCAGCTTTCAAAACGGTATTCTTCTGGTGTCTGCAGGCGCCGTTGATCGCCAATCTGACTATGACGGACATCGTCCGCCAGTTTAGAATCCCCAGCATGAAAAGAAAGTGTCTAGTGTTATACGTATATTCAACATACTTTATAACTAACAGAAATTAAAAGGAAATATCCAATACATAAGAATTGAGTTTCATCCAGAAAAGAAACCCTCTAGTAACGATAAGTAGCTAATATGGCTCACGTAATGACACATATTGCCAATTTAGTGCAACACATGTGGGTAGTTGAAAATTAAAAGAAAGGAAATCACAGTTATCATGCAACCAAGGAGTAAATTGACTATTAAAGCATGTAACCAATAAATCCTCACGCAATCTAGAACTGAATATGTAGGCCCAACTTATGGGTGCATGCATAGACAGTGAGCAACTTAGGCTCGCTATACAAATACCTTCAGCCGTCGCCACAGTTCTAATTACATTTTGTAAGAATTAAATCTATTGACAAGTTTTGTGTGTATTCAGATTAGTAACAGTATACTAATACGTATTACGATCATGGAACATTCAACTTATTGAATGTATGGACTATAAATAAAATTTAAAATTAAATTAAGGAAAGAGTAACCAACCCGTATAAATTCCAGACTTACATCACTAATGGCACGTGGCCTGCTACTGAAATGTTGAGTATACCTTATTCACTTGCTTGCATGAGAAAAGCAGGTATACCGGATCATTTTTATTTCTTATACATATTCTAATCCAACGAAATAACGGTTTTCATCAATTATATAACGAAATAGTAGTAGTAGTAGGCGTGTACTTACGTTCTGCGCACTTCTGATGTGTAATAAAATCAAAACCACTCTTCAAGATAATATGATTTTATTGTATTCACTTCTTCGCCTCAATATTCATTTCTTCACAATAACATTCACTTGTTCACAATAATAAAACTTATTAGCTACTCTCCGCTAACACGACCTCCGATCAACTGCCGTCCGCAGAGTGTTCCCCCCTTTTATACCCTGATAGTTGGGTAGACAAATGACCTTTTAGAAATAAAAACTACCTTACATTCAAAATGTTATAAACTAGTACTATTAATCAGTGTTAATTATAGAAAAACCCTACACAAGCCTGTTTTTATTCAAAAATTTAAAAGCGAGACAAATATATAGGGTGCTGGGAGCCTGACGCTTTAGCCTTCATAAATGAAGGAAGGCAACGAAACTAGGAGAGGGTTTGATGCTCTGATTCTTGTCTGGTGCAAAGGTTGTCCATCGCCATCCAACTGATCCAAAGTGGTAACGCAGCAAGTGTGATGGGTACCTTTTCGCCCAGTACAACACAGGGGTTTTCTTGTTTGACTAGGCTCTCTTTTTGTGTTGGTGTTTTTATAATGTATTAATAAAAAATAAAATAAAATATTCTTAATTTTATTCTAAAATATAATATCTACAACAAATGCTATCCTATGAAGAAAGAGTAAATAATGAATAAGCATTGAAAGGGTCCTTATACTGTCATTAACTTCTGGTTCTTCATTTTACTAATTTACTAAGCCGGAATATATTTATCATTATGAATGGTTGAAATATTTTTCCTTGTACTGCTTACAGCTGTATTTGTTTCATTTTGCAGCTTACATTGCATGATCACCAAGTAGAATTTCTCCATAATCCTGCAATAAAAAAACACTTAACATGCTTTCGGCAACTAGTACTTGGTACTTAAATCATCGGCAAACCTCTCCCAGCTAACATGAAATAAATATTTAGGTAGGTGGACATTAGATTCATCAAAGTGTTAGGCACATTTTCTTTCCAATTTACATGTTAATTTTCATAAACACTCGGCAAAACAAATTTACATAATAGGTTACCTGTCCGTCACATCACTGGAAGACATCTATTCTATGTGGAGAACCAAAGGCATGGTTAAATAATGATCCCCAACAAAAGGAAATTAATTTTTCAGGCTGAAATACTGATTTCTTGTTACATTATAGATGTCTATTTTAAACATCTTAGCACATGAAATATATTACTGACACCAAATGTCAATTGCCTTAGCAACTACGCCCGCGACGGCTACCCACCATAGCAACTACACCTACATTGCTAGAGGTGTAAGGTGGGGACAACGTTTTTGACATTAACGTGTCGTGGCGTGCGTCCCCACCTTTTCAAAAATACTTTGCGAATACGTGTAACTGTCAAACCATCTCACCTCTAGTGATGTTCTAGTTATCGACGTACTAATCGATGGATTTATGCATTAAAACTATCCTGATTCAAGTAATATAAACCGCTTATTGATAAAAAAAAACACTACGAATGAAAGAGAAAATGATTTTTACAAAATTTGTGTATGAAATATCAAGTGCAAAGCCTACATTTTATCAAATTAAGACCATGTTACGTATATAGGAGTTAGACTGTACTGGCTGACATATGACAGATGGAGCGAGCGTTTAAGGTGGGGCGAGCGTTGAGGTGATAACTAGAGGTGGAGACGTACGTCTTTACGCCACAAGCCAATACTTTTACAAGAATACCACTTGGACATATTGCCAGCCAGAGTGATGGCAGGTGGACCAAAACGTTTACAGATTGGTGGCCACTTACAGACAAAAAGAACCGTCGTTTGTCCATCAGTTCGATGGATTGACGACATTAAAAGACCGCAGGGTATACTCATAACACCTGGATGAGACTAGAACGAGACCGGGATTTATTTATTTAATTATTGAATCTAAAGTAATGTAACATCACAGTTTAACCCAAAGCGTTACAAAGATTCCAAACTAAAAACACCACCTATAAAACTAACTTAAAACTACGGAATACCTATCTTGCTTCATCTCAAGCACTCTCTTCCATACTGTCATCAATCTCGCTATACCTGTCGCAAACAAATCGCATTCAGAAGCTGCTGCAAGCAAGGAGTTGATGAGCGCAGTCGCGCGCAGGACGGGGGAGTGCAAGCGAAGGCGCGTCCGCGCGTGCTCAGCAGCCAGCAGGGGCGGCCGCCTCCGCCTGCTGCAGTACGCGTCAGGTACCGAGAGCCTAACAAATCTTTCCAGGGATGAGTGGTATACTGAAAGTGAGGCCTATGCTCTCCAAAGAGCACCTTATGAACCTACTCACTGTATACTTCATGGAGGAGTCAATAAACATTTTTCAAACATTTTCTCATTGCAAGCCCCCTGCTAAGGACTAAGTAGTCTTACGATAGCGACTTCTAATTTGACTTTCAACCTAAGGACGTCCACTGCTGGACAATAGGCCTCCCCCAAGAGTGCCACAATGATCCGTCCTGCGTATTCCTGTTAAAAAACGAATGGTATTTCGTACATGATCATTTTTAGGGTTCCGTATTCAAATGATAAAAACGGGACCCTATTACTAAGACTTCGCTGTCTGTCCGTCCGTCTGTCTGTCACCATGCTGTATCTCAAGAACCACGATAGTTAGACAGTTGAAATTTTCACAGATGATGTATTTCTGTTGCCGCTATTACAATAAATATTAAAAACCAGCCAAGTGCTCTTTGCCTTCTTTATAGATAGTGGTACGGATACACTTCGTGTGCGAGTTCGACTCGCACTTGGCCAGTTTTTTTAACCTAGTGCTACGAACGGGGCTCGAACCCACAATCTCCGTATTGAAAGTGCGCGCCTTACTGCTCGGCTTACAGTGGCTTTTTAAAGTCCCATTAAATAATAAGGTCATAATTTTATTAGCGATATGACATTTCAATCCTGGAATACCGACCTGCACATGCAAATCCCTTGCCGCTTATTTGCACTGAAGTGTACTCCCAGCAACGAGCTCGTGGAGTTGTTTAATTGTTACCATTGGCCTCAAGTGTACTTTGTAAATAACAGCTGTGAAGCTTGTTGGCGCTCAAAGCTACCTGGATTATAATACTGGATACAGATAATAGTAATACTACTGTATACCTTACTTACACTTAGAGGGCTGTTATCAATCGAGAAACGAGACGTGAATTTTGGTTTAAAATCAGGATGAAAACGACTTTTACCAATCGAGAAACGAGATGTGAAACTCTATTTAAAAACATTTTATTTTTCATCAGGTCGGTACAAACCCGAATTCTAGGGAACTGTTGAATTATCCAATTGGTTGATTCTGACGTAGACCTCATCAAAGCTTAATATTTCCACTTACTAGTACATTTAGAGATACACTTATTTCATAACTCATGCAGAATTAATATTTAATTTTGAAAGAAAAAAAATTAATATCATTTTCAGGTTTTGTTTCTGAACATATAAAGTGTGCAAGTTTTTTTTAAGTCACAGGAAACCATGTGGTCGGTACGGACCCAGATTTCCCTCCTATCCTGTTCGTAACCCTGTATGTATTTTAGAAACAAGAAATCCGATTTGAATTCCTCTGGAACTTCAAAAATATCGGAGGCGATTATAACTTTGTCCTTCGACTATTCAGGTTTGAATACACAGTATAAGGAAAAGCAGTGAAGGAATTTAAAAAAAAAAACCTCTAGGATTCTACATTGGGTCACTCATCTATTCAAGGTCGAATAGTACTCGACAGATTTTGATATGTTTATTTAAAACTGGAGTGGTAAGGGTCGCGGGTATCCGCTGGATGCAACTGGCGTAGGACCCGTCATTGTGGAATTCTTTGGGGGAGGCCTGTGTCCAACAGTTGACGTCTTTCGGCTGACATGATGATGAAGATATAAAAAAACCTACCTTACCTAACCAAACCATTAATGCAGAAAGCCAGTTCTCAATGCATTAATATTTCATTCAACATCACAAGGCATGATTTAACTCAGTTACAAAAAACTAACTAGGTTTGCAATGCAGTTAGCTGGTTGCAAATGTTGAGCTGAGCGCGTCTACCAGGTCTCAAACTCCCTGACAGTTACTCGCTTAGCATTGAAATATACGGAAACTCAGTTTTTCGGTGATTATTCATCCGTGGTATGTCCGTTTTTTAATTTTTATAAACCTAAACCATCGTCATGACGTCATCTATGCAACGTGTGATACGACATGCAAAATGTGATAGTGATGGGTTGAAGCGTATTAGGAGGAATACGAACACAAACTTAATACATCCGTCGCCTAAGAATGAGCTGAGCGAAGCTCAGCTCAAAAACTAAGTAAGCCTATATTATAATTTATTTATTTATTAATTAAGCAAAACCAAACCTAAGTAAAACTAAAAACTAACTAAAGCTAAAAAATATCCTATAAATCAGTGTCTATGGGTAGTGTGCCCAGAAGGCTGGCCGCATTGCCACGCTCTATAGCGACACTTATACGTTGTACATACATAATGTACATATAAAGTATTGGCCAGCCTGGTCACCTGTGGTAAATCTTTGTAAATGTGGCGCGCGCGCTTGGTCCCCATGGCCCCAGAGTGTCGACCCCAAACGCCTCAAATATGTAACCACTGTCATTAATAAATGCTCACATACTGTACCACTATATTTTGTGACCAGATTATTTGAAAACTTTCAAGCTACATACCTGCACTAGTTTATTAGGGTCCTGTTTGCAGAGTGAAGACATGTTTGTATTGGAGTTTATGCAAGTTGTGTACCGTTTTAACACTTTTAGTGTTGTAGATGAAATGGCGGACACTGTTTCTTGGTAGCTAGGTGTAGTTCTGCCTACACACCTGTGCTTCTAAAGAGAATCGTGTAAATTTATGTATGCAACGGTTTTCAAAATCGGTAGACCCGTCTAAGCGCTACGGTGCCACAGACGGTGGTGGTGGTATGTATGTCTGTCTAGACATCCAGTGGCGGCGCGTAAGAATTTTCGCTGGGCAACCCGTAGCAAAAAAGCACCTATTTTAACATTTATAATTTTTCTTTAAAAGCAAAGGTATACTGAAGCGTGCGCTATTTGTGTTCTTGAGCGCAACCCCTTGCAGTAAGTGAATACCACTTTTGCCATACTTGTCATTTCATCACTGACGTCACGTAAATAATGTATGTCGAGTCGAGTATGACAAAAGCGGCTTTGAAAAAAGCCTTTTGAGCAGCATTCACATCTAAACTTAATTAGACCATTTACAATAAAACAGCTGACGAAAACAAAAAAAGAATACCTGCAAATACGCCTTGCTCGCAACGGAACAACAATTATTAATGCAAGCTACCGTGTAGATCTAAATTCCACTGGTTAAAAGATTAATTAATAATTTATGCACTAATCTTATCAAAACAACAAATTACAACACCAAACATTCATACTATTCGTATTCGTAGAGTAACCGGGCAAATGTAAACTCTGTATTGCCACCCCATTCCGTTATTCACCCAAGAATCCAACAACGGGCACTTTAGTTGCGAAATTCTTGGTACCTAAGTAATTAAATTATTGAGCTTCCAACTACGTTAGACCATTGTGTGATGGATGATTTAGGATGAGTTTGACATATTGTACCAAAAAATTTAGGTAAGCCGGTGGGAATCGTGTTGTAGGGGCGCTCCGCCACTGAGACATACATACCTCTACCAGCACCACCATATCAGCCCAAGGACGTCCACTGCTGGACATAGGCCTCCCCCTATTTCATGAAGGGTAAATGCCATAATCGCCACGCTTG
The DNA here is from genome assembly GCA_905163555.1 of Notocelia uddmanniana. NCBI lineage: Eukaryota > Metazoa > Arthropoda > Insecta > Lepidoptera > Tortricidae > Notocelia > Notocelia uddmanniana. The sequence continues at coordinate 24,478,438 of LR991067.1, forward strand.
GCATTCGGGTTGACCATAGCAGTATCTACACCGCACTCCAGGGATGCTGCTGCCCATCCCACGGTGGTCTTGGTCGTAGTTTTAGGCATACCCGTGTCCAACATACACACAAACACACATAGCAGTCCAATTTATATTACACACCTCTTTTTTCGTTTAAAAATGAGGTGTGTTTTAAAAATTGCGTGCCTATGATAAAAAGAATATTTGAGTAAATAATTAACTATTATTTTTTAGTTAAATTTTACTATTTTGTTTCATTTTGTAAAGTACAGTAATAACTATTATTGTGATAGATGACAAAATAAAGTAAGTATAGGTCGCTTTTTAGCAGAAATAACTAAACGTACTTCTTGAACTTTCATTTACTTACTTTGCGAAGACAAACTCATAAACAGCTCAAGGTCAGCTCAGGATCATTATCATCATATCAGCCGAAAGACGTCCACAGATGGACATAGGCCTTCCCTAAAGAGTACCACAATGAGCAATGAGCTGATAAACCAATAGCCACCAGAAACACTGGGAAAATGAAAATAACCTTCTATAAGTATAGACTAGTAAAGGCGAAAAAGTCGTTCTTGGGAAATTGTATTAAATTCTACAATAAAATTCCAAAACACATTACTGAACTTAGCAATTCTAAATTCAAATCTGTAGTAAAACCAACACTTATTTCAAAAGCATATTATAAGGTAAACGATAACATCATGGACAGGGATGTTTGGCAGTGATAGCGTCCTGCACGGGTAATCTATCGCGAAAATAGGTTTTCTACTGTAGCTTGTTATTTTTGTAGTAACTGAGACTGTAATTTTATATTTAACTATACAATGTATATTGTTTTGAAAAAATGACACCTCGCCGAGTTTTTTACGCCGGTTCTTCTCGTGGCAGAGGTTTATTTTTCCGAACCGGTGGTAGTTTATTGACGTTCATAGGTGCATGTAATATGCCTAATTCGAAGAAAAAAAAATGCAGTCATCCGCGTCCAGCGGAGTCCCGCGACCTTCTTCTAGGTAAATATTTAGATGAAATAAACGATAAGAAATTTAAAAAACTAAATTAATCATGTATCTAGATTTATTAATGGTAATAATAATTTTAGTATGGTCACGCACAAAGCAACAGTGCTTTTTTTAAACGAGCAATATTTAACTTAAAACAAATTCTTATTTTAAATTAAAAATATTCCAAAACCCGAGGTATCGGAAATCAGAGCAGACCGGTAGCGTTACGCTATCGAGCTCTATGGGCATAAAATTGGTTCTTATTCTAGGTAAACATTTAGATGAAATTAACGACAAGAGATTGAAAAAAAAACAAATTGAACTATCTATAGATCTAGGTTTATTAATGGTAATAATATTTTCCGTATATTATTTCTTCACGTCGTTTTAATATTTTATTTTATTTATCCATACAATGTAAGTTACAGCATAATTTAAACGGCATCGTCAAACCATAGTTGCTTGGTCTCTATGCACGTTGCCACAACTATATTATCCATTCCATTTCCTTAATTTCTAGTTAAAATATATCTAATCTAATAATCTTTTAAAACAACCCACAACCCACTTAAAATCAATTGCATTGCAGTGTTGAGTATATCACAAATAGCATTGCATACTACCTTTTAGAAGAATATAGTATAGGTAGGGCCTGTGATTCCGCCCGCTTGAGCGTGCAGCGGAGCGGGGCACGCAGCGTCCATGTAAAACATATCGAAACGTTCGCCGCTCACTACCGCTCAGCCGCATGCTCCGCTTCGAGCGGGCACTCCAAGGCGCTACCGCGGACTAAATACGATGTATTTGCCTCTCTCACGCACTTATTCAAGCGACAGAGAGGGAGATACTTTGTTTTCAGTTTGCGATAGGCCCTCAGAAGTGCTACCTCGAACCGTAATCGAAATATATGCCTCTCTGTCGCACTTGCATATTCAAACGACTGAGAGCAAAATACTTCGTTTTCAGTTCGCGGTAGCCCCTAAAGTCATACGTAAGTTTGGCCACCTCTTTCTAAAGTTGTTTAGTAAAGAGAGCTTTGTATTAAATATGTCCACTATGTTACAGCAAATCCACTACGACTTCAGTTCCTCGAAATAAACTCCACAGAAAGTGCAGTTTCGGGCATAAGGAACATTCCTTTCTTCTCAAAATCCACGTCTTTTGGCTCTGGATAGCCTGGCAGGGGTCTGAACTGCATGTTGAGAACTAGTTCAGACAGCATGTAACGCAATGTCGTATGCGCGAAACGTTTTCCTGAAAAAACAGTTATTTGTTCAACAAGAGAGCAAAGTAAATTTTTGCTGTGAGTGTTGATGTTTAGTCCCGAGCAAGCGAAAGATTCTATGATTTCAAAATTAGAATCTTGAGCGTAGCGAGGGACTCAAAGACACGAAATGCAAATATCTTTGCTCTCGTGTGATACATACAACTTTTCACCTCAGCGGCGAGAACATATAACGCAAAGGAATAGTGATAGAGAGAATGAAGTTACTAAACCTACGATATGAAAAATTAAAAAAGTTAGTTTTTTTCACGCTCGCAGCAAAATTGCATTTTGCTCACTGGTTTCAAGCCGGAAAAGTCGTTTTCACGCTCGCAGCAATATTACATTTTGCTCACTGGTTTCAAGCCGGAAAAGTCGTTTTCACGCTCGCAGCAAAATTGCATTTTGCTCACTGGTTTCACGCAACAAAACCGCCATTTTCGAGCCGCTGAGGTGAAAAAATATATATTGGGTGACAAACGTACACAAATCGACGTCCCAAACCAAGCATTGCTTGTACTATGGATACTAGATGACGATATCCACACTTGTATTTTGCAGATAAATAAAAACTTTAAATATGTAGAAACATTTGACTCACGACCAAATATTCATACTCATTACACAAATAATTGCTCTGACTGGGATTCGAACTCGGGACCTCCGGCTTCGTAGGCAGGGTCACTACCAAGGAAGAAACAATGGTCGTCAAAAAACATTGAATTAACTGAGATTTTCGTTAAATTTACCTGTTAGCTCGGCTCCCTTAGAAGAATAATATATGTCCAAGGGTCATGCGTATACCTAAAAGACATAAGGCGTAACTAGCATTTGCTGCATATTGAACTTGCAATATCGATTAGGCATTAACACATACGGACTTTTTTGACAATGTACTTTCTGATCCTTGGATATATGTAATATGCCCTGAAGGCCCCTGTCACTAGATTTCGGATTTAAATCGTAGGCAAAATTGTCATAAAAAACCGTCTATATTCCGTGTGGCATTTACAGTTGCCACAGTTGATTTGGGGGCCAGAAAAGTGGGCAACTCTGATTGCTAAAAGAAAGTGGGTGAGCAATTAGGTTCGGTTCAATTTAGATATCCTCTAAAAATAGCGTGATGGCTCGTTGTCGTGCAATGGTTTTATGCAGCGTGAAAGTTATTATACACAAAGGCTTCATCATCATCATAGGCCTTTACGTCTATTGCAGACGATTAAAGCATTGCTGTGCATTTTCTGTACACCGTTTTCAAATCCGAGCTACAGCTTCTGACGTCATCCTTTACTGCAACAACTGTGGAAGATCGTGCCGTTCCCGCATTGGTCTATCACAAAGGCTTACGAAAGTAATAAGTGATAAAGTCAAAAAACTATTCTGTTGACAGCACGGGATAGTTCGTTCAATTGTTGTACAATTGTATTGATTAAAAAGAAAATAAGGCGCTTTCCTGACTTGTCGATGCGGAGGCGGTACGATATGAGAAAACTGTCAGCTGTCAGTGTCAACCGATATCGATGCAGTACTGCACCAATTCTGCGTATGGTATTACTACTGCGCTAACGTAATACTGACAGTATTTCGTAAAGTGAGGAAATCTCACACCAGTAAGCTTACGTCAAAGAGCAAAATACCTATGACAGCTCCAGCTATCGCTCCCGCTCCGCAAAGTCAGGAAGCCGCCTTACTGTTTAATAAAATTCTTATAATGTATACGTCCATGTAACTGCACCTCATGTACATATATTTCTGTCCGTTTCAAACTTTACGCAGATAGATGCTTGTGAAAGTGAGAATTTTTCGGTTAGGGACATGGCGCGGAATTTTCCGAGCTAATCTCCGCTTCGGCTACTACGCACGGTGAATTCCGCCGTGTTCTTCCTATCAGATATTTCCCAAGCCAGAGCAAAATTTTGTGGTTTATACTTTTTTAAGAAACAGTCAAGGTTTCCGATGATATGGAAAACCGAGCGCCACTGTGTATAGTGTTTACCAGCAACACTTACCTATGCACATCCTAGGTCCATCTCCAAACGGTAAATACGAGAACGGGACGATATTCTGCTCATTCTCAGGCAGAAATCTATCAGGATTAAACTCGTATGGCTTGGGGAAGTAGCGAGGGTCGTGGTGCATGCCAATGGCATTGATGTACACGGGAGTACCGGCTGGGAGGGTGAGGGTATCACTGATCTTGTAGTCCACGGAAGAGATGCGATCCAACCAGCCCATTGGTGGATAGCGCCGCAAAGTCTCTGTGAAAGAGGAAATAAGGATTAGGTACGCATCAGCTGTCGCTTGAGAACCACAAAAATTAGTCACTATTTTTGAACTGTTTTGTTTTTATTTAGCTTTTGTTAAGCAAAGATGTTCATCGTTTATAACCCTAAGTACCAAGTCGATCAGAACAATCACTGGTTTTTCTTTTAATACAACAATGATGAACATTTGGGAGCTCTCGTGGCCCAGCGGCGCCCGCGTACCGCGTGCGGCATGCGAGGTTAAGCAACTTCGGCGACCATTTTGAGTGGTCTAACTGAGCGCTCTCGAGCTTTGAAAGGCACGCTAAGCCGTTAATTCCAGCTGCTGTTTACAACAGCAGTCATTAATCCAATTTAAAGGCCATCGGGCGGGTTGAGAACTTCTAACAGTCAAGTTGCTCACTCACTTGACAAGCCTAATCCCAATAAGGTCTAATTTCCCCATTGGCTTGGAAGGTCAGATGGCAGTCACATACATATATACATAAACTCACGCCCGTATTCCTAAATTAAGTAGGCAGAGCACACGAAGATTTAGCAGTCACCCGTAAAAAAACTAGTGGCAACGCCAATTCTTGGGTAGTGGACCCCGGGAATCCTTCAGGATGCAACTGTACCGGAATAATGATGACGAACATTTAAACATTGTTAGCCACACAGTACAATTAACGACGCCTATAGGCGTTACGTCTGTCGTACTTTACCTGCATTTTTCATTGATATCATGTGTTAGCTTGCTTGTCGTCAACGTACGAAATCATATAAATAAATATCAAGCTCTTTACCTTTAATAACGCAGTTAAGATAAGTCAATTTCTCCAAATCGGTGAAATTAAATTCGGCACCTCCATTTTTAGTTTTGGCTTCTATTAATTCCTGATAAAGTTTTTCCTGAAATATATCGTAATTCATTAGAAATGTATTATCGTGAAATTAATTCACGTTGACATTTAAAATGAATCGGTTGGATTCCAATCTCCCCTAAGCTCTTAAAAAAGGATTGCATTATGTTTTTAAAAGTATCGGCCAACTTCTGTTGCTACCCCTGGTATTGCAAGGGTCTAGGATTCGGCATCCGCTTACCATCAGCCGGGCGTCAGCTAGTTCGCCAGTGACATAAAAAATTGTAAAAACAATATAATCAAAGAAGCATAAGGTTAATTAAATAAGGTGTCCGTAAGAGATCATTATTTACCGATGAGGTCCTGTGTTGATTACCTCTACTTTTGTATTGTATTCTTTTTAGGGTTCCGTACTCGAAGGGTTCATTTCATTTCATTTATTCATAGCAACCATGGTATTATAAGATAGATGTTCTTATATCTATACTTAAATAAATAAATAAATAATATTGGGGGACAATCTTACACAAATCGACCTAGTCCCAAACTAAGCAAAGCTTGTACTATGGGTACTAGACGACGATATACATACTTATATAGATAAATACATACTTAAATACATAGAAAACACCCATGACCCAAGAACAAATATCCGTGAAAAATGCACAAATAAATGCCCTGGCCGGGATTCGAACCCGGGACCTCTAGCTTCGGAGGCAGATTCACTACCAACTAGGCTAAACAGGTCAGGTCAGGAACTTATAAATATAGAGTTGGTATGTACAGCATTGACCCTGTTAGGGTATAGCAATTTAACTTAATCTTATCTAAATAATATTACATTTGAAATTAAATTATATAATGAAATTAAATTATAAACAGTACAATAAAATTAAAGAATTAAAGTATTATTAGTAATTATCTATTATAGAATGTCAGATTTATAATAAGAATAATAATAGGAATCTCAGTAATATTATAAATGCGAAAGTTTAGATGTTTGGATGTTTGTTGCTCAATCACGCAAAAACGGCTGAACAGATCAAAATGATTTTTTGTATACTAACAGTATGTAATCTGGATTCACTTATAGTATACTTTTTGTCCAGATAATCACCCTCAAAGGGATGAAATCGGGGGTGCAAATATGGTCTATGAAACGGGGTGATTTAAATCCTCATAAGCCATTATAAGCTTTAAGTTTCAGCCAGTTGGGAGTATAACGGCGTGTCAATAATTTTAACGTAAGCCATAGCAGAATTTGACGTATTGTAAACAAGCTGACTTTTCGATATGTCAAAGCCGAAATATCATAATTCCTTCTGATTGATGACGTTATTTTTGAACATAACCTTTTAGCAATTAGGTCTATTATTGCGTGTAAATCAAAATAAATTTGCGATACTTTGGAATTGTTTGTCTTCATATGCTTAAATACAAAAACGGCTGCTTCAATGCAGTCTTTGTATCGTCAGTGTACAATTTAATTTTGTCGTGTATTATTGTTTACGTAATTGGTGACCCTTCACACTATAATAACTGTTTGATATAAGAGATCACTTGGGCTGGGCAGCCCAATCGTCAACATTGACGGTTGAAGCACCTTAGATCTATGCACAAATTACAATGTATATACTGAGATAGAGATACCAGTGAAATACTCCACTTAGATCGTAGCGCCGTTGTGTATTTAGTAAGAACTAACCGCACGACCGCTGCATCCCTGTTACTTCAATGTGCAAGTGCGATAGAGATAGCACCCAGTGGCATCTGGTACAAACAAGTTAAACCAAAATTTCCATAGAAAAATTCGTACTTCGAGTTGAAAGGCCCCTGGATTTATGCTTATCCGTATACATATAATACAGCTGTAGAAGGTCGAAAATCTGTACATTGAAGATATTGGCTAAATCAATGGAGCGATTGGAGGGCCCTTGGCATCGAAACAGAACACATTTCAACAGTTTTAATAATTCGTGTCTGTTTGTCTATCGGTTTATATGTCTAGGCATTGTGACTGTCGGCCTTCAGCCTCACGTGCATTGCCGCTCTGCTTCGGGCCTTCGGCTCTCAGCCTTACACTTTACTCTGTGTGAATGATCGGCATGAGGAGCCCGCTCTGTGTGAATGATCTGCCTTTGGACTCGCATGCCTTGCCCCTCTGCATCAGTCCTTCGGCCCTACATAAGGAGCCCGCTCTGTTGGGATTCTCGGCCTTCGGCCTTGCGTGAATTGCCACTCTGCTTCAGGCCTTCGGCCCTACATGCGTGCCACACGGCTCCGAGCCTTCAGCCCTCATTCTTATATAAGGAGCCCGCTCTATTTGAATGCTCGGCCTTCGGCCTCGCATGCATTGCCACTCTGTTTCGGCCCGTTAGTCATCAACTTTACATGAAGAATCCAGTCTGTTGAGAAGCTCGGCCTTCAGCCTCGCGTTTCTTGCCTCCCTGCTTCAGGTCTTGGGCCCTCAACCTTACATAAGAAGCCCGTTTTGTGTGAATACTCGGCCTTTCGCCTTGCATGTTTTGCCACTCTGCTTACGGCCTTCGGCCATCATACTTAACCCGCTCTGTTGGGACGTTTTACGTAAGAACTGCGTAGCGACACTTTTATCATTGTACATGCAATATTTTACGGGCTTCATTCGTCTAGAATCGGTACATTTGATATAAATAAGCTTAATCATTCGTTTTGAAAGCACGAGCACGTAGCACCAACTCCCGTTACAATCGGACACTTTTACTTGAAGTTGTCAGACGATTATATATACCTAGGACAGACTGTCCAGTTAGGTCCAAGGTACCCAGTTAGTGAAGGGCCAACTTCGAGAAAGGGGTAAATCGTCAAATCCGACTCGACTGGGCAGCGTTCGAGAAGCTACGGCACATCTTTTCGTCCAATATTCCGCAGTGTTTCAAGACAAGGCTCTTTGATCAGTGTGTGTTGCCAGTGACGACATATGGCACTGAAACGTGGTCGCTTACTATGGGCCTCATAAGAAGGTTCAAAGTCACCCAAATAACAATGGAGAGGGCTATGCTGGGAGTATCTCTGCGTGATCGCATCAGAAGTGAGGCCATCCACAGTAGAACCAAAGTAACCAACATAGCCCACCGAACCGCTAAACTTAAGTGGCAGTGGGCGGGGTATATAGCACATAAAACCGTTGGCCGTTAGGGAGGAAAGGTTTTCGAGTGGCGACTAGGTACCAGAAGGCGCAGCGTGGGTAGGCCCCCCCACAAGGTAGACTAATGACCTGGTGAAGGCCGCAGGTGTCCGCTGGATGGGGATGGCAAAGGAACGGTCATTGTGTCACTCTTTGGGGGAGGCTTATGTCCAGCAGTGGACGTTTTTCGGCTGATATGATGATGATGATTCGTTTTGAAAAAAGGATTACTATTAAAATTTTCCGTGTGCGGTAAAGAGCATTTCATATTGAATGTAATCATTTCTTAAGGGATGTAAAGAAGGGTGAAAGATGTATGGGAAAACAAATAATTCTAAAGCAAGAATGAGTTCTACGCAGACGAAGTCGCGGGCAAAAGCTAGTAATAGTATAATAGTATAAACGGAGCTACCACCAACGCCGCAAAGTTGAGCATCATGCAATTATCACCTGTATCTTTGGATTGAAAGCCAGTTCATACACAACGAATACTACGCCCACTGCAGTTGAATCGAACCCTCCCTGCAGCATGATGACCGCTTGCGCCGCTAGCAAGTCATCGCTGAATTCTGCAATGAGTTTATCATCAACATCGGGGTCCTTCATATCACCATTAACGTGTTTAAAACTAACCTTATCAGTATAAGATTTAGAATAGAAAAACATTTATAGAAATACCAACATACAGCACCAAAGAGAAAACAAAAATCTAAACATGCAAGTAGTGAGAAAAAAAAACACTTCCAAAATATAAATTACAAGCAAACAGACAAAGAAAGACCTTATTAATACTAGGTGCTGTTATGGTGGCTACAATAGGACACAACTCAGCATTAAGCTGTAGCACAAGTATACCACAGCGCTGGTCTTCCGTGGGGCCCAGGGCCATTAGAATTACTCTTAAAGATGCGGTATATTACGTTCTTTGAGTTCCCGATATTTCGAAATATCGGTAATAATAATTCTCACCTTATCAGGTTGTATAGGATCAACTAATAGACACTAACTGACGGAGGGGGCTTAAAACGCAGGTAAGGTTGCACATTTTTCATAATAAATAATAAATAAATATTGGGGGACAGTCTTACACAAATCGACCTAGTCCCAAACTAAGCAAAGCTTGTACTATGAGTACTAGACGACGATATACATACTTGTATAGATAAATACATACTTAAATACATAGAAAACATCCAAGACCCAAGAACATAATATCCGTGATAAATGCACAAATAAATGCCCTGGCCGGGATTCGAACCCGGGACCTCTAGTTTCGGCGGCAGAGTCACTCCCAACTAGGCTAAACAGGCCGTCTAATAAATATATAAGTAAGTTTGTCACTTACTATTTATATTGTTTGGTTTTGCTGATCAAGGTTCAAAATAATTCACAAGTTTATCAGTTGAAGAAATCAAAACAAAGCAATAACCGTTATAAAATAAAGTTTATTACAAAATGTGACTCATCTTGCTTACCTTGCCCATTGTCAAGTTTTTCCTTATTCATCTTAACTAGTGCGTCAAGTAGATCGCTTTTTTCAATGTGACTGGCAGTTCGCTGTTCAACAATTCTATTGACAGTCTTTCTAAAGAACTCCACACTCTTCTTTGGAAACATTGAGAACCTGAATAAATCAGAACAATATAACAGATTTAACTCTCGCGTTTTATACACATACTTAAAAAAATTGTTAACGGGCTTAAAGCGATATTTATTTATTCATTTTTTTACCGACGTTTCAACACGGGTTGCACCAGTCTTGTTCGCGGCAGAAACAAACTGTTCAGAAAGTTGTCAATTGAGATATGGGTACATAATTCAACGATTTTTTTATTTATTTATAGGGTAGTTGGTATTTGCACATGACTATGTCCTCAACCCGAGGTTATTAATTTTCAATTTTTCACTCCGGTTGAAAATTAGTCTCATAAGACTTTCAGTGAATAACATTTTTTCAAAATAAATAAATTGTTCATGGGCGTTAAGTCTGGACTTCTTGCAAGCCTTCCACTCGTTCCGTTTGTACCTATCTTATCTATAAACATATTCAGTCCGTTTTGTTTTTTATCTTTAATAAAATAATAATCCATCATAAGCATTAAAGGAAGTTCCCTCCCAGGGTATATCTACTGTACCGATAGCTTCCTTACTTCGATAGGCAAGAAAATAGATTTGAACGCGTTTTAACTTTCTTGATATAAGCGTCAAAAATATCGATACTTCATGTCCTCGTCCCATACCTGAGTGCGATATACCTGAAAATATCCACAAGGGCGGGCCAGAAGAAAATGCTGTACCAAGACAGGCCGCGGAACCAGTTGTACTCCATGAAGTCCCGGGTGACGGCACGGATGGGGCTGTCGCCGGTTACGATAGCGTTGTTCTCGATACCAAACGCGAACGTGCCGATCACGTCAGTCGTGCAGTCAGCGAACAGACTCTGAATGAGACAAATAACTAATATAAACATAGGGGGACAATCTTACACAAATTGACCTAGTCCCAAACCACGATATACCTACTTGAATACATAGAAAACATCCAAGACCCACGAACGAAATATCCGTGCTAAATGCACAAATAATGCCCTGACCGGGATTTGAACCTTTTGTCTTATTTTCGCTGGCTTGGCTGACTTGAAAGGACTTGGGAGGATTGACAGGACGACGACCGACCGAACGACCTCCTATCGGTCGTCCTATGTACCACTGGAAGGATTTGGTGGAAGCGGATCTACGTGAGCTCAGAGTCGGTGCAAACTGGCGAGAAATGTGGCGTGCCGTTGTGGTGGAGGCCAAGAATAATTTTGGGTCGCCGTGCCAGCACAATTAAGTTTGCTTAAATTTCTCTAAATGAAGACGTCAAATGTCAAATAATGAAACTTTTCATTCTTCTGCCGAGACGCACAAAATTGAAACTAAAATTTATGTTAAATTTTGAATTATAACTTTACCCTTATGTCTGTAGTTTTGTTGTTGATCATGTCTTGTCGGATTCGGTTGATCGTGGCCTTCGCTTTAGACGATAACAGTGTGTGCAATGCTTTCAGTTTTGCTGCAGTGAAGATGTACGTCAAACGGCGTCTTACATTACTCCATGTTGGTTCCTAAAAATTCATGAGATCTCTTATAGTTTTGCCATAAATTTTGATCAAAGACTTTACGCTGCGCTCATTCGTTATTAATAATGCATCATTTGGAACATCTAATAACATATTTTATTATTGTTTGATACAATAGAAGCCACAAGGTACACCCATCGTATACATAATATGTCACCATCGTATACTTGTCATTTTTAGGTTTTTTTTTTGTTTTACTTATGTGTCCAGTTTCTGTCCAGGAATCTGATTGGATTATTGACAGGAATTATTTTTAAGTAATTTTAATCATTAACACTGGTGTTATAGGATATCTAAATGAAATTACAAACCAATGGATCTAAGTTATTTAAATAAAGAATCAATATATGATAATATACCAATGATATTTTTCCATAATGTTGCTAAGACTGGAGAGGAGGCAGCTTCCTGGTATATTGAATAATCTATCTAATGCAATATATTCCAAGATCTTAACAAAACTACCAACTATAAACTGCCCTTACATTGATAGTGAAGATGTTCAGCCCCCCTATGGGATCTGATTTCCCGGACGATAAGTATCTGTTCCGGAACTGGTCGCTGTCAGACATCAGGATCCGACGGGACACTTCAGGGTCGGCAACTACCAGCACTGGCTGACGGAACACCCAGATACCGACGAACGGGGCTGAGTACTTCTCGTGGAGGTCGCGCATCCAGATACCCTGAAAATTATTACTAGTATTCCTATACGCGTTTAATTTAAACATTGATTAGAAGATTTAGAGAAAGGGGGCTCAGGAGAATGTTACATTTCTCATATTTGGAGCAACCCCACTGGAGATCGCCACCTTACAGAAGACCATAAGCCATAATGACATCACCACTTGCTCTATAAGCTTGTAGTTTTTATATTTTACTCGCCGCTAGGGTTAGTAAACCCGCCAGAGCTACAGATGATGCACTTTGTATCATAGTGTGAGACCTGCATTTGTCTCTAGCTGTGGATCTATACCTTCCTCGATTGGATTGATACATATTATATTATCTGTGAGATAAAATTTTGCTATATCCTACCTCTCCTTCAGTGTGTTATCGTCATAATCAGCCAAAAGACGTTCACTGGTTGCACATAGGCCACCCTCAAAGAACGCCACATCGGCTGGCCATGAGATGGCCGCATTCAGCGGACTCCCGAATTAACCAAATCATCAACCTACCTTACGGAGGGCCTTTCCACGCTGCATCGTCGTTTTTCACTGTGTTACTACTCACAACATTCTTTTTGAAGAAGCAGTCGAAGTTGCCCAGCAGGGGGTGTGGCGGGGCATGCGGTACGCCGCGGTCAGCCCAGTAGCGGTTATGTTTGCGCTGGACCAGCAGGCAGGCCAGCAAGATGGCCAGTGACACGCCCAATATGATGAACAACATCGCGCTGAAAGCGTAAGAACTTTTTTAAATACGTCATGAATACTTTTTTCGTTGCCAAAAAGCTAATAGGAGTACGGTATCTTTTGTTCCCCATAAATAACCAAGTTTTATGACAGATGTTTAAGAGTGCGCAGTACGCTCGGTTCTCCATACAAACGTATTTATGCTCTCATTTTAAAACGCCTTGCTAGAATAACATAAAACTTTGTATACACAATGGGATCTGGCATATCTAGGTCGAAAATTAATTTCTGTTGCTTGAAATTATAATGGAGAAAAAATACAGCGATTATTAAGGTTTTCATACACGCCGTAAAAAACTCAAAAAACCGCTGTATTTATTTTCTTTTACAATTTCTAGCAATAGAAACTAATTTCCGACCTAGATATGCCGGAACCCATTGTGTATACAAATTTTCATGTTATTCTAGCATGGCGTTTTAAAATGAGAGCGTAAATACGTTTGTATGGAGAACCGAGCGTACTGCGCCCTCTTAACTCAAACACCACCACATATGGGTCATACACGGATTTAGTTCAGGTCACTAGAAAGCCTATTTTTTCGTTGAAATCATAATCCGAACGAACGGCGTCTCTGCTTATCTAAATATATGTAATAAAAACCGGCCAAGTGCATGCCGAACTACGCACAATGAAGGGTTCCATACCTACTATACTACTACTCCACATTTGAAACCACTAGTACCATGAATTATAGTAAAAAGGTCGTATCTTCATAGGACAATCACGACACTTACGGCCTTTTATTTGAGATCGGCAGTTTTTCGGTGATAACTCAAAAACTATTCTATTGACTTACATTTAATAACTTTTCTTGTAATCTAAAAGTAAGTAAATACCAATTATATAATTTTTTTTTCAATATTTTAGGGTCAGTAGTTTTGGAGATAAAGTAAGGGAATGATCAATTAATTGTCACTTCTTTACGTAAATATTTTGAAGACTATTTATTGCATAATTATAAAAAATATATACTTAACATCCTCAGGTTGTCTTTTTTTTCAAGGGATAATAAACAACTATACACTATTTATTACAACTAGCATAATAATTCGAAATAGTATAGGTTTATGTACAGTCAACAGCATCATCCACGAATAATTTATTAGTATACAGATTGTTGTAGTTACGACAAGAGCGGAAACTTATTAAGATAATTATATTATACACAATAGGTACATATCAGGCTTATAGAATATACAAACGTTAATTTGACTATTAGGGAATTATGAAAACAGAGAATTATTGTCAAAAAGAGAATTTATAACATTTTTTGTGTTTTTTGTAATGGTTTTTATTTCAATATACTCTCTTAGTTTATTATTATTACAAATAAATAATTGAATTTAATCACATTAATAACAAATAACTAATAAAATTAAATAAAAATTAAACATACCTACCTACCTATAACTATAATCTACAATCTAAGTTAGGTCCCCCAAGTCTGTTCCCTGCGGAAGGGTGCCCATAAGGCTGGCTGCATTCCCCCGTTGAATGGCGATGCCTATTCTTTGTCCGAGGAATGAGCCAGCCGTTTTTTTAAATTCTGAAAAAGTGTATGGGCACCCTGACTCCACGGTCCTAAAGTCTCGACTGCGAAAGCCGCAAATATGTAATTATGTGTTAGATTGGCATATTTGCGGCGCTTAAGGGCCTCAGCCGCCGCCGCCGCTCCGCCAGCCCTCATCGATGTGGAGGCTAAATGAGACGGCGCTAGGGTGTCCACACAAGTGGCATCCCAAATGAGCGGCCGTCCCATTTGCCAGGGAATGAGCGTCATTCCATCGGGCCTCTTGCCGTCGTCGCGTCCCAGACCGGGTGGTTCCAACGCGGCGTTTTTGTAATGTGTGTCAAAAAATATATTTTGCATTTTTTATTACGTTTCTATTTTACCCCCCAAAAGTGGCCCCTTAAAATTTATTTATTCGTCTTTGGGTCAACGACTTACATATTATACGTACCATATTTCAACTCAATTGGTCACAGCCAGCCAGTTTGCTCTGAAACTACTTACAGTTTCAGAGCACACGTGTGACACGAGTGATCCTATAAGGGTTCCGTTTTCAGGGTTTCGTAGTCAAATCTGCAAAAACGGAACCCTTATAGATTCGTCATGTCTGTCCGTCGACCGTCCGTCCGTCCGTCCGTGTGTCACAGCCGATTGACTCGGAGACTATGAGCACTACAATTATGAAATTTGGTAGGAAGGTGTATGCTATAAACGCTATAGAAATATGATGTGAAATTACGAAAAATAAATTAAACTGTAACAGGGGGTCAAAAAAATATGTAGATTAGGAGGTGTTGGTACGGAACCCTTCTTTGTTCGTGGTCCGACACGCACTTGGCCGGTTTTTTTCTGTTTCCGTAGAACCCTAAAAATATAAATTCCACGCACATGAGCCGTTAAAATATTGACCACAGGACAGAAGACTTATGTTTTCACCCGTGTATGACCCATATCTACATTATTCTTATGAAATTGATAAAAATAAATGAAATAAATGAACTTTATCCTGCAAGTAGACCGCAATGCTCGTTGGTCACGACACTCACTAATTACTGATGAAAGACCACTACCCGTATTAACGTTATCACAATGAATGAACTAAGAAAGTAATTAGAGTGTAAGCATTCTAAGTAAACAGTGAATGCAAGTTCCTGATAACTTATAATTATGTATTCTTTATTTGCAGTAATTAGTTAAATACGTAAGTTGGTCTGTCCGTACACATAGATACTTAAGAATTATTCTATGTAGGCCGTTCCGTGTCCAGGCCGGCCCATTTTCTATGACAGCAAGGCGATGGCCGCTTCTCGCTTTCCGGTGGCGAATGCACTATTAGTCAATACGAGTACACTCTAATTTCGAAAGCCCCTCTTCTCATAAGAAACTAGGCCCAAAACACCATATTTCCCAAAGGGTTCATTCTCGATTTACACAAAAACCATTGAGAACTAGTCCCAAAATACACCTTTTCCAAAATACCCCAAATTGTGTTTACTTGTAGGTGGCGTAATACTTTATTCTCATAATGCATAGTTCTCAAAACACTCTAGTTCCAAAATACCCTATTTTTTCTTTTCTTTTCGAATGTCATGTCTCTTTGTAATTGCTTTCATATCAGCCGTAACCGTTACCCGTTTGACCCCAAGAGTATATTATTCAAAAACAGTTTTTATTTAAATATTATTTTGAGCTATACAGTGTGTAATCATTGAGTGTAAATAATAAATAAATAAATAAATAAATATTAGGGGACATTTTTTACACAAATCGAACTAGTCCCACAGTAAGCTCAATAAGGCTTGTGTTATGGGTACCAGACGACGATATATTTAATAGATATAAACATAAATACATAGAAAACATCCAAGTCTCAGGAACAAATGTCTCTGCTCACCACAGAAACATATGCCCTTACCGGGAATCGAACCCGGGACCTCTAGCTTCGGAGGCAGTGACACTACCAACTAGGCTAAACAGGCTGACAAACTGAGTGTAGCCAGGCGATAGTTCCGTAAATATACCAGATATCAGAAAATTTCATATTAATATCACCCAATGAGTAATATAACTTTTTTTTTTAATAAAAGTAGTAACAGTAAAAATATAAAGTTTAAACGCTTCCATACATTAAGAGGGCGCAGTACGTTTGGTTCTCCATACAAACGTATTTATGCTCTCATTTTAAAATGCCATGCTAGAATAACATGAAACTTTGTATACACAATGGGATCCAGCTTGTCTAGGGCGGAAATTAGTTTCTGTTGCTTGAAATTATAATACAGCGATTATTAAGGTTTTCATACAAGCCGTAAAAAACTCAAAAAACCGCTGTATTTTTTTTCTTTTTCAATTTCTAGCAACATAGACTATTTTTCGACCTAGATATGCCGGATCCTATTGTGTATACAAAGTTTCATGTTATTCTAGCATGGCGTTTTAAAATGAGAACCTAAATACGTTTGTATGGAGAACCGATCCACACCGATCGTACTGCGCCGTCTTAAGTACGACGACAACTTCACTCCTCAAAGAACGTCGGTGTCGTAAGAGATAAAACCGCTTGAGATTTCTTATTTGCATGAATAAACTGTAATAAAATAGTAAAACTACCATGTATGAAATAATAAATCTAACAAATCATCAAAACGTCCTTTTTCATTGTCATTGCTGAACTTAAAGGCACACAAATCTTGACGGCACTGACGTCCCTTTAGGGAAATAATACGGTATCTATTTTGGTAAATACGCATCCTCAAACCCGGGTATGTCCTAAAACTACGACCAAGACCACCGGGGGATGGGCAGCAGCATCCCTAGAGTGCGGTGGAGATACTGCGATCGCCAACCCGCATGGCAAGCGTGGCGATTATGGCATATACCCCCCGTGAATATGGGGGAGGCCTATGTCCAGCAGTAGACGTTCTTTGGCTGATATGGTGGATGGTGGTGGCATCCTCAAAAGCATCTTAATAATGCACATTTTGAAAGCAATTACAAAGAGTCATCCGAAAATAAAAGAAAAAAAATAGGATATTTTGGAACTATAGTGTTTTGAGAACTATGCATTATGAGAATAAAGTATTACGCCACCATACAGGTGAACACAATTTGGGGTATTTTGGGACTAGTTCTGAATGGTTCTCGTGTAAATCGGAGGATGGAGGATGAACCTTTTTGGAAATATGGTGTTTTAGGCCTAGTTTCTTATGAAGAGAGGGGCTTTCGAAATTAGAGTGTATTGACTAATAGTGCATTTTGGGACTAGTGCATTTGCCACCGGAAAGATTTGATGGCCGATCTAACTACGGCGGAGGCTCGGAAACAGCCCGATCTCGGCCTGGCCCGGAAACGGAACGGTCTAGTGATAATCATCCTTTTTAATCACGTATTTCCGGTTACACGTAATCACGGATTACAAGAAATTAAAAAAAAATGGACTTTTTAATATTGCCTCATCGTATGGACTTTATGGCGTCCCAAACGCTATCGATCCTAGAAGAAAAAAAGTGTCCCCAAATTTACATATAAAAATAAATTAAATAATATTATTTTTACATTTCGATGTCGAATTTGTTACCATCATCATCATCATACTGCTGAACATAGGCCTCTCCCATGGCATGCCATTGAGCTCGGTCTTCAGCTTACCTCCAATCCCTGCCTACTGCCTTACGGATGCGTTTTGTTACCATCATCATCAGCATGTGTCAGTCCACTGCTGGACATAAGCCTCTCCCATGGCATGCCACTGAGCTCGGTCTTCAGATCTTCTCTTCCAATCCCTGCTTACTGACTTACGGATGCGTTTTGTTACCATCATCATCAGCATTTGTCAGTCCACTGCTGGACATAGGCATCTCCCATGGCATTCCACTGAGCTCGATCTTCAGATCTTCTCTTCCAATCCCTGCCTATTGCCTTACGGATGCATTTAGTTACCGCTATATTTAAATCTATGAAAAGTAACAAAAATGTTCCGGGGACACTTTTTTTTCTTCATCTAGAATCGATAGCGTTTTTGATCCTGAGTCGAATGAGCGAAAATAGTCCATATAAAAATAATTTTTAAGAAAAAAAAACCGACTTCAATGGGGGAAGCCGGTGAAAGATTATTATACTTAGATGGTGCACTCTTAGATTCCATACAATAAAATAAAAATGGCTATAAGTATGTTTATAATGGTAGAAGACTAAGTACCCTCAATTCCTCATGGAATCATGGAAAAACCTTGTTTGCTTGACAAACAAAACGAAGAGAACAAATTGCCAAACGTGAACTACGCGTCGTTGAAGAGTTCCGTTCTGATCATCATCAGCAGTTCCACTTCATTAAATGTCACTTTTATGAATGAAAATGCTTGATTAGTACATGAAAATACTAAAATCACTATTTGTGTGCCTTTCACATTTGAAGAGTTCCCTCGATTCCTAATGGATCCCATCATCAGAACTCGAGCATGACTAAAATTAATCGTGAAAATAGAAATTGCTTAACAAACACAGCTAGGAGGACAAATCGCCAAACGTGAACTTTTCGTCGTTGAAGAGTTCTGTTCTGATCATCATCAGCAGTTCCACTTCATCCAATGTCACATTTTTAGATGAAAATGCTTGACTTGTTGATAAAAACACAAAAATCACTACATGTTTTCCTTAAAGATTTGAGTAGTTCCCTCAATTCCTCATGAATCCCGACATCAGAACTGCATTTTGACAAAAACGGGACCAACTTGGATAAATATACTTACAATCAAAAAAAGAGTTTTCCAAATCGGTTAAGAAATGACGGAGTTATGGAGTAACAAACATTAAAAAAAAAACATGCAACAGAATGGATAACCTCCTCTTTTGAAATCTTGAAGTCGGTTAAAAAAGAGTTAAATTAGCCCTTTTTTTTAATCTTACATGATACGATCTTTATCTAATTCGATGACCTTTTTCTTTTATGGTGGTCCTGATGTCAGTCCGTCTGTTTCCTTTTCACGCTTAAACTTTAGATAAAGTCAGCATAGAATAAATAACAATACCTACTCACGCACAGAAGGCCTACTATCAAAACAAATCAAAAGTTTGACACCTATAAAACTCAAATCATGGCTCTTTCGTTTATAGTTAGGGTTCTCATCGTCGTCAACTCCAGGTGCGTCGAGGATACACTGTCAACAATGTTTGGGTGAATTTTTTGCTCGGAGGTGAGTGCTTACCGAATATATTTAGACGAAACGGCAAGTGGAACCTGAGCTAATAGTTTCAGTCCCGTAAAAATAATTAAATAATTCCCTTTTTCCTGTCGTCGTGGGCAGGATTAGAATGCGGTGTTTTATAAACGCGATCTTAGTGGCTTACTGACTTCGCACAGATTTCCCCACTTGTAGGTATAAGTATTGTCAGTATTTAGTACATATGTATAACACCATGCGCGGAAGCACAGCGTTACGTAAGTATTACATTCGTACCACTCCGCTTCGGCACATCCCACGCCAGTCAGACTGTGTACGATCTGAGTGCATTTAAATCTAGGGGCGCAGAAGAATCGGTATTGACTCAACTTACAATAAAATTAACCAGTCAGCTGACACACAGCAGACAGCTGACTAATGCCGTACCACATCCGCTCCGCAAATAGGAAAGTAGCCAAAGGCTACGTATTTAAAAGCTTGCCTAGCGATTAACACCGAAATGACCATATTGTAAAAAGTCGTTACAACCACCTAGAAAGTTCAATTGAATATCGACTCTCTTTCCGTAAGCAATAGATTATGAGTGCAGTAATAGAATAATTTATACCAAAAATAACGACTTCAATTTTGTACTTCGCCATGCCACACACATGAGATTTTTACATATCCTTCCCACTTCACCACCTGTACTGCTTTCCGGTAGCAAAGGAGGTGGCTACTGCAGATGCTAGCCAAGTCACTTTATATGGGCCGATGATATTTGAGGAGTTCCGTTGATTAATCAAGGAACCCGTACTGACCTTCAGTAACATCATAAGTTCCACTTCAACATGTGTGTGTACTTTGACGAGCATTAACTGCTACATCAACAAAATTTCATCGGAATCTGTGAAGTGCCTACATCGTTGAGGGGTTCCATATGACAACTGTGGCTCTCATCACCAGTTCCGCTTCACTAAATTTGTGATTTCCGAGAGCCAATGCTTAGTTAACTACAGAAAATACCGAAATCGGCATATTCGTGCCTATCAAATTCTAGGACTTCCCTCGAATCCTCTTAGATCCCAATATCAGACCTTCACTTATATGGGACCAAGTTCTTTGAAACAAAAAAGAATTATCAAAATCGGCCAAGAGTTATCGGGGAATACACATACATAAAAAAAAAACAGACATGCAGACGAAATGAGAACCTCCTTCCTTCTATTGAAGTCGGGTAAAAAATAGCGGTCCTTATACCTTTCTACTTGTACCGTTCTGAGGTGTTCAGGTAAACGGAGGCCATACAATGCGGAATGCGTCTAACGACGCATGTCTATTAAAGCAATTTATACTTTTGGCACAGACCATATAGAGTTGATAATCCGGTAAAATGTTAATGCATGCAGTCTTTGTCTACGAAGTAACTAACGTGTTGTGACGGTCGATACTGGGGTAGCAGAACTGCACAATAGGACAATGGATTGGACATCACCGAATCTCACCAACTATACGGTTGTTCAACGAACATTACGGCGGTCGTGGGTTCCAATTCCGTTGCTTATCGTTGAGTTCAATGAAACTTTTTTGCGGAAAAGCTATAGTATTTAAATAGTACATTGTTTAACGAGGGGCGTAAGTGGAAAATTGCAAACGCGAGTCTATCATAAGCCCGGCTTTTGATGACTCAATTTTGCTATTTTCTTACGTCCGAGGTAATCACAATGTTTTCATCACATTTGCGAGGAAATTAATAACTCCACCAGCACTAATCAAAATTGAAAAAAAAATGACAACTTCACCTCCAGTATCAGTGCATGGTCGCCGAGAGGAGCGTACAGCTTCAATATTGCAACCAATCACAAAGCAGTATTCTTGCGGCGCGCAGCCTACTACATTTTTTTAAACCAATCAGATCACAGAGAAACTCATAACACCATAGGGAGTTATGAAAATCCATAACTCCCACGGGAGGTAGACCGTCTATACGCTCGCGTGTAAATAGTCCCTTTACGAGCAAGCGTGATGAAAATATAATTAGTGAGTTCGACTGACGAGTTAATAAGCGGACAATGTTGCGGGCAGAACTAGTTAAACATATCTTAAGTGATAACCCATCATAAGTGCATGTGACCTTATGACCCAATATCGATGACTGAGTAATTAAATCCGATAAGTATAAAAAAAAACATGTTTTGACAAAATTTGTGTTGAATATGTTTAGAGGTTCACAAATCCGTTAACTTAAAGCATCATAATTATTATGAATGTTGGAATGATATTTTTTTATCAAATTATGATTATACATATACAACTAATAAACATACTTGTTTACTTGCTGTCGCGTGTTATTTCAGTTTAACTATCATCAAGGAGAAGTTTATCGGGTTTTTCTTTGTAAATATTACGGAATTATAGGGTTTTACTAGCAAGTAAATCAATATAATAATCATTTTGAAAATGATCTCAAAATATATCAGAATCGCATGTATCACAATAAGTTGGTTCTACATACGTCAATGGCTTTTAGACCACGAATCGAGCCAGTGATGGAACTCGTCACCTATTATACATTTTTTACATATTTATTTCCAAATCCTTTTTTTTTTGTTTTGCTTATAATGGGCAAAGGTATAACGTATGATAAATCTACGTGTATGTCGGCTGTGTATGCAATTTGTGCAATGAAAGGTGGATTGGAATCAATACATTTTTTCGTTTTTGCAGTATTAGTTGTCATATTCGATTCGAAGGGGTCCATGAATAGGAGAGCATCGGACAAATCTTAATTAAAGTTTTCTATATATTTCTCCTTTTACGTATCCCAATCCTTTTAATTTTCAGCTGATGTTCATTGTCGTTGTCTTTATTTTTAGGCTTTAGCAATGCATCTGCCGTTTTTAAGGTTCCGTAGCCAAAATGGCGAAAACGATGATGATAGTAAACATGGATCCTTTTGGAACAGTAGGATTGTGACCATTGACCTTAAAAATAATGACCGGTAGTTTAATACTACTAATTCAAATACTAACGCACACCCAAACCACCAACGCACCCACGCAGAACCAAAGTGACCGATATAGCCTTCCGAATCGCTAAACTTAAGTGGCAGTAGGCGGGGCACATAGCACGTAGAACCGATGACCGTTGGGGCGGAAAGGTTCTCGAGTGGCGACCACGTACCGGAAGGCGTAGCGTGGGCAGGCCCCCCACACGGTGGACTGATGACCTGGTGAAGGTCGCGGGTGTCCGCTGGATGCGGGTGGCGCAGGACCGGTCATTGTGGAAGTCTTTGGGGGAGGCCTATGTCCAGCAGTGGACGTCTTTCGGCTGACATGATGATCTCAAATACTACCGTGTTGGTAAAAATATTATCAAGATTCATTACCTTAGAGACCTAACGGTGTTGGTATTTAGAAACATTATTTATGCTATTTTGCTATTTCATCATTAGCGTGCCCTTTTCCCATTTACGAGTACTTGGGGCCGGCGCAGTATTTTTCTTCCATAACTCTCTATCGCCCGTCATCTCGTCACTCACACCCTTCCTCCTCATATCGTCTCTCACGCAATAAGGTCTACCCCTTCTCTTACATGCTATTTTGCTATTTAACCGAGTTAAACAAAGGTCTCCGTTGCAGCTTCGGCCAAAATGCTTTTTCTATATGTCCGGCCGGCGGATGGCGAATTTCGGGAATTCCCGTTGTTCTTCTCTGCAGATTCCAATTTCTGAACCGATTCCCGTGAAATGTCGTGACCAGGTTTGATAATTGTATAATTTTTTTAGAGACAGTTTTTAGAAATTTTGAAACTGAAAAAAGGACACTCCATACAAAAGTTATATCCGCGGCTCAAGCATAGATCTATGCGTGAGTAATTCTGAACGTCAGTAAATTAGAAAATACCGCGTACTAGTTCCGCTCCTTCAAATCGAATAAAATAATAACCTTAGTTTGAGACTAGGTGTGAATAGGTGTCAGAGCGACATTGCGCATCACATTGAAATGCGAATACATTGGTAAAGTCACGAACAATCCCTTGTCAAAGTAAAAAACTTGCGCTAATAAACTGATGGCCAGCAGATGGCGTGATAATCTAACTTTTAATGGATACCGGGGCTCCCCCGAGGAAGACCCTTCTCTGATTTCCACGTCGGGAGCCGACATAAAATAACGATTTAAGATATAGATAACAATTTAAGTAATCGTTACAGTGGCTGAATGTGAAATAGTAGATTGTACAACAAGTGAATAAAACAAGCCATCATATCCGTGGCAATTTCGTCGATATAAAGTAAAGGATAACATGTTTTTTTTTCACTTCTCATGCTCTAAAAGTTGTAGATTTTTATGCTCTAGAGCATAAAGTAAAACCCGACGTCGGCGCGGACCTGACGCTGCCGCCCGCGGGCGACGAACACATTAGTATTTTGATAACATAATTTTAATTATGGTTATTATTATATCATTTTAAACAGGCAGCTCGCGCTGGTAAGTGTAAATCATAGTTCACTATGTTTAATTTTGTTTAAATTAATAATTGTTTAATTTTCTTTCAATCGATGTGAAAAGCAGAGTGTATATCGCCTCGCCTGCGGCTCGGATTGATAAATTGACTCAGATAAAACGGCTTGTTTTATGCACTTGTTGTTCAATCTACTATTATACTCGTGTTGTACGCTCTGCTTTTCACTTCAATTGCGAAAAAATTAAACAAATAATGAATATATATATATTTTTTATTTTTATTGAAATTATGCTATAAAATTTATACTTCTGTGAACGTCGACCGCGGGCAGCGGCGTCGTCGTGTCTGCACGCGCGCCGGTGCGCTGAGGGTTTTACTTTATGCTCTAAAGCATAAAAAGCGACTTTATGTCGCCTATGCAGTGCATAAAGGCGAACTTTTAGAGCATAAAAAGCGACTTTATGTCACCTATGCAGAGCTTAAGGCGAACTTTTAGACCATAAAAAGCGACTTTATATTGCCTATGCAGAGCATAAAGGCGAACTTTTAGAGCATAAAAAGCGACTTTATATCGCCTATTCAGAGCATAAAGGCGAACTTTTAGTGCCTTAGCGAACTTTCATCAACCATAGCGGACAATAGTGATGTGCAGGCGGTATATGTCTTAGGTGACCTGAATGCTCACGTCAATGAGCCATTTTATTGTGAGATGATGGAGTTTTGTACGGAGCAATTATGGATATGCGCAGATATCGAGAAATTGGGCATCAACTCCGGCACCTATACGTATGTCAGTGACGTTTATGGTTGTCGGAGATGGTTAGATCACTGCCTCACAACAAGGAGTGCGTGGGATACAATAACTAACATATCTGTGTTATATGATGTATTCTGGTCGGATCACTATCCCATCCTCCTGGAATGTAATATAAACCTGCTTAAACCTATAGTAAATAAAACTATTAGTTGCATAAGGGGCGGAATCGTATGGGGAGTCAGGCAACCCGAGCAAATAAACGAGTATCGCAGAATTTGCGACGATACTTTGAAAGGCGTTGACTTTCCAGACTCTCTTAGATCTTGTTGTGATGGCATATGCACGGATCCTGACCACCATACAAGCCTCAAGAATATTTATAGCAACGTGATATGTACCCTAACTAAGGCATCTGTTGCATCCTGCAATTATAAGCGTCGTAGAAGGGGAGGCTACATTGCAGGGTGGAACAAATACGTAGCTGAAGCTCACAGGGAAGCTCGGATTTGTTTTCAAGTTTGGGAGATAGCCGGTAAACCATGGCGAGGTAGTGTGTATGAAAGGATGACGTACTCTAAAAAAGTATTTAAATCTAAGTTAAAGTGGTGCCAAGATCGCCAGGAGCAACTACGAAGGGACAAACTTGCACTGGCCCATAATAACAAAAGGTTTGGGGATTTTTGGAAGGGTACAAAGAACGTGAATGTAAAGCCTGGTCTACCGGCAAGTGTTGAAGGCAAATGCTTGCCTGAAGAAATAGCCGAGTTGTTTAGGGGACAGTTCAGTGTCAAATCCTTGCTTCAATCGCGGCTGGACCCTGAGCCGGTGTTACATGTTGGGACCGACATGGCTAGGCGCAATATCTTCTTTACTGCGAAGGAAGTGGAACAAGTCATCAATAAAATGCAGAGAGGAAAGTCGCCTGGTCATGACGGTCTTAGTATAGAGCACTTTAGGTACGCTGGTCCTCATTTGCCGCGAGTGCTAAGTCTATTCCTAAACCTCTGTATAAGTCATTCTTACCTGCCCGATGACCTAATGAAGACCATTGTAGTACCTGTAGTCAAGAACAGAACGGGAGACCTCTCTGACAGGACTAACTATAGGCCTATTTCACTTGCGACCACTACCGCCAAAATACTTGACAGTATATTGGACTCATTACTCGAAAGACACCTAAAAATCCATGATGCTCAGTTTGGATTTAAGGCTGGGTTGTCTACCGAGAGTGCCATACTTTGTGTCAAACAGGCTGTCATGTACTACACGCAGAGAAAAACGCCTATCTATGCCTGTTTTCTCGATTTGTCTAAAGCGTTTAATCGGGTGGATTATGACATATTGTGGCGTAAGCTGAGAGAAGCAGGCATACCGGGCGAATGCATTGGTATTTTTAAGTACTGGTATCTGAATCAAATTAATCAGGTGAGATGGGCCAATGGTTTGTCGGGTGAGTATAGACTGGAGTGTGGTGTGAGGCAAGGGGAAATTACGTCTCCAAAGCTGTTCAACCTTTATGTCAATGAGTTGATCGGCGAACTGAGCAGTATGCATGCTGGTTGTTATGTAGGCGGTACCTGTGTCAATAACATCAGTTATGCTGATGATATGGTACTTCTTAGTCCTTCGGTCAATGCACTTGAGCAGTTGTTAGCTACATGTGAGGCGTATGCCTTGTCTCACGGTCTTCAGTACAATGCTCAAAAAAGTGAGGTTTTGGTGTTTGGGGCAGGTAGGAAAAAGCCATATTATGTACCTCCAATCCTGCTAAGCGGCTGTGTACTAAAGGTTGTTGACAGAGTGAAGTATCTGGGTCACATCTTGACAGGCACGTTAAGCGATGACCCAGATATTGAAAGGGAGCGTAGGGCGTTAGCGGTACGAAGTAACATGCTTGCCCGCAGGTTTGCCCGATGTACTGCCGAAGTAAAGGTAACTTTATTTAAAGCTTATTGCCAATCTTTTTACTCGGGCAGCCTGTGGGTCAGGTATACAGGTCGTGCTTATAATGCCCTACGCGTACAGTATAATAACGCATTCAGGAGGCTGATGGGGCTGCCTAGATGGTGTAGTGCTTCTGGAATGTTTGCGGATGCCCACACAGATGGGTTCCAGGCTATTATCCGTAAAAAGATCGCCTCACTGCTGGGCAGAGTCAGGCATAGCTCCAACAGTATCCTGAATGCGTTAGCAGATAGCTGTGATTGCCCAATAAAAAAGTTTTGGGTAGGGCAAATAAAAAGTGTGTCCCAATTTGATTTTTACTAACATAGATATATAAGCCCTTACTAACAAAATATGGATGTAATCCCATGAAAACATCTGAAATAAAGGATTTATTATTATATTTAGAGCATGAGAAGTGAAATGTTATTATTTAGTCGTATGGCATTCTAAGAGCCCCCATCAAGGTGGACTGACCAAATTATTCATTTTGCGAAGTAATTGATAGAAACAGGCTTTTGCGGAATTCCATGAAAAAATTCGGGAACAATATTCTTTTGCTATTTAGCTAAAGAAAATTTAGGTCTATTAGTGATAATGTAGAATAATAAGAAATATTGTTCTACAAATTCAAATTGCCAAAAAAAAATTTTTCTTTTAAATTTTATTAAAAAATGTAATTGCTCTTTGCGAGCATAACCAGTAAAGTATTCAATTCCTTGGGCTACAATTCCATTACATATTAGAGGTCCGTAGGATATCTCTTTTAATTGATGCCTCTGTCATCCCGAGTCGAGATTTTTATTAAAACCGTCATAGACGAAGGATGTTTTAAGTTTAAAATATGCTATACGTGTGACTTTCTATGGTGTAGTAGTACTAAACGGACGAATAGATTTAAAGATGTTTTTTTTAAATTAAAAGTCTTTTGTTTTAGCGATAGCACAGCCTGTTGGACGCCCGTTTTACCAATTTTTCCCTGATTTCATCATCATCATCATTATATCGTTATCCCATTACAGTTTTTTATCTGAAGGATCCAAAAAATTGGCGTAGGCACGAGTTTTAACGGAAGCGACTGCTTCTTCTGCTTTCAGCCCAAGGAAACTAGACCTTATTTGGATTAGGCTTGTCAAGTGAGTGGGCAACTTGACTGTTAGAAGTTTTCAAGCCGCCCGAAGGCCTCTCATCATCATCATTCAGCCGAATGACGTCCACTGCTGGACATAGGCCTCCCCCAAAGACTTCCACAATGACCGGTCCTGCGCCACCCGCATCCAGCGGACACCCGCGACCTTTATCAGGTCATCAGTCCACCGTGTGGGGGGCCTGCCCACGCTACGCCTTCCGGTACGTGGTCGCAACTCGAGAACCTTTCCGCCCCAACGGCCATCGGTTCTACGTGCTATGTGCCCCGCCCACTGCCATTTAAGTTTAGCGATTCGGAGGGCTATATCGGTCACTTTGGTTCTGATGGCCTCATTCCTGATACGATCACGCAGAGAAATTCCCAACATAGCCCTCTCCATTGCCCTTTTGGGTGACTTTGAGCCTTCTTATGAGGCCCATAGTAAGCGACCACGTTTCAGTGCCATATGTCATCACTGGCAACACACACTGGTCAAAGACTTTTGTCTTGAGACACTGCGGAATATTGGACGAAAAGATGTGCCGTAGCTTCCCGAACGCTGCCCAGCCGAGTCGGATTCGACGATTAACCTCTTTCTCGAAGTTGGACCTACCTAACTGGACAGTCTGTCCTAGGTATATGTAATCGTCTACAACTTCGAGCGTAAAGTGTCCGATTGTTAAGGGAGTTGGTGCGACATGGACATTTGACATGATCTTCGTCTTGTCCATGTTCATCCTTAGACCAACTCGCACGGAGGCTTTACTGAGGTCATTGAGCATTGTACTTAAATCCTCCATGGTCTCAGCCAAGACTACTATATCGTCAGCAAACCGAAGGTGAGTGAGGTAGTCGCCGTTTATGTTGATGCCTAGCCTTCTCCAGTCGAGAGTCTTGAAAACATCCTCCAGTGCAGCGGAGAACAGTTAAGGAGAAATAACATCTCCTTGCCTGACTCCCCGCTGCAATGGAATAGGCTTTGAGTTCTGGTCCTGTAGTCGGACTGACATAGTGGCGTTCTTGTACAAACTTTCAGCACTTCGATATACCGGTAGTCCACTTGGCACCGTTGGAGAGATTGTTGTTGTGTGTGTGTTGTGTGGTTGTGTTGTGTTGTGTGTTGTGTGACGTTTCAATCGAATCGAAGGCTTTCTCGTAGTCCACGAACGCTAAACAGAGGGGCAGGTTATACTCCTCAGTCTTCTGTATAACCTGACGGAGCGTATGGATGTGGTCTACGGTGCTAAAGCCTCTTCGGAAACCGGCTTGTTCGGGAGGCTGGAAGTCATCTAGCCTGCATGCGAGACGGTTCGTAATGACTCTTTAAAACAGCTTATAGACATGGCTCAGAAGTGAGATGGGTCAGTAGTTCTTCAGTAAGGAGTTGTCACCCTTTTTGAAGAACAGCACCACCACACCTCTGTTCCATGCCTTTGGAGTTTTCCCTTCCAGTAAGACGGAGTCGAACAACTTCTGAAGGGCCCTAAGGACCGGTTTTCCACCCGCCTTCAGGAGTTCAGCTGTAATTCCGTCTTTACCGGGTGCCCTGTTGTTCTTCAGCTGCTTAAGAGCCATTCTAATCTCGTACAGGCTGATGTCCGGGATATCTTCGGTATAGTGCCGGGTTAATCTAGCTCTAGGGTCTTCCGCCAGACCAACTTCGGGTCTGCTAGTTGACGTGTATAGCTGTCCATAAAAGCAATCTATCTCACTCAGAAGCTCAGGTTTGGAGGAAACGATTCTACCATCCTCAGTTTTTAATCTGGTGAGCTGTCCAATAGACAGATCTCTTGAGAAAACTTTAGAGCCCTTATTCTGCTCGATGGCCTCTTCAATACGATTTGTATTGAACTGGCGCAGATCGCGGGTAAGGGACTTAGAGATCTGTTTATTGAGCTGCCTGTTAATTTCGCATCGGCTGAAGACTGCAGAATCATCTCATTCCTTTCCTCGATGAGCCTCTGAGTGGAGATAGAGAGCCTTTTGGCTCTTTGAGTTCGTTGGGCCTTAAAGAACTTAGACCCAATGCTATGGACAGCTTCTACAAACCCATCGTTGAATTCGTCCACATCGCCGCCTAGACAATCGAAACGGATTTGGAGTTCCAGCTGAAAGCTCTCGCCTCTAACTTCCCTTCTCTCTAACTTGGCTTAACGACTGCTGTCACAGACAGCAGCCGTATTTAAAGGCTTAACGTGTCTTTCAAAGCACGAATTCGCTCAGTTAGTAAACTCTCACAGTGGTCACCCATCTAAAATCTGATCCCGGCCGTTGCTTCACCTCGTAGACCGTCCACGTTTTCCCTGTTTTATTTTGACAAATAAATAAATAAATATTAGGAAAGATTTTTTTACACAAATCGAACTATACCAAAGGAAAGCTCAATAGGGCTTGCGTTATGGGTACTAGACGACGATATAACAGTAGAGTATTTAAAAGATATATACTTAAATACATAGAAAATACCTAAGTCTCAGCAACAAATGTTTCTACTCACCACATTAACAAATGCCCTTACCAGTTTTCGAACCCGGGTCCTCTAGCCTCATAGGCAGTGTCAGTACCAAGAAGGCTAAACAGGCCGACAGCTTCTTTGTACATCATATATTTTTTGAGATCTATTGTATTATGAGAGGTGTGCAATATTGAGTATTTGTATTGTATATTTTGGGTAAATAACTACATAGGTATAATATTTTTATAGCTACTTCAGCTGGACCCCCAGGGCCTTTCATCCTTTGTCCCGCCTCCGAAACAACTTTTATCGACATTCGGCTATTCGGCCTCCCCTTATTTTTTATGTATAGAAATATTTTCAGAGGAAAATTTCCCGTACTACCTTTGTTGAATACTTTATCTAAGATTTTATTATGATTGCCAACCGATCACAAACAGTACGGATATATTGGATGTTTTCTCGTTCAGTGCGTGGTAAGAGGTGGTTTTCGTTCTTTATAAGGTTTGGTTTTGATAAAGGGTTTAAAAGGCTATTTTAAAATGCAATATATTGGCCTTGAACAATCTTGTAGTTTTCGACTTCTGTGCCTTTAACAATAGTACTTGTACAAGATGAGCACTGTAACAGGAGCAAATAATAAATAAATATTGGGGGGCAATCTAACACAAATCGACCTAGTCCCAAACTAAGCAAAGATTGTATGGGTACTAGACGACGATATACATATTTATATGGATAAATACATACTTAAATGCATAGAAATCATCCAAGACTCAAGTACAAACATCCGTGCTGAATGCACAAATAATGCCCTAGCCGAGATTCGAACCCGGGACCTCTAGCTTCAGAGGCAGTGTCACTACCAACTAGGCTAAACAGGCCGTGACAGCATACTGGCACCAACGAATGCGAAAGTAGTCTTGGCATAATGAATAAATTATGAATACTTACTTCTATTCCCGTAACATTTTCAAGTAATTGTAGATCTTTCCAACGCAACCCGGAAAGATCAAATACCTCTTTGAAATTCAAACGAAATAAAATCTCAGCGCCATTATCTAGTCTTTAAGTCAGCCATTTTATGGACAAAGGCATATTTCCACAAAGAGCGAGCTATAACGATTTCCTGAATTTAAAATGACATTCTCTAACACGGAGTGTTATTTATGCTTTTTAAGTGTTGCCATTTTTAGTGGAAAATATTTTGAGGCAAATATAACTGAGGTTTTAATTTTCTGAGTTCATCTCGTTTGTTACGTTTTGGTAAAAAATATAAATACTGCGGAATGAAAGCGGATGTTGCGAATAGCAAAATACCATCGTAAGTACTTATTTCTGAATAGACATAGCCTTGCATCGTATGTTCCTATTTTAACCATCGAATTTAATACAATATACATGATTATTTTGGGGTTGTAATCCGGAATGATTGTACATGGTCAAGAATTCAAAGTTATAATCATAGTTGGTATGACGGTTTATAACTCAAATAATTCTCTTTTTCTTCATATTCGAAGACAGGAAACAACACTTTTGCATACAATTTGGTCACCCTACCTCACTGTCAACTTTCCATTCTATCCGTCAATGAGAGTAGGGTAACCATGTTTGCTTGAGGTTTTGTATCAATTTGTCATCAATATAAATTTAAAAACCGGCCAAGTGCGAGTCGGACTCGTGCACTGAGGGTTCCGTAAAAATATTTTTATTGTATGATGTAACAAAAATTGACGGTTTTCTTAATTTTTCCTTTATCTGTGCTATAAGGAGTTGCTTTGTACCAAATTTCAAGATTCTGAGTTCACGGGAAGTACCCTGTAATTGATTCCCTTGCGAGTGTCAAAATTTGCGGCATAAACGACTGTATTTGTTGATTGCATTGGCTTAGAAGTTTGTTTTTTTCCAGCTCCAAGGGACAGTAGACATGATTATTTGATATAAATTCCGGCTTTATACCTCCACGCGTTCCCGAGAAAAAGGGTCTTGACAGAAAGACAGACGGACGGACAACAAAGTGATCCTATAAGGGTTCCGTTTTTTTCCTTTCGAGGTACGTAAACTATTGCAATATCCACACTCAATCAGAGTAAGTTACAGCTTGCACTCCCCATAGATGGCGTTGGCGGCCGTAATCTAACTTTTAATGCGAAACTTCCCACAGCGGCCCGCTTAATAGAGGAAACTATTTTAAGACCGATCCCGCAGGAAACAAATATTCCACTGACAGCCAGTGGTCAATCTGAGTAATCTATTTCGCATTTTAAATTG
Source organism: Notocelia uddmanniana (assembly GCA_905163555.1). Classification (NCBI taxonomy): domain Eukaryota; kingdom Metazoa; phylum Arthropoda; class Insecta; order Lepidoptera; family Tortricidae; genus Notocelia; species Notocelia uddmanniana. Next base: position 24,511,213 of record LR991067.1, read on the forward strand.
ATTTCCATTTATATTCATAGCTGACAATGAGGTATAAGAAAGACAGAACTTAAGAGTGCGCAGTACGCTCGGTTCTCCATACAAACGTATTTATGATCTCATTTTAAAACGCCATGCTAGAATAACATGAAACTTTGGATACACAATGGGATCCGGCATATCTAGGTCGGAACATAGTTTCTGTTGCTTGAAATTATAATCGACAAAAAATACAGCGATTATTAAGGTTTTCATACAAGCCGTAAAAAACTCAAAAAACCGCTGTATTTTTTTTCATTACAATTTCTAGCAACAGAAACTAATTTCCGACCTAGATATGCCGGATCCCATTATGTATACAAATTTTCATGTTACTCTAGCATGGCGTTTTAAAATGAGAGGGTAAATAGGTTTGTATGGAGAGCCGAGCCAGACCGAGCGTACTGCGCCCTCTTAATAATTAAGAAAAAAGAATTTAAACTGTTCCCATGCAAAATGAAAACGTTTATTCACAGATCTTGCTTACTTGTACATATGTATATTCTTCTGGCAAACCACAGAGTGGTTTGTTGGCAGACGAGGCTCCCTTACGCTTACGTAAGCTAAGAAGGTAGTTGAAATGTAACTTAAACGGGATCCTGCCGTTTTGTCAAAGTTATTTTGGTAAAATTTCATTACCCAAACAAATTTTGGCAACTGTTACGTTTGGTAATGCAATCTTTGGAATAATTTTAGTAGGCACATTTTCATTTGGACAAATTTTTACTTAACGTAAAAAATAACGTTCAGGCATTTGGTCTTTTACCAAATACTTCATTAAAGCAGAAAATCTTTAGACAATAAATATTTTGTCAAATGAATTGTTCTGACAAAAAGTATTAAGACAAAAATATTACTACGGGAAATAATATTGTGGTATGTGGTCTTTTATCAAATGGATTATATTAACAGGAACTTAGTGGCAAAACCGACTCGGATCGCGGATATTCGAGGTTATTTTTTTTATCAAAGAGCGGGAAAGCTTTGCTTGCTTGCTTGCTTAAGAGTTATTGTGTTATACAGGAACTTAGTGGCAAAACCGACTCGGATCGCGGATAGGTTAGAAGACGAAAGCGGGAGCTTTGCTCCCGCTTTCGTCTTCAAGGGTATTTTTTTTATAAAAGAGCGGGAAAACTTTGCTTGCTTGCGTGCTTGCTTGCTTGCTTAAATTTGTATTTTCTGCATAACTGAAATAAAGATGCAAATGCATTGTCCACAACTAAGAAGTAGACTTAATAGAAATGGTTAATTGAAAATGACGATACAAATCATTTGCCTTATTATATTTTGCGTAAAATATGTTTTTCCAACTGAAACATTTGACTACTTGAAATTTGGTTAAAGTACTAGTTGGTAAGCGAGTCATTGTCTAACTGTTCACTTGCCAGACATTAGGTTTGTATTATAATTATTTGTCAAGAGTTTATTTGCCAAATAATAATTTGGCAAATGAAAATTTGCGGAAAATTGTTTGCGAAATGATAATTTGTCAATATTTTTTTGATATAACAATAGAGACCCAACTTAAACATATCTTAAACTTAAATCTACTTAACTCTTTAACGCACATGGCAGTTATAGTTTACAACTCTATTGATGGCTACTGACAATGTCACAAGTCAAACTTTTCATTCAGTATGGAGATGTGTGACCTCACAGTAGAATCATGCACTCCTGAAAAAGAGGTTCATGACCCCACTTTGGGAGCACCCCGACAGGGAATGACGTGTTGACTAAATCGCCTCGTAAACGTCCCTGGACCCGCGATTCAGGAAACTATTTGAAAAAAATGCATTAAGTCCGGCTTTTGTGTAGTCAACAGCAAAAGTAGATGGTCATTTTAGCATCTTGGCACTTTGACGCATCCCAAATGTCGCAGTATTAATAATAATAAATATTAGGGGGACATTTTTTACACAAATCGAACTAGTCCCACGGTAAGCTCAATAAGGCTTATGGGTACTAGACGACGATATATTTAATAGATATAAACTTAAAAACATAGAAAACATCCAAGTCTCAGTCAAATGCTCCGTAGATTCGGATAGAGCATTTAGACTCCAAAAACGGTGCGTTAGGGCCTTGGACAATGCGTGGTTTCTGCAAAGCTGTAAACCCCTATTTAAAAAGTTTAACTTACTCCCGCTTCCATGCGTCTATATAAGAGACGCGTGTCTCTTTATTAAGGAAAACCCTAGTCACTTTACCAATCGATATGATACCAGTGCTAGACATACAAGGGCTCAATACCGAAATCTGTTATACCAGCCTCGCTGCCAAACCTTTATTTATAAAAAGAATTACTACAACATGTGTATAGTCCTTTATAACACTTTACCTGATGATATTAAGCTAGAAAATAAGAAATCGTTTAAAAGTAAGTTGACAAAATGGCTACAGGATAAATGTTTTTATAGTGTCAACGAATATTTGGCAATATGACATAGGTAATTTTAACTAAGAATGATATAATTATATGATAATGTGATGACAAAACTTTATACTTGACATTTAAATTTTAGACTTGACATTGTCATAATTTGCACACCTGCATGCAGGTTGAATATGCATGAACGAATCCAGTTTTAAATGTCTCCGCTCACCACAGAAACAAATGCCCTTACCGGGAATCGAACCCGGGACCTCTAGCTTCGGAGGCAATGACACTACCAACTAGGCTAAACAGGCCGACTTACTACTTTTCTTACTTAGTATTGTTACGTTAGTGCGACAAAGTACTAAAATGATCATCTATATTTGCTGTTGGCTATACCCTTTGGCCGTGGTCGTTCTGACCCGCCGCCGGCAGCTTGCAGCCGTCGGCCGCGGCGTTCCGTATGCTGTGTTCGTGAATGTTCGGGAGCGGTCGTTCTCAGATAGACGTCGCACACGGCGGGCGAGCTCACTTAAGCCACTTTTTGAGTCCTTTCTCAGAAGTAGGAAAACCGTGCATTTTAACGTCCTTTCGTATACTCGCACAGTTTTCTATACAGCACCTGTTGTACATCGTGATAAATGACACTGAACTACATTATATTACTGATTAAGCTGAGAGGATAAGCACGGATAAAAATCAACGTTACTTCACTCGACCAACGAAACACACTATACGGAACGCCGCGACCGACGGGCCGCTGCAAGCCGCGGGCGGCGGGTCAGAACGACCACGGCCTTAGTGGTGATTTATTTTGTCTAATTAAGATTAAACAAATAATAAACTAGTGGCTCCGCAAGCTCATTTTGTACGTTTTCCATCGCCATGGCTCCGTCATTTTGAAAATATACCAAAAACAGAATCTACGTAAAAATAAATAACTATCGAACCTGCCTACAAAGTTTCACAAGATTTGCTTGAGAAATGCGACCTGTAGAGGAGAAAAGCTGGACATCCGAACGTATGAAAGAATTTTTGCCCAAGCCGACACAGGGAGTCTATGCTCGTGCTTCACGCTTGCTGGGTCTATAAACAAATTGTCGTGGTATACAGAAGTAATGTATTAACTTTATTTATCTATATAAGTATGTATATCGTCGTCTAGCATGTGGATGGATGCAAGAAACGAGGTACGCCAAAGAAAAGGTGAAAAGAAATGGAAGATGTGAATGAAGAGATGACGCGTGACAGAGATGTATGGAAGAAAAAGACATGCTGCGCCGACCCCAAATAAATGGGAAAAGGGCAAGAGAATGATGATGATCGTCTTCTAGCACCCATAGTACAAGCTTTGCTTAGTTTGGGGCTAGGTCGATTTGTGTAGGATTGTCCCCCAATATATTTTATTTATTTATTTTATTTAGCTCTTAGATGTACCACCAACATTTCTGCATTGCCAAATGGTTGACTGGTAAAGTATGTCATACGGTAGTTCGCCTTTTTACGATACGCTTTCTGTAGTGCAATAAAGATTGAATCGATATTTATTTAATAAATAGTGGTGTCAATAGAGCGCTATTCCATTTATTTATTTATTAACTAATTAGAATCATGCCAATTGACATCAACCAAAAACGACCATTAACTGAGAGTATCAAATATATCTCATAAATAGCTGCCACTGCGTGCCCACTGCCTGTAAAGATTTTTTTTTGCTAAGCTGCGGAAATCACTCGTCGAGTAACATGACGCATATGCAAGGGTCGGAAAAACCCTTTTCACATCATACAGTAGCCTATCCGATTCCTATGAAATGACAGGCATTTTTCCTATGGGTTAACTTTATTAAACTAAAATTTAATTTCATCTTCATTCCACTGACTTTCTGACATGTTAGTTGCAAGATAGATTAACTTTAAATTGGAATAAGAATTGAATGTCTGAAACAGCCCCTCTGATGGATAATTCGCTGCGCAGATTACATGGGTTCCAGGAAATCAGGTATTTGCATTAATGGTATTGTCGCGTCCCAAGCGAAATGTTACACTACGTTCAACAATTAGTTTCGTGGATGTTGATAATTAAGTAATCTGCTAGTTAATTAATCATTAATATCGTGTGAAACTTACGCTAGATAAATATTGAACGCCTTAATAGTTTTCTTTTATTAAAAAAGTTAACCATGTGACGTTGTAGTTAATCTTACATTGTGTTGTCTCCTTTGTTTTAGGTTTTTCAACCGATTACGTATCTTCGCCCTTTGGACAATGTCTATCAAGACTTTTAGCTTTCAACCATGACGCTGGCATATTTGATTAACTGGACAGTGCTAATAAAATCAAAAATTGATCGAAATGACACATTTAAATATATTGCCGAAATTAAATTTTACCTAGTAGTTATATTGGTATGAACTACTTTGTATAGGTTAAGGCTAAAAAGACGACTGCACTCTTTGGCTGTTGGATTGCAACTAAATCAGTAAGACATTGACGACCTGTTTAGCCTAGTTGGTAGTGACTCTGCCTCCGAAGCTAGAGGTCCCGGGTTCGAATCCCGGCCAGGGCATTTATTTGTGCATTTTTCACGGATATTTGTTCTTGGGTCTTGGATGTTTTCTATGTATTTAAGTATGTATTTATCTATATAAGTATGTATATAGTCGTCTAGTACCCATAGTACAAGCTTTGCTTAGTTTGGGACTAGGTCGATTTGTGTAAGATTGTCCCCCAATATTATTATTATTATTGTATGTCTTTTCCGCTCACGGGACAATGGTGTCCCGGACCTTTGGAAGGCGTGCGCGGAGCCGAAGTACCGAGGTACCGAAGTACCAACCGAGTACCACATAGCCAACACGTAGAGGCCCTTTTGACAATTTAATGAAATGCAAGGGGTACACCGAGCGGATGCTGTCCCTGCCCGTGTCATGGGACGCACACAGAGACAGCATCCGCCAGGGTGTACAGGAACTATTGCTGATTGATGGAATCTAAAGGAACCGGACTATTGGGTGAAGATGATGGATTAATGGCTGGGCTATTGAGTGAGACAACGGACGTCTGCCTAATAAAACTGTCTCACATTTTTATCTCAGGCAGACGGTGACTCGCCATCTGCTAGATGAGCCCCTATAAATAGCGACATTAAAAAATGGCCTAAGGGCAACACCCGTGCAGAGGGCTGGGGGTAGAGAGGTGGCACTGGACTTTAAACATATAGCCAACTCGCCACTTAGGTGACCACATCCACCCCCGAGCAACAGCTCTAGCGACTCCACTCTGGACAGCCGGTTAAGGCAAGCCAGAGGCGGGGGGCCTGTTCATACAACCAACCCACAGGACACCCCCAGGAGCACTCAGGTACATAGGGTCGCTGCTCCCTAACAGCTCGCCACAAGCTGCCCTATGTTGACTGACTGCACTGGAAATCCAGTGGGCGATGGGGTCGTCACATCCCTACGCCTTTTTATTATTATTATTATTATTGTCATTTTCTATTATGCGATTACATCCGATGTTACGCGAAAAGTTACTACGTTATAAGCTATTAGTATAAGTAGAAGTAGTATTAAAAAAGCTGGCTTGCAATACAGCGCAATCTTGCATAGTAAACAAGGCCGTTTGATTTATCTATCGTACTTTTTCAAAGTTACGTGATTTAAACTGCTGGTCTAATAAGCCTGTCACCTCACACCACACCCATTTTTATATGGAATTTGTCAAATGTCTTTGTCAAATTCCATATAAAAACAAGTGAGGTGTGAGCACGAGTCGGTTTGTGAATAATACCTAGTTGAGATACTTGCACCCATTTGCTTCACTGGACCCAACGCAGAAACCAACAGGCTTGTCCCTGTTAAGGAGGCACTGGTGCCGTCTGAACAGAATCCGCACTGGGCACGCCCGGTGCAATTACCTAATCCACAAATGGGGATGGACACATAACCAATTGTGTGATTGCGGCATTGAAGATCAAACCATAGATCATATCGAGAAGCGATGTCCTAAAAGATGTTATCGGGACGACACGGGGGACCTCTACATTTAACACCAGGAGCTGTGGATTGATTGTGCAATCTGGATGTGGATATACAGGATGTGGCCTGTAATAGGAGCAAAAAATTAAACGGTACACTATTGAGCTAGCTCTCCAGCCATTATTTCCAAATGATTTTACTTGAAAAAAGAAGTTTTTATTTGGAACTTTTTTCGTAAATTTAGCTTATATGAACTTTTTTACTCTACTGGAGTGATATTTATAACAATTTATCCAAAAAACACTAAAAATTTATAAAAAAAAAAATCCCAAAAATATTCTTTTAAACCAAAAATGCGACAACGATTATGAGTCAGAACTTGAAGTAACCTCAAAATCAGCATTGACTGCCGCGCTATTATCTCTGGGTGCCAAGATCCATTACTTGGAGGTCATAACTTTAGATTAAAATTTCTTCCAATTGAAAAAAGATAATTTTTTTTGGACACAAGAGGTTACTGCAGATCCTCTGAGGAAGCGTCCTTTAAATTGTTTGCTCCTATTACAGGCCACACCCTGTATAAGCCACTTCTTTTAAATGTACTGTATAAATAATGGATATTCCTACTACATGAAACGCCATACCATTACATAGTTGAGATACTGCTTTAACTAATAATATATTTACTGTGCTATTGATCCAAGTTTGTAACTCGTTGTAACAAATCCGAAATCAATATTCTCAATTGATCAGCCATTGGAATTCATTAAGCGCCGTGAAAGTATAACTTTACCGCAAACAGGTCATTTCGGCCCCGTCTTTTATAGCTGTTTTATTTTATTTCAGCTAATAAAGACTGTTTGCTTCAAATAAGCACGTATTTATCCTGTTTCTTCGGGAATAATGTCACTTCGGTACACGTGCGTGCGTGTGTACAGTCAGACGAAAAGGTCTACTACTTTTACACTGCATTTGTTCATTACGGCCTGTTTAGCCTAGTTGGTAGTGTTATTGCCTCCGAAGCTAGAGGTCCCGGGTTCGATTCCCGGTAAGGGCATTTGTTTCTGTGGTGAGCAGAGACATTTGTTCCTGAGACTTGGATGTTTTCTATGTATTTAATATATCTATTAAATATATTGTCGTCTAGTACCCATAACACAAGCTTTATTGAGCTTACCGTGGGACTAGTTCGATTTGTGTGAAAAATGTCCACTAATATTTATTATTATTGTATGTCTTTTCCACTCACGGGACAATGGTGTCCCGGACCTTTGGAAGGCGTGCGCGGAGCCGAAGTACCTACCGATGTACCGAAGTACCAACCGAGTACCACATAGCCAATACGTAGAGGCCCTTTTGACAAATTAATGAAATGCAAGGGGTACACCGAGCGGACGCTCTCCCTGCCAGTGTCATGGGACGCACACAGAGACAGCACCCGCCAGGGTGTACAGGAACTATTGCTGATTGATGGAATCTAAATGAACCGGACTATTGGGTGAATATGATGGACTAATGGCTGGGCTATTGAGTGAGACAACGGACGTCTGCCTAATAAAACTGTCTCACATTTTTATCTCAGGCAGACGGTGACTCGCCATCTGCTAGATGAGCCCCTATAAACAGCGACATTAAAAAATGGCCTAAGGGCAACACCGGTGCAGAGGGCTGGGGGTAGAGAGGTGGCACTGGACTTTAAACATATAGCCAACTCGCCACTTAGGTGACCACATCCACCCCCGAGCAACAGCTCTAGCGACTCCACTCTGGACAGCCGGTTAAGGCAAGCCAGAGGCGGGGGGCCTGTTCATACAACCAACCCACAGGACACCCCCAGGAGCACTCAGGTACATAGGGTCGCTGCTCCCTAACAGCTCGCCACAAGCTGCCCTATGTTGACTGACTGCACTGGAAATCCAGTGGGCGATGGGGTCGTCACATCCCTACGCCTTTTTATTATTATTATTATTATTGTCATTTTCTATTATGCGATTACATCCGATGTTACGCGAAAAGTTACTACGTTATAAGCTATTAGTATAAGTAGAAGTAGTATTAAAAAAGCTGGCTTGCAATACAGCGCAATCTTGCATAGTAAACAAGGCCGTTTGATTTATCTATCGTACTTTTTCAAAGTTACGTGATTTAAACTGCTAGTCTAATAAGCCTGTCACCTCACACCACACCCATTTTTATATGGAATTTGTCAAATGTCTTTGTCAAATTCCATATAAAAACAAGTGAGGTGTGAGCACGAGTCGGTTTGTGAATAATACCTAGTTGAGATACTTGCACCCATTTGCTTCACTGGACCCAACGCAGAAACCAACAGGCTTGTCCCTGTTAAGGAGGCACTGGTGCCGTCTGAACAGAATCCGCACTGGGCACGCCCGGTGCAATTACCTAATCCACAAATGGGGATGGACACATAACCAATTGTGTGATTGCGGCATTGAAGATCAAACCATAGATCATATCGAGAAGCGATGTCCTAAAAGATGTTATCGGGACGACACGGGGGACCTCTACATTTAACACCAGGAGCTGTGGATTGATTGTGCAATCTGGATGTGGATATACAGGATGTGGCCTGTAATAGGAGCAAAAAATTAAACGGTACACTATTGAGCTAGCTCTCCAGCCATTATTTCCAAATGATTTTACTTGAAAAAAGAAGTTTTTATTTGGAACTTTTTTCGTAAATTTAGCTTATATGAACTTTTTTACTCTACTGGAGTGATATTTATAACAATTTATCCAAAAAACACTAAAAATTTATAAAAAAAAAAATCCCAAAAATATTCTTTTAAACCAAAAATGCGACAACGATTATGAGTCAGAACTTGAAGTAACCTCAAAATCAGCATTGACTGCCGCGCTATTATCTCTGGGTGCCAAGATCCATTACTTGGAGGTCATAACTTTAGATTAAAATTTCTTCCAATTGAAAAAAGATAATTTTTTTTGGACACAAGAGGTTACTGCAGATCCTCTGAGGAAGCGTCCTTTAAATTGTTTGCTCCTATTACAGGCCACACCCTGTATAAGCCACTTCTTTTAAATGTACTGTATAAATAATGGATATTCCTACTACATGAAACGCCATACCATTACATAGTTGAGATACTGCTTTAACTAATAATATATTTACTGTGCTATTGATCCAAGTTTGTAACTCGTTGTAACAAATCCGAAATCAATATTCTCAATTGATCAGCCATTGGAATTCATTAAGCGCCGTGAAAGTATAACTTTACCGCAAACAGGTCATTTCGGCCCCGTCTTTTATAGCTGTTTTATTTTATTTCAGCTAATAAAGACTGTTTGCTTCAAATAAGCACGTATTTATCCTGTTTCTTCGGGAATAATGTCACTTCGGTACACGTGCGTGCGTGTGTACAGTCAGACGAAAAGGTCTACTACTTTTACACTGCATTTGTTCATTACGGCCTGTTTAGCCTAGTTGGTAGTGTTATTGCCTCCGAAGCTAGAGGTCCCGGGTTCGATTCCCGGTAAGGGCATTTGTTTCTGTGGTGAGCAGAGACATTTGTTCCTGAGACTTGGATGTTTTCTATGTATTTAAGTATATATATCTATTAAATATATCGTCGTCTAGTACCCATAACACAAGCTTTATTGAGCTTACCGTGGGACTAGTTCGATTTGTGTGAAAAATGTCCCCTAATATTTATTATTATTATTATTACGGTTCACGCTGTAACCCACTTTATTTGCTCACTGAGTACGGGATAGGTAGTATGACTCATAGCTTTATACTACTTCAGAAACTGCATTGACTGGCGAGCTATAATCTCGTGGCGTCAAGATCCATAACTTGGAAGAACTTTAGATCAAAAATTCTCCAAATTAAAAAAAAAATCTTGTACATAATATATATTATGGAGTCACTGCAGATACTCTAAGGAAGTGTCCTTTAAAATATTTGCTCCTGTTACAGGGTGGGCGAAAATATTTAAAAGGACTGTATAAGTATTATTTTATTCCTTTCCTCTTTGCTCTTCGTCGTATTTTTTTTATCTGTATCTCATCTGTAATGAGTTATTGCCTTCAAGTATTTATTTTTAAAAGATCAAAGCGCCTGGAAACCCGGAAATATCTCAAACGTTTTATTAGTAGCTGTACAAGTAGAGATACGTAATTGATTAAAAAAGTTGTCAAAGAGTATTCTACTATGCCGAGTATGGGTGGGCGTGTATCACAGAATACATCGACGCAGAATCTCTACTTCAGCGAACCGATTTTTAGGGTTCCGTACCCAAAGGGTAAAACGGGAACTTTATTACTAAGACTCCACTGTCCGTCCGTCTGTAACCAGACTGTATCTCATAAACCGTGCTAGCTAGACAGTTGAAATTTTCAAAGATGATGTATTTTTGTTGCCGCTATAACAACAAATACTAAAAACAAAAAATACATATATTATTTAAGGGAGATCCAATATAAAAAAAAACTTTTAAAAAGTTGCTTGTTGCTTTCATCAGGCGCTGGGTTTCAAACTGTCTTCATCATCCTCCTAGCGTTATTCCCAGTACAGTTGCATCCTGAAGAATGCCTGGGGTCCGCCACCTAATCCCAAGAATTAGCGTAGGCACTAGTTTTTACGGAAGCGACTGCCATCTGACCTTCCAACCCGAGGGGGAAATTAGACCTTATTGGGATTAGGCTTGTCAAGTGAGTGGGCAACTGGACTGTTAGAAGTTCTCAAGCCGCCCGGAGGCCTCTAACTTGGCTTAACGACTGCTATCATAGACAGCAACCGGGATCAACGGCTTAACGTGCCTTCCAAAGCACGGGAGCGCTCAGTTCGTAACCACTCAAAGCGGTCACCCATCCAAGGACTGACCTCGCCCGACATTGCTTAACCTCACATACCGCACGCGCTAGGCGGGCGCCGCTGGGAAAACTAAAATCCGACACGCACTTGACCAAAATTCTACTTGATATAATTTAACGTTATTATTACTGTTAAGAAATTATAATACTTTAAATTAAATTAAAAGATGTTGTATAGATGCTTGGCTTTGGACTTGGCCGGTTTTTTTACAAGCTTGCACTATTAGTATATCTGTCTGTATGTGTGGTAGAAATCTTGCAACTGAATTTTAGACCAGTTATCCTCAACCGATTGAGTTTTTTTTTTATTTGAGAGAAATTTGGCATGCTTATGGTAAGTTGGTAACCTCCTAAGGACGAATCGCCTGATGGTAAGCGATTAGCGCCGCCCATGGACACTCGCAACACCAGAGGTTGCTCGGTACCATGATTACGTCTCCTGAGTCACTATTTAAAACCGAGATTTTTTATGGTTTAAATCCACCAAACATGAGTTTTAGCGATGATTGTAAACCCATTCTGACCTGGGTCATCTCGGGAGCATGCTAGAAGTCCTTGTTATAACATTTTTTCTAAGAAACTCGGTTACTGTTGTCTCGCTGACGGGACAGAATAACAACAAGGAAAAGTTGATTGACCCATCTCCTTAATTTGGCTGCTTAATCCCATTTGTTGTATAATCGTCCATGGCGTGTTGGTAATTTCTCATTTGGTTGTTGAACCACACCTCAGGCCGGAGATTGAATAAGAAGGCTCGACACTTCACGGAGCTCTCCCGACTTGGTACGTTACATGGCGAGTGCATTGGCTTTGACAATTTACTCACACAAGACATCCAACGTGCAATAATAGACTGATTTAATAAAAATAACCTCGCAGCCCCTATATAATATAATACAATACAACACAATTTAACTTCGAGTTCTGTTTCATAAAGTGTAGCAGATTTGACCTGTTATACTACTGGCCTATATTCATCATGTCAGCCGAAAGACGTCCACTGCTGGACATAGGCCTCCCCCAAAGGCTTCCACAATGACCGGTCCTGCGCCACCCGCAACCAGCGGACACCCGCGACCTTCACCAGGTCATCAGTCCACCGTGTGGGGGGGCCTGCCCACGCTACGCCTTCCGGTACGTGGTCGCCACTCGAGAACCTTTCCGCCCCAACGGCCATCGGTTCTACGTGCTATGTGCCCCGTCTACTGCCACACTAGCGATTCGGAGAGCTATATCGGTCACTTTGGTTCTGCTGCGGATGGCCTCATTCCTGATGCGATCACGCAGAGAAACTTAGCTCTCTCCATTGCCCTTTGGGTGACTTTGGGCCTTCTTCTTCTTCTTCTTCTTCTCTGGCCTATATTGGAAGGAAAGAACTAAGCCGTCGCTCTTTAGTAAATTATATTATTTTACGGTGCGCTTGTTCGTAACGCTTAACCGAATGTCTGATATATACCGAGGTTGGATTTTGATCATTTTTTTTTTATATAAAATAAATTAATAAACTTTCTTATTTGACAAGTAGATATCGGCAGAAATTAAGTTGACATTACGCGGCAAAATTACAAAATTTTTAAGTGGCTTATCTATTAAATTCCTTGAACGTCCTTTCGAACAAAAAATATTATTCTAAATCTGTTTCTAAAAGACGGAGGTTAAAACAACAACCAAGAATCTCCTCCTTTTTAAAGTAGGTTGAAAGGGTTACAACCTCGTATAGAAAACTCCTGAATGAAGTTACTGGCGAGAAATATTCTGTGTTATTGTCAAAGCAACCGCGCGTATGTGGAGAATGTGGCCGCGGCGGACTTACGACTTGCAAGCATTTTCTTCATGGCTTTATGAGGCACGAGGCAACGTTAAATCGCGCTGACACTTTAATATCATAGCCGACAAGCGTTCGCTGACCGACGTGTCATGATGTAGGTATAAGTTATAATGTAAAATACGTGTATAGGTCGATTCACAAGAGCTGGCGCGGAATGTTTGTGAAATTAATGACAGTTTCATACATTTTCCGCGCCAGCTCTTGTGAATCGACCTATACGAGTATATAGGCATAAATGTACAATAAAAAAGTATTAACATACATACGAGTTACTACCTTTGGGGAAGGCCTCTATGTCAAACAGTATCCTGAATTCGTTAGCAGATAGCTGTGATTACCCTATAAAAAAAGCAAAAGTAAAAGTAGTTTATTCCTTAAATTAGGCATATTACATGCACCTATGAACGTCAATAAACTACCACCGGTTCGGAAAAATAAACCTCTGCCACGAGAAGAACCGGCGTAAGAAACTCGGCGAGGTGTCATTTTTTCAAAATAATATACATTGTATAGTTAAATATAAAAATACAGTGTCAGCTACTACGAATTAACAAGCTACAGTAGAAAACCTATTTTCGCGATAGATTAGCCGTGCAGGACACTATCACTGCCAAACATCTCTATCCATGATGTAGTCGTTACTCTTAAATATAATATGCTTTTAAAATAAGTGTTTGTTTTACTACAGACTTGAATTTGGAATTGCTAAGTTCAGTAATGTTTTTAAGAATTTTATTGTAGAATTTGATACAATTTCCCAAGAACGACTTTTTCGCCTTAACTAGTCGATAGGAGATTATTTTAAATTTCCCATAATCCCTATTAAATAGTTATGGGTAGGGCAAATAAGAAGTGTGGCCCAATTTGAATTTTACTAACTTAGATATATAAGCCCTTACTAACAAACTATGGAGGTCACCTGACAACGTCTGAAATAAAGAATTTATTATTATTATCCTTCGGCTGATATGATGATGATCATACGCTGTATAATCCGTTTTAAAGATTTTATTACAGCACTTAGTCAGTGATCGGCGTGATTGATATGTATGGCACGTTTATAAGCCAAAATATTCTAGCGTTCTTCAACGTATAATTTCACCGAAGGTCAAGCCGGAATAACCTAAAAACTTTTTGACAACTTATTCGAACATAAGTTGACCGCGATAGCCGTATTGTCTGTATGATAGATGGCGGTAGTGATTGATGCGCCTTCAAGTTTTTGTTATCTATGCGACCTTACAAGAAGGCCTTTTGTGTCGATAATAACTACGCACAACCATAGTTCCAATGTTGTGGCAGATAGGCCACTTTTATAGAAACATATACAAATATTGGGTAACAATAAATAATAAATATTGGGGGACAATCTTACACAAATCGACCTAGGCCCAAACTAAGCAAAGCTGTACTATGGGTACTAGAAGACGATATAGAAGAAGAAGAAGAAGAAGAAAAATATTTATTCGTGATCAAAGATAATTAGTATACAATAAAAAAAATTGAATAAAAATCGTAATTCGTCACGAAAGGGTCTCGCCTCAGCATAAATGCCGACTCAGGAAGCCGGCGCTGATCTTCCGGCGAGACCTAAGTAAGAGCGTGTTCACATTATATCGGTGTCGGATTCTACACCGACATCGATCGGATAATGTGAACACGGTCGGAAAGTGACGGTGTTTCTAGTATGCTCCGCCTAAAATTGAACGCGACCGAAAAAAAAAGAAAAGCGACGGACCTGTTGTGACACTGACATGCGTCAAAGGGGCGTCCAATCAAACGACGGAGCATACTATAATCACTATAAACCAAATATTTAGGCGTAATTATACAATGAAATTTAAAATAGGACATTACAATTTACAATAACAATGCATATACAAGAAAAAACACAGAAAGAGCAAATAGTATAGTTAACAGAAAAGAACAGAACATACAATATGCAGGAAGAACAATGAAGGATTGTTGTTATATGATATACATACTTATATCATCATCATGTCAGCCGAATGACGTCCACTGCTGGACATAGGCCTCCCCCATAGACTTCCACAAGTACCGGTCCTGCGCTAGCCTCATCCTTACCGCGCCGCGTATTTATATAGCCTCCTGACACCCAGCGTCCTACACATAGTACAAAGGTCCCAATTAAGTTTTGACTTCATGTCAATTTGACAGAGTATAATTTATTCTGGCAAATTTTGATACCCAGGCTTCAGGATAAATACATAGAAAAAATCCAAGACCCAATAACAGATATCCGTGCTAATAACAAATAATGCCTTGGCCGGGATTCGAACCCGGGAAGTCTAGCTTCGGAGGCAGCGTCACTACCAACTAGGCTGAATAGGCCGTCAAACAATAAAAACCGATAACATGTAAACTATTGTTATCGATTTTTAATTGGACAGAGGTGGCAAACAAGTGAAACAAAGCTGACGGTCTGAATGATGATCAGGAGGCTCCGTAGCCTATGAACGCTTACGACCCCAGCACTATCACAAGCGATTTGCCGCAATGTTGACTTGAGCCTATGATCACATGGGCAGTCAACGGCAAAATGTCGTTGATCATTTTAGTACTTTGTCGCACTAACGTAACACTACTGCGACAGTTGAGATGCGTCGAAGTAGTGAAAGTGACAAGGTACTAAAATGATAATCTACTTTTGCTGTTGACTGTACGCTGACGTGTCGGCCCATAGGCGTCAGTGTGTCAGTGAGCATCAAGAGAGATAAGTATGGACCTTACAAATAATAGATGCTCTCGAACACTCATTAAAACTCAAATGGAAATGGGCGGGACACATTGCAAGGATGCAAATTTCGAAATGGGCAAAAAGATTGACTACTTGGAAAGGACCAAATGGCAAACGCAGACCAGGGCGACCACGCGCCCGTTGGGCAGATGACCTTGAAAAAGTTTCTAAAGACTGGCTCACAGAGGCACAAGATCGTGAAAGGTGGAAAAGTTTGGAGGAGGCCTATACCCAGAAGGGGTCCTAAACACTTTAGTAAGTAAGAAAACATTGAAAAAAAAATCATAAACTAAAAATTTTATTTTGTCTTGAAGTGGTTATGGAATAAAAAGGCTTTTTATTTTATATTTATTTATTTTATTATATTCCTCTAATTTGAACCAAGGCTTTGCATCCTTTGGACCCGGGTATGTCCTTAAACTACGACCAAGACCACCGGGGAATGGGCAGCAGCATTCCTAGAGTGCAGTGGAGATACTGCGATCGCCAACCCGCATGCCAAGCGTGGCGATTATGGCATTTACCCCCCATGAAATTGGGGGAGGCCTATGTCCAGCAGTGGACGTCCTAGGGCTGATATGGTGGTGGTGGATGGCTTTGCATCTTTTATAATGCGCACTTCTAAGGTTTGGAATTCTCTGCCGGCGTCTGTATTTCCGAGTTCATATAACCTGGACCTTTTTAAGGAACGAGTGAATAGGCATCGTCCGGGTGAGCTCGCTTCATCGTCGGCCTCATCTTTGCCTCCTGGCTAGATGCTGGCCAAGAGCGATCCCATTTTTAATAATAAAAAAGAAACTTCTTTACGTTTGCGTTTAAATATAACAAAGACCACGATTTCCATATGTGTTAACACAAATCGATCAGGTACTTGTATGACAGGCAAAATACAAAGATGCTGGCCAAGAGCAATCCCATTTTTTTATACAAATACTCTTTAAATTGCACAGTGCACACCTCAATTAATTAGATTATTAATACAAACTAGAGGCGGTCTTACCGCTAAAGAGCGGTCTCTTCCAGACAAACTTTGGGTGGCGGAAAAATAGCAACAAAAGTATTTAAAATTACTTTACTTTTTCCTTCTCTTGGCATTTCTACGCGTTTTGTTACAATCGTTTCTTTACGCATCGAAAACAAGACAAGAATGAGCTTGCTTAACGCATTGAGAGGCTTGTAAAGTGACACTTTTCATTACATGTGCTACAACCTACAGGGGTATTCAAAGTGAAAGTTATTTATTCCTCAATTCAGGTGTATTATATGCACAATGAACCTTGATAAACTACCATTGGTTCGGAATAATAAACCTCTGCCACGAGAACTTAAAAAAAGAAGGAGGTTCTTAATTCGTCGGAATATATACATGACATATTTTAATGTATTATGTTCACCGATTACTCGGAGACTAATGGACCGATTTCAAAAATTCTTTTATTGTTTGAAAGGGTTTGGTCCCATTTTCAGCAAGTCTGGCTCTGATGACGGGATCTTGGAGAAATCGAGGGAAATGCTCAAATTATAGGAGAGCCCGAGTAATAGTGGAAAAGAATGGAATCGGTTTTTATTGGTTAAAATTCACTTGTTTTAAACAATATATATTGTATATAAAATTACAGAGCCACAATTTTTAAAGATTTTTAAAGTAACCTTTAAACTTACCTACCACATAATCCCTTCTTTGCCGGCCCACCCATTCCGCTTCATTCATCCATTACTACACACGCATCTAGCGATTACACGACAAACTTAACTTTACAGTTATCTTCAGCGCCACTTTCTATCTCTTCCCTTTCATCAGTACGTGGTTTCTTAAGTTCGTCTGTTTCGCCGCCTACCCGCGTAAGTTTGTAGTGTTCGTATAAACATTTTCGCCCGTGACCTGGGTTAGAATGTGCCGTTTGCTGGACGGGTAATATTAGTTTTTATTACTGTACACTTTATTGCTGGTCAGTTTGGGGTATATTGTTTTTTTGGGATATTACGTGAGTTATATGACCGTGTGGTGGAGCATAGTTAAGTATGTCATACAACCTCACATAGTACATTCTGTTTAAAGTTGCCAAAAATATAACTACGCAATATGGCTTTATAAATTTTAATTTGCCAGTCGCAAGACTTAATAGACTTCTATACCTGTTTTCATAAACTTAATCAAGCACCTGACTCTGTTTTTCCTGCAAAGCAATCATATAAATTACTTTTTTGAAGATCAATCATTACAAATGGCTTTAGAGTAAAATTCTATTTCTGGCTTAAGCCGCAGGCACAATTATTATTACTGTATTCGCTTCTTTCATTTCCCGGACAAGGCTAGTAACATTCCAAGAATTCCAATACTTTCAAAACAGCTGTCTTTCATCTCCAAGGGAATTACATGAAGCGAGCACCGATTGCTTTCTAAAAACAAATTTTGCTGCAATTTCCTCACACGAGTCCCATTTGATACAGTAATGTTCTTATTACGGCACAAGTGCTTTTTTCAGGTAAACTGATTAAGGAAACCCAACGGAAACATCATAAATTCATAAATGATTGAGAGTTGGGATTGGGTTTGAATTGCGAATTCTTTATCGGGTTGTCGAGAGAGTTGTAGAGAAGATATTTTTTTCACGCAGCACATTAAGTACAGTCGGTAGCATAAACATGTAAATACTTTTCAATCTTTATTTCTAAACAATAAATTGCTAAGCCCCCAATCCGCATCGGGGCAGCGTGGTGGCTAATCCCCGTTCCCTCTCAACTATGAGAGCAGGTCTGATGTTCCCAGCCGTGGGACTTATGATGAAGCAGACACTATGGTGTCCTATAGACAATTCCGACTCCAGAGCAATTTCACGCGTTCTTTTTTTTTATGACATAGGTGGCAAACGAGCTGACGAATCGCCTGATGGTAAGCGATTAGCGCCGCCCATGGACAATCGCAACACCAGAGGGGTTGTAAGTGCGTTGCCGGCCTTTAAGATGGGAGTACGCTTTTTTCTTGAACGTTTGAAGGTCTGTTGAATCTTTCTTGATTTGTGGATTCGTCGTATTAACAGAAAAATGCATGTCCTTTAGTCTGAACACAGTGCATCCTCCGGTGTTTTGACAGCCTTACTCACCACCAAGAACACAGCGCAACGTATATAATTATAAATCGGCGCGGAATGCATGGAAGCGGGGCGATACAAATGTAGTACTACTTAGCTTCCTAAGCAGCAAGAAGTGGTGTTATGACTGCAGTCTTTTATATGGTGGAGGTACTTCTCCAGTTGGTTTGTTCAAAATATGAGCGAGAGACCACTATGTATACCCCTTCAAACTAGTTATGCACAGCCCCAAATGGATTGTGGCAACTGCAGTTGCCAAGCAACTACAGTTTAGTGTCGGAGTTGCAAGCGTCCATGGGCTACTCAGGCCGTACACGCGTTTGCCACTGACGTGGTAATAAAAAAACTATATTTTTTGTAAAGAAACAATAAGATTACCATTTTTAAAATCCGAAAACATTTGACTGGTTAGACCTATCTCAGAGATGACATACCGCTGTGTCAGACCTTTTTATTAAACCTACCTTTAAGAGGGCGCAGTACGCTCGGTTCTCCATACAAACGTATTTATGCTCTCATATTAAATCGCCATGCTAGAATAACATGAAACTTTGTATGCACAATGGGATCCGGCATATCTAGGTCGAAAATAAGTTTCTGATGCTAGAAATTGTAAAAAAAAACAGAGGTTTTTTGAGTTTTAACGGCTTGTATGAAAACTTAAATTATCGCTGTATTTTTTCTCCATTATAATTTCAAGCAACAGAAACTAATTTCCGACCTAGATATGCCGGATCCCATTGTATATACAAAGTTTCATGTTATTCTAGCATGGCGTTGTAAAATGAGAGCATAAACACATTTGTATGGAGAACCGAGCGTACTGCGCACTCTTAAGTGACAGAAAAGAGGTTTCATTATGTCATTAACAGGGTGTTATTTATTTTATTACGTGGCACAGTTGTTTTCCTAATTTTCTCCAAAAACTAACATAAACTTTTAATTAGTTTTATACTTAAGTCTACTTTTAAGGACGAGTACTATTAGCTCTGAAAGTTTTGGCGTCTAATTTGACAGCACCTTATACATCGTCAGTTTTGTAACAACGACGTCAACTCGAATTATTTATCGCTGTATTTTTTCTCCATTATAATTTCTAGCAACAGAAACTAATTTTCGACCTAGATATGCCGGATCCCATTGTGTATACAAAGTTTCATGTTATTCTAGCATGGCGTTTTAAAATGAGAGCGTAAATACGTGTGTATGGAGAACCGAGCGTACTGCGCCCTCTTAACCTGTTTTTTGCTCTGGAGTGTAGAAGGCTTGTAAGTTTCTGTTTCAAACATTCTCTGTTTATTGTCCAATCCACTCAAAGTATTTCAAGTTTTTGTCCAACTCGAAATGTACAAAAGCAAAAGTTGCTCGCAAAGTTTAATGGTACCTAATTGGACCGTAAATTTAAAGCCAATAAACTGGAGCCTTAATCCCGAGGCCACTGTTAATCCCGGCAAAGTTTGGAACAGGAATGTACATTTTTGTATTTAATAAAATGTGGAAGGAAATGTAACGTTCTCCGGTTAATCTTTGCGTGACAATTTTCAATTGGGATAGAACAGCGTTTGCATTGTGACTGTCTTAAATTCTATAACATTAAATAGATTAAAATTAAATGGAATAGTTTTTTTGTGTGTGTGTTTTGAGAATAAATCTGAAAGTCGATTTATATTTACCCAAATATGAAACTGAAAACCAGACTGACTCACGACTTGCGACTAGAACTAAAAATATGAAACTGACTTTTACACCCAATCTCCAGGTAGTTGAACATAGCTCGCATACTCAAAGTGTTAAAATATTTAATAAATTACCCATAGATCTCAAATGTATCACTAACTGTACTCTTTTTAATTTACGTCTCCGAGACTTTCTCCTCAAGGGCTGTTATTATAACATAGATAATACATGAAAATCGAAGATAGATAGATAGATAGATAAGTCATTTATTTGTTTGCCACATAAGTACACATAAGTTATAAAAAAATGGTTATAACACAACAAACTCAAAACTTAAAAATAATTCACAAAAATAAAGAAACAAATATATTTTTAACAGTTAAGTCTTAAAATGTATTAAGGAATTAATAATTGTGTGCATTGCAGCAAAACAAAAAAAAAAGAATGTAGATTATTGTTATTATTTTAAGTGTCATAATAAATGTAATTTTATTTCAAAATTATTTATATTCAAACACAATTAATGTATTGTTCTTGAATAAACGAACTATGAACTGTAGTTTAGCTTACCCCCTTCCTTCATCGTTGTTAGTTAAAACCGCATATATTTAGGTTATATATGTTAGGGATTCAAGTATATTTATAACTTATTTATATCCAACGATAACGGTGTATCCATGTTGGACATCTTAACAGTTAACGCACATTCGCCACATGCGACGTTCGAGCAAGGAATGAGAATCCAAAGAACCATTCGCACTATTTACAGACCGGAATGATGTTACTACAAAACAAAAAAATATAGTTACCTTCAAGTCGAATTATACCGCCATCTACATAGCAGCGCTACTTAACATCACCAATATTTTCTGTCGGCCTGTTTAGCCTAGTTGGTAGTGACACTGCCTCCGAAGCTTGAGGTCCCGGGTTCGAATCCCGGTAAGGGCATTTGTTTCTGTGGTGAGCAGAGACATTTGTTCCTGAGACTTGGATGTTTTCTATGTATTTAAGTATATATCTATTAAATATATCGTCGTCTACTACCCGTAACACAAGCCTTATTGAGCTTACTATGGGACTAGTTCGATTTGTGTAAAAAAAAATGACCGTTTTTATTTATATATTTTGTTTTACCGTACGTGATAATCTTGCATATCTTACGCAATCTCATCATCATCCTAGCGTTATTCCCAGTACAATACTATCTAAACCCAGGAATTGGCGTAGGCACTAGCTTTTACGAAAGCGACTGCCATCTGACCTTCCAACCAAAGGGGAAACTAGACTAGTATTGAGATTAGGCTTTTCAAGTGAGTGGGCAACTTGACTGTTAGAAATTCTCAAGCCGCCCAAAGGAAGAAAGAAACTTGTCTTAACGACTGCTATGAATCATAGACAGCAGCCGGGATCAACGGCTTAACGTGCCTTCCAAAGCACGGGAGCGCTCAGTTAGTAACCACTCAAAACGGTCACCCATTCAAGGACTGACCTCGCCCGACATTGCTTAACCTCGCATACCGCACGCACGCAGTACACGGGCGCCACTGGGCCACGAACACTCCTTACCTCCTTATGTGTCTTACGCAATTTCCGGCATATTTTTCGTTTTACCTTTTCAAAACGACATGAAAATGCATGATCAACCCGTAGCCCACAGAACTGTATTTTAGAGATATTTAAAGCATAAAGCATATCATAAAATGGCTTTATGAAGAAATTCTCGTCTAATCTAATTTTTCAACAGGATGAACTTCTAATGAACATTAGATCCCAATTCAAACCTGACGCTACCCAGAATCGACCTAACTACCATAACCTCCAAAAATACCGACCAATTACCTACTACCCGAAGCCAATCAGACGAAATCTTTACCGAAACGCGCTGTAAAATAAGAAATATTCCCTCTTTATTTTAATTTAAAAACTGGAGGTCTCAGGGGCCTTTAGCGAAATTGATTTTCAGCCGACCGCGCCGGAATTATGGGGCGTGGAAAAAATGGAACGCACCCGTTCTGTCGATCTTCATCATAATTATCTTTTTAGGGTTCCGTACCTCATCATCCTCCTAGCGTTTTTTCTAGTATCCCAGAAGAGCTCGGGGTCTGTTTTAAGACGGCGCAGTACGATCGGTGTGGATCGGTTCTCCATACAAACGTATTTAGGCTCCCATTTTAAAACGCCATGTTAGAATAACATGTAACTTTGTATACACAATAGGATCCGGTATACCTAGGTCGGAAATTAGTTTCTGTTGCTAGAAATAGAAAAAGAAAAAAAATACAGCGGTTTTTTGAGTTTTTTACGGCTTGTATGAAAACCTTAATAATCGCTGTATTTTTTCGCCATTATAATTTCAAGCGACAGAAACTAATTTCCACCCTAGACGAGCTGGATCCCATTGTGTATACAAAGTTTCATGTTATTCTAGCATGGCGTTTTAAAATGAGAGCATAAATACGTTTGTATGGAGAACCAAACGTACTGCGCCGTCTTAACTCCTAATCCCATTTAGTGATTATGACTAGTCCTGGTCCAAAATTTAATCATCAAATACTCTGTTCTCGCAATCCCTTGGAGCAGTGATAAAATGTAACTTCTAAGTTGACACATATTGTGGTGTTGTGTGTTGGTGAGTAAGGTCACCGGAGACCCCGAGGATCCGCTGTGTTCAGAGGAGGGGACCTACATTTGGCGCTAGCTGTCAATTTAGCGAATCGTCATATCAAAAAAGCATCGCAGCGCACTTTGCTGCTTGATTGTTCTACAGTCGCTAGCGTCCATAGGCTACGGTGTCTGATTACCATCAGGCAGGCCGTGTATTTGTTTGCCAGTGTCGTAGTATAAAAATGTTGAATACCAGTGTCAGAAGACACCGTAGGAATTAGGTTTCTTTTTCAATCATCATATATCCCAAGGATAAATATTAAAGAGACATTCGAAGTGATTTTTCAAAGAAAGGATACATGATTTACATAGATAATGTATTTTAGCCGAATGACAAGTCACAAAGACAAATTGTCGAAAGATAAAAACGATTCTGTAAACATGAGTCGACGGCTTTCCAACAAATAACGAAATTTCTTTTTTGTAGCACGAGAGCTGGGTGAAACATGGCTTCATCCTACTACTGATAATCAGATGTAAATGAGAGCCAAACAATATTTTTACGTAAGTCTTCATGTGGCGCATCAATTGATAGGTATTTAATTATGAATATAAATAAGGTTCTTTCGAAAAAATGTTGATTAAGTGAATAAATCCGGAGATTAGTTCGAAATGGGGAATCGAAAAATATGACGGCAAATAGTTTTTTTTTTTTTATTAAAAATTGGATTGCTCTTGGCCAGCATCTAGCCAGGGGGCAAAGATGAGGCCGACGATGAAGCGAGCTCACCCAGAAGATGCCTATTCAATTTTTTTAAGTTTAGATACCTACTTTGCAAGAAAAATGTTAGGTTCAACGGTTTTTGAGTTATCACTGAAATACTACTTTGCCTAAACAAACGACGGAAGTGCCGTAAGTATCGTATAAAAATACGACTTTTTAATACACAGTAGGATTGTGGTTCTAAGTTCGGACTAAATTATATTTTCAGGGTGTATCCCTATAACATCTATTTATGACATGACTGACAAAGGAATATCACATCCTTTTCGAGCTCTGCCAATAATAGTACAGTCGAGTTCGAATAAATGGGTACTTACAATGTGCTCAAATGTACGTAAACAAAGTTTCATGCGAAGGGCAGAAGGCCGTTTTGGTGGTTTTAAATCTTTGGGAACAAATTTATGAACTTATTTACCATTCCCGAAAATATCACCTACATAGCTAGATCGATTTGTTGGCCCCGTGAATCCCTGTACTGTAAATTTCATCTGAATCGTTAGAGCCGTTTCCAAAATCTACCAAGACTACTTCCGCATTTCTCGGTACGGTATCAGTAAGTTATCAGCGATCAATGTCAACTGTGTGCCGAGTCAGTACCGATTATTTACTGCATCCCTACATTTCAACGAGTGCTTCCTAATTGGAGCGGGATGCGCGGAAAAGCGGTACGAATGCAGTACTGAATCGATACCAGCGCAAATATACAGAATATATTGGGTTAACTTACAAGTGGAAAAATGCAAAAGACATTTGTTAGATCTCGGTAAGTACAGCAGAAAATAAAGACGAGTACCTACTACATCCAGATTCCGCACCGCCACTTAGTGCCTTCGCCAAATCTTGGCGTTGGGTGCCAAAGTGGATCTCGGGCTATTTTAGAGGACAACCGGGATAACGCTTGGCGGATAATAATTTACAACTTACATTCAGGATTTTTATCATAGAGATCACCTCTTGGATTTACTCCCAAAACCAAGAGGTGATCTCCGGCAGTTAAACAGATGAAAGGCGGACAAGAGCTATTAAAAAGAAATAAATATCTTGGAGAATCTTTCTTCTACAAGCGAACTAGTCCCAAACTGAGCAACGCTTGTACTATGGGTAATACTAGCCGACAATATACATACATAGCCCCTTACTTGCTTTTGGTAACAATGGTTACCAGACATCACCCATATTACAAGGGAATAGTGTTCAACTCAAAAATCAAAGCTAGTGAGTGGTTTAGCTAAATAATTACTTAAATACACAGAAAACTTAGCCGTTGGTGCCGTTAATAGAAGTCCAAGTCTTCTACGGTAGATGTCGCTGTACGCATCACCAGCTTGGTTGTTCCGATAGCTCAGAGGCTAGAGTGATTGGCCGCGTATGCCAGGTGTCGCAGGTTCGAATCCTGCTCGGAGCACTGAATTTTTCAATTTTTTCCCTTTAATTTGAAATACGCAGAAAACATTCAAGACCCAGGAATAATTACTCGTGCCCATTACACAAATATATGCCCTGCCTGGGATTCAAACCCGGAACCACGAGCTTCGTAGGCAAGGTCACTACCAACTATGCTAAAGTAGTCATCAAACAAGCTTCCTCGCACAGCGCATCAGCGTTGCTATACAGCGAGGAAATGCTGCCAGCATTTTTAGCACGATGCACCCCTTATTTTAAATCATTTATTTTGTAAGTTTTTGATAAGTATAGGTTTTATTTATTGTCTTTAATCATTAAGTTATGTTTTCCATTGATTACTTACATATGTTCTTAACAATGAATTATGATGAATTGTTTTGTCGGCCACCTCCCGTCAGCGCTTGGGAAGAAGATAGTACAGGGGGTCTACTCCGAAATTCGAAATACGAACTTCGTATGGTGCCGTCCCTTTCCCTCTCCTGTCATACACTATATGAGTGAGAGGGACGGCACCATACGAAGTCCGGATTTCGAATTTCGGAGTAGACCACCTGGGTAAAGTTAGAGGAATTTACATTTGCAACGGTGAATTACGTCCTGTAAGCGGCACTTATGTCCGGATACCGTGATTGGCTGCCAGACAAAATTGCTGCGGCTATATTCAAGACATTTACAGGTCACGGCGTTACCATATTTATACACTGCGGGCCCTAATAACCCGAAAATTTTTAACCACGTATTTTTGACGATACTACGAGTAAATAATGTTATATCAACATGGGTCCAATTATTTGTTTTAAAAGAAGAAGAAGAAGAAGAAAACTTATTTTGCAAACCATTACACTGGTAAACTTAAACTAAACTTAGAGACTAAAGTAAAAATGGCATCCACTCAGCATATGTCACGTCGCCGATTGAGCGCCGCGACGCTGATCTTCCGTGGACCCAGAGTGGAAAAAATGTGTGCAAGACAAACAAGCGGTGCAGTCACACCTGTATAAGATACCTATACGCCCAGTATATATTTTATTTATAAGAAACATGCAGCAGTTAACCAGACTTGATAATGATTTAGTGATTTTAGGCAGGCAGAAGGAGACAATAATGTCCCCCCCCCCCTAATATTTTTTTATTTATTTATTTATTTATAATAATGATACATTATTATAATACTTATATATTTGAGGCAACTCGACCATAGTTAAATACATGTAATAAAATAAATAAATAAATAGTTATATTAATAGAGGTATAGACACGATTATATATTAAGCTAGCTTTTATTTAAACTACTATTTCAGTACGAAATAAATCAAATTAAGTGACTTGCAATTTTCTTCAAGACAAGAAGTGTCAAGTCAAAAAGTAGTGGGTAGCTACGTCACGCCTTTAGGGTGTGTTAAACTTCAGATTTTTCAACTTGTGATTTGTTTTAAATAATTAATATCTCTTAAATTATGGGTTGTTGGACTATATGTTATACCACATATACACTCTAATAAGGCTCTAGAATCGTTGGTTTAAATCTTTCGAATTATTAGGGCTCACGGTGTATATAGCGGTCGGTGGTTAAGAAGTCAATCCTGACATCTGTCATTTCCATGCAGTTTATAACCTAAAAGTCACATTTCCAAACATTTTTATCAGGGGCCTTTCAGCTCGAAGTACGATTTTTTTCTATGGAAATGTTAGTTTAACTTGTTTGTACCAGATGTCATTGGGTGCTATCTCTATCGCACTTGCATATTGAAGTGACAGGGGTGCAGTGGTCGTGCGGTTAGTTCTTACTAAATACACAACGGCGCTACGATCTATGTGGAGTAGTTCACTGGTATCTCTATCTCAGTATATATATTGTACTTTGTGATTTTTATAAAATGTATGGAAATGACAGGTATCGGGATTGACTTCTTAACCGTGGACTACTATAAGTAGGATTAGTTTATCCTCTACCGCGTTATTTTTTATTTATTTTATGCTTTGAAGTTTGGACACGCGTTGCACCGGCCGTGGTATCAGATGGTTGACTTCCCAACAAGTTGTCAACGGAGAGGAGGGAACGGAACATCTATAGAAATGTGAAGGATAGAGAACCGAAAAAACTCTACTACCCGTCCATTATTTTACTAATTTGATAACGACACACAACACTCACAGCATGCCCACGCAGATTCATAAGTGCAAACGTGATATTTACAATGGAAAATGAAATAATAGATTTTCCACGTGGTTTGACTAGGGACAAACGCAAACCCATTTTTAATGAAAAAAATTGATATGTATACAAATCATGACAGTTCAAATTGCTATATAAGGTGCTTCCAAATTAGATGCCAAATACTTTAAGAGATGTTTAATTACATCAAAATAATAGGAATTAATGAAAAAAAATTAAATGAAATTTTTGTTTTCATTATCCGAACAAAATAATTAAATTAAAATTGTGCCTGAACATAATCATTCTGTGCAATTACCTGATCTGACAAGGTGGTTATCACTTCTGTTAAGCTACACATTAGATGCTAGTTGAAGTGGCCAGTTAAGAAAGCGCAGTACGCTCGGGCTGGCTCGGTTCTCCATACAAACGTATTTACCCTCTCATTTTAAAACGCCATGCTAGAATAACATGAAAATTTGTATACACAATGGGATCCGGCATATCTAGGTCGGAAATTAGTTTCTGTTGCTAGAAATTGTAAAAGAAAAATAAATACAGCGGTTTTTTGAGTTTTTTGCGGCTTGTATGAAAACCTTGATAATCGGTGTATTTTTTCTCCATTATAATTTCAAGCAACAGAAACTATGTTCCGACCTAGATATGCCGGATCCCATTTTGTGTACAAAGTTTCATGTTATTCTAGCATGGCGTTTTAAAATGCGAGCATAAATACGTTTGTATGGAGAACCGAGCGTACTGCGCACTCTTAAGTGACAGAAAAGAGGTTTCATACGATAATCAAAGAAGTCTTAATCATTGAACACTGATTATGTCATTAACAGGATGTTATTTATTTTATTACGTGACACAGTTGTTTTCCTAATTTTCTCCAAAAACTAAGATAAACTTTAAAATAGTTTTATGCTTAAGTCTACTTTTAAGGACGAATACTATCAGCTCTGAAAGTTTTGGCATCTAATTTGACAGCACCTTATACATCGTCAGTTTTGTAACAACGACATCAATTCGAAATTATCAAAAATGAATCATAATATTGTGGAGAAAAGGGATCACAAAACTATTAAGTATTATTGTTTTTGTTGCTTGTTTTCTTATTAAGCCAAAGAGGCGGTGTATATCAAATACACCGAAAAATATGATAATCCAGCCTTTTAGCATGGTTAGAAAGCTGAAAAAGAAATTCCATTCGAAGGGAGGGGTGTCCCATAAATTAACAGTCTCGAGTAGCGACGCTGAACCCATGCATGTATCGAGATGATTTATTTTGTAATTTCCATACTCCGCTCTTTTGGGGTTCGACGTCGCGTTATTTGTTACTTCTGTTAAGAGATTAATCCTTGCTAATGGGGGTTGATTTGAAAAGTGTCAATCGGTGTAAGTCTTTTTTAATCGACTTCAAAAAAGTGGGAGGTTCCAAATTCTTCGGAGTTTTTTTATATATATAAGGTGGACCCTGTAACAGAAGCAAATATAAAAAAGGACGCTTCCTCAGAGCACCTGCAGTAACTCCGTGTCCCATTTTTTTTTCTTTTCGGAGAAATTTTAATCTATTCCTCAATTAAAGTACCTTGATACCACGACATTATAGCGCGCCAGTCAATTCAGTTTTTGACGTAGTATCAAGTTATAAGTCATAATAGTTATATGAGGTATTTTTTAATTCTTTTTTTGTGTTTTTAAAATAAATAGTTATTAAGAAGAGTAAAAAAATACACGTAATCTATCTTAGAAAGAAAAGAAAACATAAGAATAAACTTTTGTCAAATGGGCCACTTGGAAATAATTTCTATCTTGCTCAATAGAGTGGAGCGTTTAATTTTTTCTCTTGTTGTTTTTTTTTCTTGTGTCTTGTGTTGTTTGTTGTGTAGGGCTTAACAGGTATTTTTTTCACTTCACCAAATTAAATGGTTTCTGTCTAAAAAAAAACAATTTAGTTCTAGTCAGCGTTCTTAGTCATCGGAGTGAAACAGAGGATGGAATTATTCGATACAAGGTCTTAATTTATTGGTACGTTAACCTTATCTACCGCTCACGTAGTATTTATTTTTATACCAATGTTTGTATGGTATTTTTAGATCGAATAAGAAGTAAATACGACTTGAAGAAAAACTTGATTCGGGTCGAGAACCGGGCACCTTGAACTTGTTGTTTTGATTTACCGTACTCCGCAAGTACAGTTAGCATCAAAAGTAGTTACGCATATGGAGGGGTCAAAAGGTCTTATTCCTTTAAAAGGACTTTTAATATTTTAGCTACTTTTAATGCTGACTGTACCATGCATCTTAATCTATATTTACCTGACTGCGCCAGAAGGAGGGTTATGTTTTTCGAGAGTATGTATATGTATGTATGTATAATTTTATTGTTTGGCACGCTCTGCAGCCTGAACGGCTCGATGGATTTTAGCTTGAGAATTTAGATGTCATAAGATTCGTATTTACTGTGAGTGACACTGGGTATATTAAAAAAAAAATCAAATTCAAAATTACATAGAAACGCAGTCGGGTTTTTTAGTTTTTTAATTTATTAGTGTTGTTTGTACAACTAATTCAAGTATATATAACATTGTGTAACAATGATTGTGTACAATAAAATAAAAAAATAATTATATAAGGGGTGAAAAAGGGTTAGGAATTTTGTTTGGCGAGAAAATATTTTTCAACGTCAAACTTGAAACTTCGTTTAACCTTAAATTAAAGTACTTACAAAAAAATATTTTCAGTGTTTTCGCAAATTAGCTCTCTGGAGGGGTAAGAAAGGTGTTACTTAATTTGTTTGGGAAGCAAATATTTTTTGAACGAAAAACTTGAAATTGTGTACCTATAGAAGTATAGACTAAGCATTAAAGTCAACATTTTAAGAAAACTAATTTCAACCTTTTTTGAAAATTCACCCTCTGAGGTGGTCAAATGGGGTTGAAAGTTTTTTAGTACGGGGATCAAGTGTTTTTTAAAACATAGACTTGAAACTTCACTTAAAGACATTTAGTAGACCAAACTATTAACACACAAGAACACAATTTCGTCTTACTCTGCAGTTGATCGTACATCCCACTTATTCTCATAAAAGTACTGTTATTAATTCGTGAAAATTTCCATTGGTGTTATTCACAAACCGACTCGTATCCACCTCTCACCTCACACTTCACCCATTTTATATGGAAACTGTCAAAATTTCACACGTGACAATTGACAGCTTCCATATAGAAACGGGTGAGGTCAGGATAAATCGGTTTGCGAATAATAGGGCAGTAATGGAAAAACCCTGAAGGCCGTCTTCTACTTAAAATTTGCCTAAATATACACGGTGTGGCCTGTAATAGGAGCAATAAATTAAATGGTACACTACTGAGCTCTGTAGCAATTATTTCCAAATGGTCCCAATTGAAAAAAAAAATTTTTTTTTGTTGGATTTTTTTAATACTAAAATAGCTTAGCCGTCTTCTACTTAAAAATTTCTTAAACATTAATGATATATATGGCCTGTACTAGGAGCAATAAATAAAATGATATATATACCATTGAGCTCTCTAGCAATTATTTCCAAATGGTCTCAATATAAAAAAAAAAATATTTGTTTTTTTACTAAAATAGCGTGTCCTTTTTTAGTCTACTGGAGTGATATCAAAAACTATTTATTTAAAAAAAAAACACTAATACTCAAAAATATCCTTTTAAACCACAAATGCGAAAACGATTATGAGTCATAACTTCAAGTAACTTCAAAATCAGCATTGACTGCCGCGCTATAATCTCTAGGTGCCAAGATCCATTACTTGTAGGTCAAAACTTTAGATCAAAATTTCTCCCAAATAAAAAAAAAAATTTTAGAGATTATAGCGCGGCAGTCAATGCTGATTTTGAGGTTACTTGAAGTTATGACTCATAATCGTTTTTGCATATGTTTCTAGGTATGTACTCGTAAATATTCACAGTTTTTGTCTATTCATTAGTCAGCTTAGTGGATTTGGATTGTGCATATATATGATGTAATTGATGTGTTATCCAAGAAGTCAATTTTTTTCCGTCGCTGGAGATCCCAATTACATTACAATCAGAGGTCTTTCAGATGAAGTTCCTCCTGCGAGGCTCCTCCGCCGCAAGAGCACGGATTAAAATATTATATCCGAATTAAGAGCAGTTAGTGTGGAGATCCTAGGGAGGCCTTTGTCCAGCAGTGGACGTCTTTTGATTCGAATAAAACGTACAGGGGCCAATATGCAGGTTTTTTTTGTAGAGAGCCTGGGGATGCCTTTGTCCTGCAGTGGACGTCTTTTGGCTGATATGCAGTTTTATTTAGAGGATTTTTGGGTCAGATTGGGATATTTGAATAATTGCAGTGGTACATATAAGCCGGGGTGGAACCCGTGACCTTTGGATTTAAAGTACTTACCGCATTACTACAGAATTATTTAAAAAAACATGATTGTGAATTTTGAGAAGTTTTTCGGAGGTGATTTGAACACATGTAGTTAATCTTTCTTAATTTGCTATAGTTATGTTTTAATATAAATGATATTGACCTAAGATGATATATTACTTAGTTCAGGGGTCATCGTGTCGTGAGACGCGCTGATTAGCGCATAATACTACTTATTATCAGAATAACTGCAAAAGTGGAAAAAATAACAAATACAACAGTTCATGAATGTGATACGCAATATAATATGTGCAAAACATGGTTAAAAACTGTTTTCTGGCGTTTTTGTGAACATATTTTGCAGCGCGATTTTTCTCATTCTACATTAGTTTTTTTTTTCATTTGAGTTTTCAAGAGTAAGCTCTTCAATATCTGCTATTGAGTCGGCATTATTGAGCTTGATGTATGATAATATGAAATATAATCTACTATTAAGTAATATATGGCTTATTTTAGACCCTAGTTATATAATTCACTATTATCATTCGGCATATGTTATCAGTCATGAATTGACACTGTGGAGCTGATATTGTAGTAAATAAAATAAAACACGACGTTCTGTAGACTCATTTTAGTTAAAATAATACATTTGATGTGTTTGCACGTGTCCATTGCTCGTATATAGTGAGCTTTATAAAAAAAGGTAAGCGTGCCGATGTTTGATACCTTAAGGGTGCTTTTCCACCACAGATATATGTGCTATGCAGGTATGCTGCGAGAATGTGTAAGCTACGGGCACCCAAACTCCCCTTTAAACTCTCGCGTTTTACACACACTTAAAAGAAAAGAAAAAGTAAAAGTAGGAGTTTATTGACCTATATTACCCACGTTTCATTTCGGAGCGTTCGTGGCCAAGCGGCGCCCGCGTACCGCGTGCGGTATGCGAGGTTAAGCGAACTCGGCTGAGATCAAGTCTTGGATGGACCGCTTTGAGTGGTTACTACTCGTAACTGAGTGCTCCCGTGCTTTGGAAGGCACGCTAAGCCGTTGATCCCGGCTACTGTCTATGACAGTAGTCGTTAAGCCAAGTTAGCGGCCTTCGGGCGGCTTGAGAACTTCTAACAGTCAAGTTGCCCACTTACTTGACAAACCTAGTATAGTTCAGGTCTAATCAGGTCTAGTTTCCCCCTTGCCGCCGTCGTTGTATAAAAGAATGGATTAATATAACAAGATTATTTATCTATATATACATACACGGTGGTCTCTTGTTTCGCAGGCGGACAAAAGTTTCATAAATGTATTGATTCGCAGAATTATTCATTTCATAGAATGCTTTTTTTTCCGAAACCATTAACTTTTAGGTAGGCTTTTTATCTCATCGTGTAGAACTCATTTAGGTCTACCAGAAAAGTACGTTTGGTTAGAACTGTGACACTTTGTGAAAAAATACATTCTTAGAAACGAAAATTATGGGTAACATACATTCTATGAAACTTTTTTTTGTGAAATAAGGTACAACCCTTTTAAATATATCATCGTCTAGCCTAGCACCTATAACGCAAGCCTTATTATTTCTCTCTTCTCATTTCAAGTTGTTAATAGCTGTGTAGTATTTTAATATTAGCTTTTTCTTTAACACAGAAAAAATGATTTGTAATTCCTAGTTTTTGTTATCTATATATGTATACGCATCATGTTACTGTTAATTCTTCAAGTAAAGTATCACGGTCTTCACGACACAGGCTTGACCTAGTATGAGGGCCACTGTTTAATGATTGAAAAATGTAACTGCTAAATAAATAAATTTTGTTAATTTTGTATTTGTAGTGTATTTCCTAATATTTATTTATTTACTTTCCTGAGATATTTTTTTCAGCACGATGTTGTTCATAATCCTGAGCGCAGCGCTGGCCAGCTTGCTGGCCATCCTGCTCATCCTGCAGCGGAAAAGTACCCGCTTCTGGGCCGATCGTGGGATCCCTTGCTCCGCACCGCACCCACTGCTGGGCAATCTCCAAGAAATCTGGGGTTTCAAGAAAAACTTTGTGAGTTCTTAGCCTTTGCCATTATTTTCGTCGAACAAAAAAGTGGGTACTTATTATGAAATACATATATAAACAAACGCCGTTATCCCATCGGGTAGGCAGAGACCAAAGAACGCCAAATACTACGTTCCTTACATATTTCTTTCGCTTCAATCACATCCATACATCTTCTCATACATGCTCGTCGGTTGCGGGTACTTATTATGAAACCCATACTTTTACTTATATATTATTTCAATTTTATGTTCGCGCTAAAACACGATCCAGTAGTTGTTACGTTACACAGGTATAAATGAACTAACCTCTGCGTGTATCTTAGACCAACCCAACTTTTGCCGCCAAATTCCAATTTTTTTTTTATTTTTTATTAAAAATGGGATTGCTCTTGGCCAGCATCTAGCCAGGAGGCAAAGATGAGGCCGACGATGAAGCGAGCTCACCCAGAAGATGCCTATTCACTCGTGCCTTAAAAAGGTCCAGGTTATATGAACTCGGAAATACAGACGCCGGCAGAGAATTCCAAACCTTAGAAGTGCGCATTATAAAAGAAGATGCAAAGCGCTTGGTTCGAATTAGAGGAATTTCGACCAGGTAAGGATGGTAGCCAGCCGTACGTCTGGATGTCCGATGGAAGAAGGGGGAAGGCGGTATGAGCTCATGGAGCTCCTGAGCACACTCACCGAAGTACAGTTTGTAGAAGACGCACAGACATGTTACTCTGCGTCGAAACACACGAAATGACACAGAAACCCAGTCGTGTTTTTTAGTTTTTTATTAATTAGTCTTGTCTTATCAGGGTATCTGGATGCGCGACCTCCACGCGAAGTACTCAGCCCCGTTCGTCGGCATCTGGGTGTTCCGACAGCCAGTGCTGGTAGTGGCCGACCCGGAAGTGTCCCGTCGGATCCTGATGTCCGACAGCCACCTGTTCCGGGACAGATACTTGGCGTCCGGGAAGTCGGATCCCATTGGAGGACTGAACATCTTCACCGTTAAAGTAAGGTATATGGTTGGTTGAAGAAAACCAATCTAAATCCATTGCTAATCTATTGCACCAAAGGCGGCTTCCTGATTTGTTTCTTCTTCTTCTTTCTTCTGGTTCTTCATTGTCGGTGCGGAGGTAGTACGATTTGAGAGAACTGTCAACTATCAGTCGAGGCAGTACCGCCTTTTACTGCATTTAAATGAGTGCGAAAGTGGTTTTCCCAAAGGAACTACAGTATGGGGTTCTTCAAGATAAGAGTGTATAATTTTTTAAAGGGTCGCCAACGCGGATGGGACACCCCTGGAGTTGCAGGCGTCCATAGACTACGGTGGCCGCTTACCATTAGACGGGCCGTAAGCTTGTTTGCCACCGAGGTGGTATAAAAAAAGCTCCGGATCCCGTACTGACCCGCTTTTGGGCAAACGTAATACTGACAGTATATCGTCAAGTGACGAAATCTCGGCGACATCAGCAAGCTCATGTTAAAGTATAATATACCACATATTGATCCCTCCCCGCCAGGTAAGGAAGTCGCCTAAGGGTGCCTTTCGACCAGAGATGTGCTATGCAACTATGCTGCAAGGATGTGTAAGCTACGCTACGAAAACCCGTTTCCACCAGTGCTTTGCTATGTGGACCAATGAATATGATTGGTGGATTCAAACGCATCCATAGCAACGTGGCATGGCACGTCTCTGATAGAATGGCATCCTAAGTAAAATATAGGCGCAATACTCAAAACATGCATTGAAATAATTACTATTTAAAGAGGCTTCGATTTTAAAATGGTTTTACTGTAACGTTGTTGCATAGAATTTGAAATATTTAAGATTCAAACATTTACTCGTGACAAATATAAGATAAGATATATTTATTGCCAAAGCTGTGTTGGTACATAGGTCTTATAAATATCACAGAAGTCTTATCAGCTTGCCCATTTCTGGCGTACAATATTACACTATACTAATACATGCAGACGTAAAACAATTACAAATTATCAAAACATTTAACTATAGATGTGCATAAAATATTCATTTAGATTATATAAACTTTTTGTTATTAGCAATTTCCTGAGCTTATTTTTAAATCTGATCCCACCTTGGGCAAACAAAGTTAACATAACAAAAACAATGATAACGATAGTAGCGCCGGGTCACGAAATGAACCTAATCATAATTATTTTATGTTGAATTTTAACATTAAACAAATGTATTTCGTCTTCTTCCCCGGTACACAAAAAAACGAAGCATTTGCTTTTCAAGAAAAAGAGGCACACATTTTGGGCAGCAAATTAAACATGTCAGTCTCTAGCGAAAGGCTCTTTCCTTTGGAACCTGGACCTTTTTAAGGCACGAGTGAATAGGCAACTTCTGGGTGAGCTCGCTTCATCGTCGGCCTCATCTTTGCCCCCTGGCTAGATGCTGGCCAAGAGCAATCCTATTTTGAATAAAAAAAAAAGAAAGGCTCCGCATTGTCAATAAAGCTCAAAAAGCACAGAGAGACGGAGGCAGTTTTGCATTTTCGATCTTTCCGAAACTGTCGATTGTCGATTACTGCTTCACATGTCACACACGCCGCCTCCGCTCTACCGCGCTACCGAATACCGCGCGGATTTTTGGCCCGACGTACCCCGGACCACGTTCGCTATACCGCAAAACCGCCTCCGCCCCGCAACGACGCTGCGCCACGCTCTGTGCGTTTCAAAGTTAAGAGGGCGCAGTACGCTCGGTTCTCCATACAAACGTATTTAGGTTCTCATTTTAAAACGCCATGCTAGAATAACACGAAACTTTGTATACACAATGGGATCCGGCATGCCTAGGTCGGAAATTAGTTTCTGTTGCTAGAAATTGTAAAAGAAAAAAAATACAGCGGCTTTTTGAGTTTTTTACGGCTTCTATGAAAACCTTAATAATCGTTGTATTTTTTCTCTATTATAATTTCAAGCAACAGAAACTAATTCCCGACCTAGATATGCCGGATCTCATTGTGCATACAAAGTTTCATGTTATTCTAGCATGGCGTTTTAAAATGAGACCATAAATACGTTTGTATGGAGAACCGAACGTACTACGCACTCTTATGGAAGAATTTTAATTACTTTTTTACGGAATAATTGCCTTTTTTAAAGCAAAACTTAAACTAAACAAATATCTAAACATTTTTTCAGGAAATTGATAGAATCAGGCGTTTTTTTTGCGGAAATCCATGACAAGCTTCTTGAATGATATTTCTTTGCTATTCCGCTAAAGCTATTTACGCAATTTTTTTCAGGAGCCCATTTGGAGCAACGTAAGGCGTCGTATCACGTACATCTTCACAGCTGCAAAACTGAAGTCGACGCATTCGCTGATGTCGTATAAATCGAAGGCTGTTATCACTCGAATTAGGCAAGATATAACCAATAACAAGGAAACGGAACTACGGGTAAAATTTCGATATACGAAATATTTCTTCTCTCGACGACCACTTTGGAGTACAGTCAGCATAAAAAGTAGCTTTTAACCTTCTCAAATGCGTAGCTACGAAATTTTTGGTGCTAGGTTCGAATCCTGGTCAAGGCCTTTATTTCTTTGACGAGCACAAATAATTGTTACTGAGTCTTGAATAAAATACATCAACGTCTAAAAGTTTAAGACCAAACAAGAAACATGCAATAATCAACATCCATCGATTATTCATTCAACTTTTATTCATCTGTCCGTAGTACTCTCGACCTGTTTGCAAAATTCCAATCCTTGTGAGATATAGCCCATTGCAATATTTTTGCCTTGTTTGTTTTGCGTAATCATTTACAAAAATTAAACTAAACATTGTGTTTGGTCTTAAAATTTTTGACGGTAGTTATATTATAGATATATATAAAGTGAATCTCGAATGAAATCATGAATACTATGGGAACCGATTAAGGTAGCCATCGCTATCGAATTTGCGATCCAAAAAACACATCCTTTTTACAGCAAAAAAACCCATGCATAAAAAATAATACATTTAAAACATATTACAAAAGGTTGCTAGCCTCTGGTACCTAACTACATGGTTGCAGTGAATTAATTAGCACGTAAATCTAAAACTAATACCCGGAGTCAGCAACCTTTTTTGAAAAGTTTTAATGTGTTATTGTCTATGCAACTAATCGGTCACCTTACTTCGTTCCTAAAGGGTTATTGTTCTAACCTGTAAAATGTAGGTATTATTTTAATTATTGATTATAGTATGCTGCATGCTGCTAATACTATAATATACTTATGACCAAAATATGGTTGTATATTTTACAGCACCATTCTTTTATCTGTGCCATGTACACCAGAATACTCTGGCCCTGCCTCTCGCTCTCGTTCCTTCAATTTTGCCTTCTAAGATAGTAACGTTTAACCCTTCATGTCTCAGTATTCCACGCCCTATTTCACGTATTTCTGAAAATTGTGGCCCGTCTACAAGCTACTTTAGACGTGATCCAAACGCAACTACGACTGAGCATGAGCTAATGCGTGAGACGCAGTTGCGCTACGCAAAAATTCGGTAGATTAGATCTGTTGGAACGAAACGCAGGGCTTCAGAGGGGACTGCGGAGGACGGGATGAAACCACCGTCGTCTACGTTCGCTAAGCTTAACTGTGACAATACAGATTTTGAACTTCCAACTTACAGCTGTACCTACTTTTTTCATTTTTGTATTCCGTTAAAGGAATTATAAATTTTTCTATTTTAAAACGATTTTTCTTCAAATACGGTCCTTCATACAAACCATTACAAGATCTGTTTATGTTTAGTCATTATGTTATCATTTGATCTTCCATCCAGAATCTCTTCACTGACTTCACAACTGATGTAATCGGCACGTTCGCATTTGGCATCGAGAACAACGCCATTGTTACCGGTGACAGTCCCCTCCGCGCAGTCACCCGAGACTTCATGCACTACGACTGGTTCCGCGGCCTGTCCTGGTTAAGCATTTTCTTCTGGCCCGCTCTTGTTGACATCTTTGGGTACGTCTAAATAGTCTATTGAAATTGATAAATAAACTAATTCTGTATTAAGCAGTTACTTCTGTTATTAGTTAACCTCTTCATCGCCACAGGAGATTCTGTAAGTTGTGTCTCAGGCGCCAAAGCCTTTGTAGCAAATGACTAAAAATGAACCTTTCTTGATAGCACGTAGGTTGCCTTTATATTCATATTCATATTCATTTATTAATTACTAACTGAGCGCTCCCGTGCTTTGGAAGGCACGTTAAGCCGTTGATCCCGGTTGCTGTCTTTGATAGCAGTCGTTAAGCCAAGTTAGAGGCCTCCGGGCGGCTTGAGAACTTCTAACAGTCAAGTTGCCCACTCACTTGACAAGCCTATTCCCAATAAGGTCGGTTTCCCCCTCGGGTTGGAAGGTCAGATGGCAGTCGCTTCCGTAAAAACTAGTGCCTACGCCAATTCTTGGGATTAGGTAGCGGACCCCAGGCATTCTTCAGGATGCAACTGTACTGGGAATAACGCTAGGAGGATGATGATATTCATTTATTCATAATTATCGATATTACATGTCAAGGTTTCCAACTAGAACATTAATAAATTAGAAATTAACAAAAAGAAATCTACAATAATAAGTTACTGCCTATATACTTAGCTAATAATTATTATTCAGTCAGCACAATATCTAAATATCAATAATCACACCATTTTATTTATCTATATAAGTATGTATATCGTCGTCTAGTACCCATAGTACAAGCTTTGCTTAGTTTGGGACTAGGTCGATTTGTGTAAGATTGTCCCCCAATATTTATTTATTTATTTATTTATTTTCATAAATTCATCGTAGCTATAAAATGTACATTACATGTGTATGTGTATGTACATTACATCACTTGACATGACTTGATATGAATTCATGGCGTGTGGGGCACTAAATTTACTGACTTTATATCAAGTCGATGGCGGTGAAAGGGTCAAGTATGAAGAGGCGCATCTTTACTGACGATTCCTCAATTTAATGGCGTTGTTAAAAAACCCTGAGTCTTCTAGGTAGATGTCGCTGTTCGCCTCCCTAAGGCGTTGTAAGAGCAGCTAGTTAGGTATTTCATGCATGCATTTTTCCGGTAGATCAGTTGGCTAGAGCGATTAGCCGCGTATGCCAGGATGTTGTAGGTTCGAATCCTGCTCGGAGCTGAAAGTTGATATTGCTTACTGATTGGATTATTTTGATTTCTGTTCATGTTCTGCTTTTTCTGCTAATGTTGATTTGATATCAATTATCTCTATTAGACCCTCTTTCCGACGAGTTTCTTAGAACTTAAGAACGAAAGATAATACACGTTTACTACGATTTAGTTTCCAAAACGGGTCACGGAGTCTAAAAAAATAAAAGTTGCCTTTTCGGTGGTCAAGAGTTAAGGTGTTATGAGAATTTTATTTATGTTTTTATGAGAATATAAGCTATGTTATTGTGACATATATTTATACAGACAGAGACGCCATTTATGTCGGTTCTAAATCCAACCAACAATGAAGCTTTACAGCCTTTAACTTTAAGGTTACATAAAAGACGCGAACTATCTCTGTATGAACCAAAACAAAAATTAATAAATAGAGAAAAAATGACTTCATTTTCTTTTGTAAGTTTTCGTTTTTCTCTAAGAAAACTGTGACATTTTTCAGACAAACTTTCACTATGACTGTAGAACAGATAACTGACAAACTCTATTACACAAAACACACACACACACACACACACACACAAATCTACAGAAAATTTGCGACCTATCTCTGTAAATCCAAAAAAAGAAATAAGTTTTTGTTTTTTGCAGGTTTTCGTTTTTCCCTAAGAAAACTGTAGCATTCTTCAGAAAAACTTTCAAAGTGATTTTGGAACAGAGAATGGCCAATAACATCGAAAACAATGATCTCGTTGATGCTTTGCTGAAGTTGAAGACCGAGAACAGTGAAGGTAAGGCAAAAAATCTGGTCTACTTGCTTAAAGTAAGGAATACAATATTCTTACTATTATAATAACCTAGATATTAATATAAACTGTTAAACCGTGACTAGGGTACCTTTTCCGAATTGGTTTATAATATCTGAAAACGTACTTAAAATTACCGACAGACATTTGTAACGAGTACTTAAACAGGTCATACAACAATGACAATAAACACACTATTAGGCTGATCAAGATGAGGATGATAAGAAACATTTGAATGAAAATTATAATGTTGATGATAACATTCTAGAATTCAGTGATGATTTGCTGACCGCGCAGGCTGTTATAATGCTGCAGGCTGGGTTCGACACGACGGCTGTAGCCTCAACCTTAATTATAAACGAGCTTGCGCACAATCCGGAGATACAGGTACCTAACGAAATTGATAATAACGTCATATATAAATTCACACCTGAATTCCCAAAAGTGGTACAATAAGTACATGTAATTTAATTTTACCTGCCACTTTTAGCAGCTCGAAGGTTTGAAGAGGGAGAAAATATTGTCATATGGTGAATGTTTGCTAGCTCATTGTCCACAACTCACTTTATATTTTTTTCCCAAAGACGTCCCTAACCGGTAGTCAAAGGGGTGGTGCTATACTAACCCTGCACCAAACGGGGTATTACTTCTGTGACACATATACCTCTTCCAGCTGCTTACATTCCTTTCTATTATTCTCTATCTTGACCATGTTACTCCCCCAATTTTTTAAATAATTTGAACATCTCTGCTCTCGCATCTCTTATCTTGTCTTCTTTAACCCTCTCAAGGTTGCCACTCCATTATTATTTGTGTCCATTTTGTCTTGCCCATCGCCATTTCAAATGTCTTCTCTTCTTCATTATATCTTCCTTCCTTCTTTCATTCAGCTCTATTGTTGTGTTTTAACGTTAAAGTGATTACTTCTAGTAGACCAATAATCGAAAGTACGTGTAGTAAGTGAACCTTTTGCTATTTGTTTGTTTGCCTACTTGTATAGGCAATACTAAATTTTTATAGAGTTGCCTATAAAATTTGAGTAATAGCCGCGATTAGAAAGATAAATATGTAGTATAACCAGCTGTATGTAGTATTTAATTCCCTGACTAATCGAGGTCTTATACGAATAAATACAGGGTGGTTTTCGATAAACTTTTCTGTTTTTATCGGTAAAAGATTGGAGTAAAAATTTTTAGGTCATAGTTAAAGCTTTTAATTTGTCCACAATTTTATTAATTTTGTTGTGGCACAAAAGTTTGTCATACGATTTATATGAGTTAAATTCTAGAAGAATTATATAACAAGTAAAATTTATTTAATAAAACAACATAAATTTATGTCATAATACTTACTAAAAATACTCAATGTAAACTTTAAACCTAATTACAGTAACTCAGAAATTAATAAAATACTAATAATTCTACATACTTATACTTTATCGAGCACTACAAACTGAGAACAGTATAAACAAAAACTTAAGACTAGGACAGTGCGGTATTGTCGCTTAAAAACGATGTCTTCCAGATAAACTTTGGGTACCAGGAAATAAAAGGAAGGATGTAAATTATAAGGAGAAAACACCATGGACCCAAGGTTTCTACCGCAAGCGCCGCAAATTCGCAATCTATCATTAAAGATAAGTATTTGCGGTGCTTGAGGCTTTGGACCTGATCAGCCACAGTGCTGGCGGGTACCCTGGATGTGGCACTGAGAGAACGTATCGACGCACGTGGCGTCCCAAACCAGAGCCCTGCCACGGCTGCCAGCTGCGTGGCGGCCCACGGCACTAAGGTGACTCCTTGTGGACGCTTGCCATCGTCTTCTGTCATACCGGTGGTTCTAGGGTAGACAGCGCTGAGGCGGTGGCAAACGACCGGCGTAACAGGTACAAAAGGCAATTCGATTTCGGCAATTCAATAATCGATACCTTGTGTTTCGGAAGGCACATTAAGCCGTTGATCCCAGCTGCTGTCTATGATAGTAGTTGTTAAGCCAAGTTAGAGGCCTTCGGGCGGCTTGAGAACTTCTAACAGTCAAGTTACCCACTCACTTGATAAGCCTAATCCCAATCAGGTCTAGTTTCCCGCTTGGGTTGGAAGGTCCGATGGCAGTCGCTTCCGTTAAAACTACTGCCTACACCAATTCTTGGGATTAGGTAGCGGACCCCAGGCATCCTTCAGGATGCAACTGTACTGGGAATAAAGCTAGGATGATAATTCGATACCTTTTAAAAAAAAAAATAGTAGCACTAGAAAACTTTCGTATTTTTACAGAAAAC
Source organism: Notocelia uddmanniana (assembly GCA_905163555.1). Taxonomy (NCBI): domain Eukaryota; kingdom Metazoa; phylum Arthropoda; class Insecta; order Lepidoptera; family Tortricidae; genus Notocelia; species Notocelia uddmanniana. The sequence goes on from LR991067.1 coordinate 24,554,386, forward strand.
CTGATTGAGCACAGACATAAGACCGAGCCCACTCCTTTGTTATTTTAACAAAGACAGTGATTACATACCTAACTTAGATATTTTTTTAACAAAGACAGTGATTACATAACTAACTTAGATATTCTTTTCAGGAAAAGCTTTATCAAGAACTCCTTGAAGCTAAACAAATGAAAGACGGTGCTGATTTCAATTTCAATGATTTGGAGAAACTGACCTACCTCAGCTGTGTAATGAAAGGTATATTCCTCATATTGTATTGTTTGGTATTGATAAACTTCAAGCACATATAAAAACCGTGATTCAAGGTAAAGATATCGCTTATTTTCCGTCTCTGACGCCCTCAGAAGAGGAGCCGTTTTGAAAGACAGGGACATAATAGTTTCAATTGAGAAATTATTTTGAAACATGAACTTGAGCCCAGATGATCACAAAAAGTTTCTGTCAAAAATTTATTTTTTGATACGAGTTTTTATTATAATTATTTTATAAATTTTTAGTGTTTTTAAAATAAACAGTTATTAATTGCACTCCAGTTGAGTAAAAAAGTACACGTAAGCTTTCTTTCTCAATTGAAACTATTTGGGAATAAATGCTGGAGAGCTCAATAGTGTACCGTTTTTTTGGCTCCTATTACAGGCCACACCCTGTATATTGACTAGCAAATGCCCCCAAAATGCTGGCAGCATTGGTATCAGTCTCATCCTTTCAATAAATTTAACCCATCATGCTCTTAAGGACCTTGCATGCATTCTGTTTACCACAAAATAAAGCCCGCCAGACACTATCAATAATAATGTCAATATTTTGTACCGGTCTTACTCTCATCTTATTATAAAGCTGAAGAGTTTGTTTGTTTGTTTCAACGGGCTAATCTCAGGAACTACTGAATTTGAAATAATTGAAAAATTCTTTTTGTGTTGGATAGTCCATTTATCGAGGAAGGCTTTAGGCTATATAGCATCACGTTGCGACCAATAGGAGCGAAAACGCGGACGAAGTTGCTGGCAAAAGCTAGTTTTATATAATGGGAAGAATCGAAAGGGATGGGTAGCGAAATACTGTCATTATTACTGAGAGTGTCTGGTGGGCTAAAGTATTATATTTTTCCTCAATCCACACTAGGTCTGCGTGTAGATTAAACTAATGCCTGTTCCTCACATCCATGTGAGCAGGCTTCTGCCTAATAATAGAACGTATTTAGGTTGATGATGTTGAGTTATTACATTTTTCACAGAGGGTCTACGTAAATACCCCCCAATGGGCTGGCTGGACCGCCTCCCTGCCGTCAACTACAAAATCAACGATAGCCTCACTCTCCCCGCCGGCACTCCCGTCTACATCAACGCCATTGGCATGCATTACGACCCTCAGTTCTTCCCGAAACCCGACGAGTTCAACCCGGATAGATTTTTGCCTGAGAATGAGCAGAATATCGTCCCGTTCTCGTATTTGCCGTTTGGAGATGGACCTAGGATGTGCATAGGTAAGTTGAGCGTAGCCTGAGCATCTACTATAGAGGTGTGAAGACTTTCATACCTAGTAACACTTAAAAAATTTTTTTGGATTTTTTGATTCACATTAATTTGACGTCGAATACCTAATTAAAATTTTGGTCATGGTAACTTCCACGTTATATTAACGCAAAACAAAAAATACTCAATGAAATAATTTGATTCAAGAAATAGAGCATTGTAGAAGGCTTCATTACTCTCACTAATCAGAGACTACCGGATGTGATCTGATTGCAAACGCAAAGTTTACCCATGAGAATGGCGGAAGGCTCTAAGCCTTTAAAAAAACCAGAGGGATCGCTTGTAGTAGCAGCTGAGAATGCAAGGCAAAGATTTGCTGTGATGACGTAGTGGTAAGGACGCTGGTCCGGCAAACCAGAGGCGTGGGTTCAGTTCCCGTTTTAGGCTACGTACTAGATCACGGTAAATTTTTCTCACTTTGCACTACCCAGCCAACGTTTCTTTACATTGTTGTACGCCTTACATTGCTTCGGCTAAGTACGACATCGGAAAATGTAGGTTTTTTATAACTTTCTTAATTAATGTCTTTCATCATCACCATATCAGCCCAAGGACGTCCTCTGCTGGACATTGTCATCCCCCAAAAAGTGCCAGAATTATGTCTTTGTTTCAATTTAATTATAAAAAATACGATTGTGATTTCTGCCGCAGGAGCACTTAAATCCTCAAACTTCATTGATTATGACGTTGAAGGTGTTTTTAAATATTTGTTTTCAATATGGAAAAATAGTATAACGTTTAGTGAGCCAAATGCCTAGTTACGAAATTATTTCTTACTTATCATTCGAGTACCGACATGTTCTGTAACTCTGCATCATTTAACTCATATGCAGTATTTTTTCAGGTCAACGCTTCGCCAGGATGACGATGTCCTACTTATTTTCCGAACTGGTTCTTAACTTGAAGTTTAGGCCTCTTCCTGGGTACCCGAAGCCAATTGACGTCGCTTTAGAGAAGAAAGGACTCTTCATAATACCCGGCGTACCTCTTGCAGTGGACTGCATTCCACGAAACTGAATAACTGACTATTAAAATTTATACGTAAGCGCCTCCGTAAGTGGAAGTGGAAGAATGGTCATCGTCATTATCATCATCCACCATCTATCAGTCCACTGCTGGACTAAGGCCTCCCCTAAGGATTTCCACATTGACCGGTCGTGCGTTATCCAGTGCGTGGTCGCCACTAAAGAAACTTTCTGCCCCAGCGGTCATCGGTTCATCACTGCCTCATAAGTTTAGCGATTAAGAGGGCTAGCAATGAGGGCTATGCTGGTTTCTCTGCGTAATCACATCAGAAATGAGGCCATCCGTAGTGGGAAGTATTCGATGTAACTTTTAATACAATAAATTAATAATGTAAAAAATCCTCCTTCTATTTGAGCCACGGTGCCCCCAGTGCTCCGTGATTAGATTGAATAATATTTAAATCTCCGAGTCTGTGGTCTCAGTCCCTGTAGGAGCCGACTGTAATTCTATTTCCTTCCTCAGACACTAGGTAGAAAATTGACGGCCACGAAACGCAGTATGGTATGATATGATAAATAACAAATTTTAAAATTAACGGCTCTTTTCTAGTACACGTTGTTTAATGCATTTCTGGGTTTCCAGGATGTTTTCGAGGTAGTGATCTTGAATCAGTTTTTCCAACTTGGTATCTGTTAGCCATTTCAAAAAAAAGTTTAGTGACACAAAACAAACGTATTTCATTTTTAATTTATTTCGATGATGACAAAAATACAGAATGACCAAAAAACATGGTTACCCTATTCTCTACGACGGATAGTATGGAGAGTTGATAGTGATGTAGGATGACCAAGTTGTATGAAAACGTATACCATTATAATTTTAAAAAAAAGAGAATTATTAGAGTTATAATCCTTTATACCAACTGTGATGTTGTCTACTTTGAATTTTTGACAATGTACAATTATTCCGGATCACGACCACGATACTCCGGGAAAAAAACAGTAGTGTGGGTGACACAAGGCTACGCCATCACGGTTATCGAGCCTATCGATGATCGGCGGTCGTAGTGTGAGTTCGTGTGTGTACAGTTAGGTAACCTTGTGTCTCAATCCGAAGTGTCAGTCCTTGTATCCGCCATGTCTTAGAGCAAATAAGACAATATTATTTCATTATATTTCAAGACTGTTCGTGTGATATTGGTTTGTCCGTGTGTCATGTATCAAAATAAGGTTTTTTTCTTATATGACTCGTAAAAGTGAGGGTGATGCCATTCACCATGGTATAGTTGACATTATTTAAAATGACAGACTAAAAAAAACTGTGATTCTATTTTTATAAATAAGAATAAATGCATTCAAAGATTTTCAAAAAACCTTAATAAATAATCGGGAATGGATCTTCAAATCTGTAAAAAAATCGGAAGGCGTTCCATTAGGTAAATTGATATTGTAAGTTATAAAGAATTGATGTTGTTATGAAACCCTGTATCTGTAATTATCAGAAATACGTTAAAAAAAATGAAATTATTTTTCCATACATAAAAAAGCAAAACTCTGAAAAAAAGTTTTGAAGGCAGTTCTTTAATAAAAAAAAATTGTATTTACAAGTAAAATAAGATATCTTACGGATTTAAGGTAGTTGCCTTCCAGAACCCATATTTTTTTCCGTTTATATTACTTTTAAATTATTTAAAATGTTCTCAAGGCAGTTACCTACAACCCTGCAACGCGCGGTGTAGCCGCACGTGCCGACAAATTGTGAGTCACCACGAGACTGCGACGGGTGACCAGCCGAACGCTTGACCATCGACCTGACTTCACTAAGAAAGGAATTTAGAACTGATAGAAAATCACTAGCTTCAATAGCTACTAGCTTCAATATTCACTAGCTATATTTGTTAAATTATGTTTAAAGCATATTATTAATTTCTCTGAAAAATATCGATACGGAGGGTTTTAAAAATTATAAGTTTAAGTTACTTGGTCATGTGGCGTATGAAAGTGCTTAAGTTGCAGATTCTGAAACCGGTTTTCTTTTTCTGTGGTTATTTTTTTAATAATTTATGAATGACATTGTAAAAAAAAGGTTTAATAGAAATGTAAATAAATATTACAGGAAAAATATTATGACAATGTAACTAAGATTTTTTTAAATCATCAAAAATCCCTTAAAAAATTATTTCGTATGGAAGCCTGGCGCGTGCTTCAAATTTGTACTTGACCGATTTTATTTTTACGCGAGTAACCTCAAAAATGCAAAAAGCATTAAGAACCCTTAAGCTGCCGGTCAATTATAATTCAGTGAACTGGAATACTCGCTGAGTGTTTCCTTTTATTTAGAACTCGCAAATTTTTGAGCACAAGATTTTGAACATCAACTAGAAATGTACTTTTAATCTACTTGCGAGGGACTAGAGGACAGAACAAAATAGTAGATAACTTACTTATGGAGGTAGTGTAATGCATGGAAAATCTCAGATCTCAAGTGCCTGTGATGCTTTCTTTATTACCACCCGTGGCAACTACACAATTTTACGGCTTCCCCAGTTCATACACATTTTTCTTTAAATTAAAAATGGTGTTGCTCCTGGCCAGCATCTAGCCAGGGGGTAAAGATAAGGCCGACGATAAAGCGAGCTCATCTAGAAGAACAATACAAGAGACATTTTAAGAATCCTACGCTACGCTAATTGAAAACAGCGAAAAATCTTAAATAATAGATTAAAACTTACCTACTCGCCCTGAGCGACCGCGAAAGGAGGTCAGACCCAGCCATCCGTGAACGTTGTCTGCTGACGATGCGTTTTCTCCGCCGATTTTTCTTTAGACTAAACCTTTTCAGACCAAAAGGTCACTTGTGGTTCCCTTCACCAATGTTCATACGACGTTTGAGGGACAGTATGCTGAATAGGTCCTTTTTCGGGTCACTGTTTGGGCATTGAGGTTTTGATAGATTTTTATGTTGTTTGTTTTCAATGGCTTGATGATGGACGGAAAAGCTAGGGATTCACTTGAGAATAAATGGAATCAGATAAGGTGGTTCAACGTTGCCTATTAGGCTACTTCTGACTTGGCGGATTGATACTGTATGCGGTATTTTTTATTCCACCGAGATCTTACTGACCTGGATTCCTCACTTGGCTAACTGCCAGAAGCAAGAAGGATTGACAGTATCACATTTGCACCGTAGTACTATATTGCACTGAGACGGGAAGTATGGATTCAGTACTGCATTAATCTAATAGTCGCTCTTGTCAGGTATTGGTACTGAATGTGCACATCACGTAATCATGGGCGATTTTAATACGGACTTACTGAGAGATAATTCTAGATCTCGGAAGCTGAGAGCCATCGTGGAGGCTTCTGCTTTCTCTATAGAACCGCTGGATGCAACACACCACAATACCGATTCTTCTGATTCGTGGCTGGATCTGATCCTTACATCATCTTCTGATAACGTCATTAAAGCTGGCCAGTTTTTAGCTCCTGGTTTCTCGCGGCATGACCTAATTTATCTAGAATATAAAGTCAAACCACCAAAGCCAGTACCAGTAGTAGTACACATGCGTAGTTTCGCGCGGATCGATCGTGACAAATTGAAGGAGGATGTCTCTTTGGCCGACTGGTCAGCCACGCTTAATGCAGCAGCAGTCGATGATAAAGTCTCTCATTTCAATTCTGTTGTTTTGCGACTGTTTGATGCACATGCACCAGTACGAGCAGTGCGGCTGAAAAGGCTACCAGCGCCGTGGATAACCAGGGGGGTGCGAATGGCCATGACAAGGCGTGACAGGGCGTTTCGCGCATATAAGAGAGATCGGTGCGACGAGAACTGGCGACTTTTTAAAGTTGCTAGAAATCGTTGCAATCAGATGGTGAGAGCGGCGAAACGACGTTACATACATGACAATCTATCTGCGTCTTCCCCTGCGGACACGTGGAAGTTCCTCAAGTTTCTAGGGATTGGTAAAAACAAATCCGTCATAGAGTCACCGCCTTTTTCCTTAAATCAACTAAATATCAATTTCTCCTATACATCCTCTCTAAATCCTTTAATCAAATCTAAAACATTAACTTTCATTGCGTCCCTTCCCTCTCCTGACATTGATCCATTCTCGTTTACCCCGGTTTCTGATGATGAGATCCGTAAGGTTATCATGTCTGTAAGGTCTAAAGCCGTAGGTCATGATAATGTTAGTAGAGTCATGGTTACCCTCATTCTAGACTGCATTTTACCTATCATCACCCATATTGTTAATACGTCCTTGCTCACTGGGGTTTTTCCTTCATGTTGGCGTAAGGCCTATGTTATCCCACTTCCAAAAATTTCTAACCCCAGTGCCCTCAATCACTTTCGACCTATCTGTCTTCTTCCGTTTCTGTCCAAAATTCTTGAAGCAGTTGCTCACAAACAAATTTTTAACTTCATACATTCGAATAATCTTCTCTCCGATTTTCAGTCCGGATTTAGGCCTGGACACAGCACCACCACAGCACTTCTTAATGTTATTGAAGATATAGGTTCTGGCATGGAGTCTTCCCAAGTGACTGTGCTGGTGCTTATCGATTTCTCAAATGCCTTCAATGCGGTTGACCATGACCTAATTCTTGCCGCTCTTGAACATCTGAGGGTCTCCCCAAAGGCAACCGAATGGTTTTCATCGTACCTTTCTCGACGTGCTCAAGCTGTACGGGCCAGTCGCTCGTTATCGGACTGGTGCGATTTAAACACTGGTGTTCCACAAGGTGGGATTCTATCTCCTCTCCTTTTTTCCGTTTTATCAATCTTATTACGTCCAATATTCGTAGCTCTTACCATCTGTATGCAGACGATTTGCAACTGTATGCCCAAACTGCAGTTGAAGACGTAGATTGCGCCATCTCTCTGATAAACAAGGACCTAGATCGCATTGCAGAATGGTCTAGCAGCTTTGGCATATGTGTCAACCCAGAAAAGTGCCAAGCTATTATTCTGGGAAGCCAACGGCAACTTACTAGGTTAGGGAGTGTCGTACCGATTCTGTTTAATGGCACGGTCATTCCAATTTCCAATCACGTTAAAGATCTCGGCCTAGTATTGGATTCAACCCTCTCCTGGAACAAACAGCTCTCAGAAATAAGTCGAAAGGTCTCTGGAACGTTGCGTACTCTCTACAGGTTTAGGAGTTTTCTCCCAGTAAGTACCAAAAAACTACTTGTGCAAGCTTTGGTACTGCCTGTTATAGATTACGCGGATGTGTGCTTTACCAATATATCTCAGGAATATCTCAATAAGTTGGACCGCCTTCTTAACAATGGCATACGTTTCATTTTTGGCCTTCGTAAGTACGACCATGTGTCTTTCTATCGCCGCCAGCTTAATTGGCTCTCAATACGTCGTCGTAGATCTCTACGAACCCTCTGTACCTTATTCTCTGTCCTGTTTGAGCCTTCTGCTCCAGGTTATCTAAAAAGTAAATTTGTTTTCGAATCTCCACGTCCCGGGTGTGAATTGCGTTCCTCCCGCATACTTAAACTCTCAGGTCTTTCTCACCGTACAGGTTTTATGTCAAATTCTTTCGCCGTACAGGCAATCCGACTCTGGAATAAGCTTCCTCTCTCCATAAGGCAAGCCCCAAGCAAATTAGCTTTCAAGCGAATGCTCCGTAAACATCTGTTAGCAGAAGAATTTGCATAGCGTCCATCATCCAGTATATTATATAAGATATATATTTATGTATCAGTATGTATATATATATTTATATATATATATATATTATTTATGTGTATATATATATATATTTGTATCAATGTTTATTTATTAGGTCTATGTACGTTTATATTTTAATTTACGTTCGTGTTATATTCTCAACGTTTCTACATTTACCCAGCACTAATTTTAAGTGTATCTGTTTGGTCCAGTGGTTGACTGGTAGAGAATGCCCTTTGGCATTAAGTCCGCCATTTGTACATTTGTCTTTTGTGCAATAAAGCTTAAATAAATAAATAAATTAATTAATACCGCCCGCTTTTGCGCATCCTGCTTCTATCAGGAAGCACTCATTTAATTGTGGGGATGCTGTTAAGAAATTGTACAAACTCGACTGATCTAACAGCAAACCTTGCCGATGCTGCATCGATGCTGCTACGAAATATAAAGTTTCGTGTCGCGTGATGTTCCCAACCATGTCAAGCGAAGTCACTTGAGCGAGAATTCGTCTAAGGCGTTTTTCTATTTGTTTTTTGAAGTGAGCTCCCTGGTGGGACCTATTTTTTCATTAGATGGTATATTGTCAGTAAGTATAACATTTACGCAGTATTGGCATTCGTATTGGCCAACCATCCGATTTAGGCAACTTCCTGATTATTGAGTGACAGTCAGTGTTGCCTCTTTACTACGGGTCTTCATGGAAATATGTTCTTCCTAGAAATATTCCGCGTCTGGCCAACTTTCAATCGCTTCTCATCTCTATGGATACCCACTCCCCTCACTGCCATTCTTATAAAATATATACATTATCATAAGATTAAATTATAAGCGACGATATTTATCTTTTTATTCTTTGTTAACTTTTATGTATTATCTCACCGTATTCTCTCTGTTACCTCTTTGTTGGCTTTCATATCGTTCTGTCACCTACATCCTGCTCTTTTTTACTACCTGTAGAAACGTCTTGTATTGTCTAAACCATCTTTTAAATGTGTTTTACTTGAATCAGTGTCCCAAACATATCCTTCCCCCAAAAATATTTTTTTTTTTCAAACTACTAAGCTCATCTCGTGTGGTTTGTCTGCATAGTCCGACAATATCGAAATACCGCTTGACAAATTCAGCAAGTGAAAGCCTAAAAGGAAAAAAGTCAGGAAATTACCCAATGTAGCTGATGAGGTGACACAGGTTTTTACACTTATGTAAATTGTATGTTAAGGTTTCCTTGACATAATCAATAGCAATAGGCTAGCTTATAATTATTTTAGCTATATGGTTATTAAAGCCCCTTTAAAATTTATTTCAATTTGCTCAAAGTGCCCTATTAGGTCGTTATATAGGGCCGTAATAGCAATGATTACTGTGCGACATAACATGTTTGCACATAAGCATCGTTCGAACAGCCGCCTCCTTGTAATCCCATCTTATGAAATTCAATGAGCCTCCAAAACATAGACAGCCCACTCAATCGATATCATACCAAATTCCTAAATCCCGCAACCATTGCTGCTTAAATATGCAGCTTGGTATGTATTTGGTGAAACAAGGAAGTAATCGTTGTTGAATTTGCCGACGAAGTCGTATTCAGCCAGTGATATTGTAAGTGCGTTATGCGGAGTAGTAAATATGTAAATTTCTCTAGGATTTTGGGTGTAGTGCTCATGATTAACATTGGAGGATGTATAACAAAATATTTGATGTGTAGATAAAATACTAAGACAAATACTAAGACCGAATAATATTAAGAGGGCGCAGTACGCTCGGTTCTCCATACAAACGTATTTGCGCTCTCATTTTAAAACGCCATGCTAGAATAACATGAAAATTTGTATACACAATGGGATCCGGCATATCTAGGTCGGAAATTAGTTTCTGTTGCTTAAAATTATAATGGAGAAAAAATACAGCGATTATCAAGGTTTTCATACAAGCCGTAAAAAAACTTAAAAAACCTCTGTTTTTTTTTATTTTACAATTTCTAGCATCAAAAACTAATTTGCGACCTAGATAAGCCGGATCCCATTTTGTGTTCAAAGTTTTATGTTATTCTAGCATGGCGTTTTAAAATGAGAGCATAAATACGTTTGTATGGAGAACCGAGCGTACTGCGCCCACTTAATAACATAGTATGTACTCTGTAACTGAACATACAACCAACATTAGCGATTATTAGCTTCAATATTGGTATGTAATCATCATCATCATCATCATTCAGCCGAATGACGTCCACTGCTGGACATAGGCCTCCCCCAAAGACTTCCACAATGACCGGTCCTGCGCCACCCGCATCCAGCGGACACCCGCGACCCTTACCAGGTCATCAGTCCACCGTGTGGGGGGCCTGCCCACGCTACGCCTTCCGGTACGTGGCCGCCACTCGAGAACCTTTCCGCCCCAACGGCCATCGGTTCTGCGTGCTATGTGCCCCGCCCACTGCCTGGTATGTAATACTATTATGCTATTCTGTGATATTGGTTACGATCCTGCCAATAGTTCCAATGAGAACTGAATACCTTGGAGACCACTGCTTTTGTTGCCACCATACGTAGCTAAGAACCATCCCCGCCATCAAGGTTTTTTGATTGCATTAGAACCGGCCCCGGCCGGCCGGGACCCGGGTATGTCCTAAAACTACGGCCAAGACCACCGGGGGATGGGCAGCAGCATCCCTGAAGTGCGGTGCAGATACTGCGATCGCCAACCCGCATGCCAAGCGTGGCGTTTATGGCATTTACCCCCCATGAAATTGGGGGAGGCCTATGTCCAGCAGTGGACGTCTTTCGGCTGATATGGTGGTGGTGGTGGTGGTTAGGGAGCTACGATGCCACAGACAGACACACATATACACAGATACACACGTTAAACTCATAACACCCCTCTTTTGCGTGGCAACGGGAGGTAAAATGTATATTGCGTTTTATTCCTGTACAGTAAAGTAGGAATTTAAGTTGCAACTATAGGTACGTTGCCTAATACCTAGCTTACGAATACTTGTCCGACATACACCCGACCATGCTAGGGTCACAAAGTCGTTTTTCATCAGGTAGGTAGGCCATATGCTTGTTTGCCGCTATTGCCCTTACCGTAATTTGAACCCGGAACCTCCAGCTTCGGCTTCGCTGGTCACTAGGTGACACTACCCACCACCATACCACACAACGGAGACATAATGTGGGGATATCCCCATGCCACGGTGAGAAAGTACAGCATTTTAAATATCACATTCGAACTGGTTTTTACAAAAAAAACCACAACATTTTTCCACGCAAAACACGCAAAAATACCTGCAATAAAGACCTCTGGAGCTGCCGGTCAATTATAATCCAGTGAAATAGAATATTCGTTGAGTATTTCCTTTGCGGAATCACGAATTTTCGAGCAAAAGATTTTAAATATCGTCGTGAAGTTTATTTTTCTACAAAGAGAAGGAAATCCTTTAACAGATTTTAAACACGCAGGGAAGAAAATGCTGTGGCACATACCAAATACTCGTAGGGTAATTATTGAAACTAGTGCCAGTGGGGTGGACCTGGGTATGTCCTAAAACTACGACCAAGACTGTAAGAATGTGGACAGTCTGGAATGTAACTCGTCTTTATTTAATATCCTTCCGCATTGCAACCTTCTGTGTAGAGTCAGGAGGGCTAGTGCGGACCTTGAATAACACTCTATTATTAACACCCTACACTGAATACCCTACAAAGACCACCGTGGGATGGGCGTGGCGATTATGGTCTCCATGAAATTGGGGGAGGCCTATGTCCAGTAATGGACGTCTTTGGGCTGATATGGTAGTGGTGAAGAATTAACAGTGAACATAAAAGGACCCAGAATTACTATATAGAAAAAGAATTACATCCGTTAAGCAGCACGGGACGCGATTATGATGAAAAAGAAGAGACTATAAGTGAAAATTTCCTGATAATTCGGGGACTTCATTCAAAAATAAATAATCCACGGCACAACAAAACAATGCTTGACCTCCTTGTTGGGAACAACGAATATGTTGACCCAAATATCGAGGGATTCCCATTTTTATTGGAATTTGGTATAACTTTGTAAATAAGAGATTTACAAACAAATTCCTATATATAAACGCTAGGTAATGAAAAACAATATACATAATTCGGTTATTGTTTCGAGGCCTTGTTGTATTATTAATTCATTCATATCAGACAGATATACATACACAAGATGTGGCCTGTAATAGGAGCAAAGAATTAAATGGTACACTATTGAGCTCTCCAGCAATGATTTTTAATTGGTTTCAATTGAAAAAAGAAAGTTTTTTTATGCAAATATGGCTAACGTGTACTTTTTTATTCCACTGGAGCGATATGATTAACTATTTATTAAAAAAAAATACTAAAAAATTATTAAAAAAAAACTAGTCTCAAAATTATCCTTTTTAACCAAAAATATAACAACGATTATGAGTCATGACTAGATGCTTCCTTAAAATCAGCAGTGACAAAGCTGATACAAAAAGAAAAACAATAGGGATGTTGACTGATAGTCAAATTATACCTCAAAATCAAAATTTATACCTCACCGGAGGGGGGATGAAACCGGGGAAAAGTCCCTTAAGGACATCATTGATGTTCTGAGGGAGCGTGAAAGCGACTTGCCTGAGTTCGTGGCGACGGAGGTCTCCGGATCCCCATCCTGCATTCCAGAACATGTCGACGTGAGCAGCCTGCTGAAGGAAATCGTGGCTCTTAAGGCAGGCATGGCTGAAATTTTGAAAAAGTTTGACGACTCGCAGGCTACTATTGCCGTACTACGCAAAGAAATTATCAGTTTGCGTAATAGTGCCCCGGGAACTCGGTCACCAGTGGCGTCAAATTTCAAGAGTAATGACCGGGTGTCAAATGTCGACTCGGTCAGTTTGCATGTTGCTGACACTGCGCATGCCGTTCCACTGCCCGCGTGCCCCCTTCGCGCCGGGCCTCCCCCCGTCGCATCCTCTAAATCGCGTCATCGCTATGCTGATGCCGTAGCTGGTCGGTCTGTCGCAGCTAACCGGAAGGACGCGCCCTCAAGAGCGCGTGAAGTTCGGGTTCCTCCGAAGGAGAAGCCCTCTCGCACCGATGTGGATAAGGAGGACTTTACAAAGGTGTCGAAGAAGCGCAAGTCGCGCAAGAGTCAGTGTGGTACTGCAGAACCGGTTGGTTCGGGTTTGCGTGTTGCCACACCGAGCATGGCGCTCTATGTATCGCGCCTGCACTACACCGCCACGGCTGATGATGTGGTGGAGTACGTTCGCCAGAAGACCGACTTCCCGCTGAGGGTGTTCCAGCTGCGTTCACGTCACTACGTGCACTTCAGCTCATTTGTGGTGCGCGTGCCGCGGCCGCTGCAGGAGACCATTGCGTGTGCTGACTTCTGGCCGAAGGGTGTCGTGTTTCAACGGTTCCAGGTCATTTCGTCGCCTAAATAGATATTTTATAAGCTTAAGTTTCATGGCGCATTGGGTTAACTGTAAGGCCATGTAAACATTTGTAAGAAATAAATAAATAAATCAGCAACTTTTAATGGAACCTCAAAAACGCTCTGTTAGTATGAAGTAGTGGTGGGTCGTTGACGGTTTTCGCTTCAACGAAACGAAACGTTAACTGAGAAAACGTCAACTAGTTGATTTCGTCAACTAGTTTTTTGCTTTAACTGAAGAAAAAAAGTCATTTCGTTGATACGTTTATTGAGTAAGGGGGAAAACGTTAAGGGCTTTATATTAGCGTTCCATTTCGATTACGTTTGTACGTTAAAGTCGTCAACTAGTTGATTCTGTTTAACAAAACGTTTCGTTCGTTGACGAACGAAAAACGTTGTATCAACTAGTTCGTTGAATCAACGACCACCCCTAGTATGAAGTTTGTAAGGAAATAGGAACAAGTGACGTCACGCCTTTTGTATGATCAAATAGCGTCACTTTATTGTTCTTTATGTATTTAAAAATGTTTAAAATAGCAAAAATAAGTAGAAGCAAGATATATTCTGAATATTTTCGTGAGATTTATTTATTGGTAATATAAGAATAATTAGGCTCAAAGTCACCCAAAGAGCCATGGAGAGGGCTATGTTGGGAGTTTCTCTGCGAGATCGCATCAGGAATGAGGCTATCCGTAGCAGAACCAAAGTGACCGATATAGCCTTTCGAATCACTAAACTTAAGTGGCAGTGGGCGGGGCACATAGCACGTAGAACCGATGGCCGTTGGGGCGGAAAGGTTCTCGAGTGGCGACAGGCCCCCCACACGGTGGACTGATGACCTGGTAAGAGTCGCGGGTGTCCGCTGGATGCGGGTGGTGCAGGACCGGTCATTGTGGAAGTCTTTACGGGAGGCCTATGTCCAGCAGTGGACGTCATTCGGCTGACATGATGATGATGATGATGATGTTAAGAATAATTTATTTTTATTGGTGTCAACATCCCAATTGGATGTGGGTTATCCGCGTGGCGTCGTTTGCATTTAATCCCGTTTCTAGGTGTTGTAAGACTAATTTATTTCTTTTTGCAGATGTGTCTGCCTATTAGTAGATTGAGTCTGAAGGGATCAAAATAATATATATTGACGGCTAGAACGGCATATTGAATCCTGAGTGTAGCGAAATATTCTACAAGAGAATCCTGAGCATAGCGAGCGCGTGCGATATGTGAGGTTAATCAATGTCGGCCGGGGTCAGTTCTTGGATGGATGACCGTTTTGAGTGGTTTACTAACTGAGCGCTCCCGCGTTTTGGAAGGCACGTTAAGCCGTTGATCCCGGCTGCTGTCTATAATAGCAGTCGTTTAGCCAAGTTAGATGCCTTCAGGCGGCTTGAGAACTAACAGTCAAGTTGCCCACTCACTTGACAAGCCTAATCCTCCTTCTTGGGTTAGAAGGTCAGATGGCAGCCGTTTCCGTAAAAAGTAGTGCCTTTGCCAATTCTTGGGATTAAAGCCAAATGGCAACAGAACCCTTATGGATTCGTCATCTCTGTCTGTCTGTCCGTCCGTATGTCACAGCCCATTTACTTGGAGACTATGAGCACTACAATTATGAAATTTGGTAGGAAGGTGTATGCTATGAATCGCTATAAAAATATGATGTGAAATATTGAAAAAAATATTAAACTGGGGGGGCACCCCGTACATGTAACAGGGGGGTAATTTTTTTTAATGCACATGGGCGTGTGGGGTTTCTATGGATAGGCCTTCAAAAATGGCATGGAGGTTCCTAGAATTTTTTTCCATTTAAGTCAACCGTTCGTGAGATATTAGCTGTCAAAATTGTAAAAATTGTGTCCCCACTCTCTAATTTCCAAAATATGAAGTTTTAAATTCTGAAAAAAATCAGGATGATGTAAATTAATAAATGATTTTAACGATTTCTATTTTGTACAAAATAGTTTAAACAGTTTTTGAGTTATTGCTGAAAAACTGTCTTGCCAAAACAAAAGGGCGTAAGTGTCGTAAGTTTCCTATGAAGATACGACCTTTTTGTGATTAAATGTATTGTATAGTGGTTTTAAATGTAAATTAGGAGGTGTTGGTACGGAACCCTTCGTGTGCGAGTTCGACTCGCACTTGGCCGGTTTTTTATTATATGCATTTATCTAATATTACTTGGAAATTTCCCTAAAATTATCCCAGGAAAACCTCCATAAAACCACCTTCACTAGTACTTCTAGTACACATACGAGATTCGCATGCAAGTTTCATTACATTGCGGGTTCCTTTGGTATAATAATTGCAATCGATCTGTCAAACCGCGCAGTGTAGTGAAACTCGCTTTCGAGTCTCATACGTGTATAAATAAGGCTTTAGAAATCCTGCTAGATACACTCTGCCATAGATTCGTGAGTGCCCAATCTAATTTGACCGAGCTCTATTGGACCTTCATTTAGAATCTATTAGATTGAGTTTCGATTGAAATAAATTGTAGTTCTTACGAAATCATGGAATCTCATTGAAAGTATGTCACCATTTTGCGGAATATAAATTCATTTTTTGTGAATTCACTTCGGCCGTGTGTGATGTCAGATTTGTAATGATAAAGAACAACTATATTATAATTTCATGCTGACATGTTGGGAATCACACTGAAATCTTTCTTTACTTACGGTGGTTAGACTTTCTTTTTAATGCCAAAAAGATTTCCTCGAGGTATGCAAACGAGCCATAGAGTATTCTTAATTTCAAACTGACTGGATTAGATACTCTAAGCTAACTTTGTGTTTCAAAGCGCTTACTAAATTTCTAACATAAAAAACTTATTTTAGTAAGCAGGCTCTGCCAAATGTCTGCAAACACGTCGGCATCCTGGCTCAACACCAGTTCATTGAGCAGCGCCGACGCACGAACTCCTGGTGCGTTACTCGCCCGACGTAACTGGGACGAATAGACGAATGCCTTCCAATGCCACTGGATTGTCAATTAGCCCCCTAAGTAAAAGACTATAGTGAACTGCGAGCAATTTACGTCTGAAATGGAGAGTCTGCAGTCCGGCCGGACTATGTTCCCGGGGTATGGTCATACCGGCCACAAAAATAGACATAATACAACGATGGTGGCAGATAAGCGTACAGCCAGCCTGATAGGAAGTAAACACCGTAGCCTCTTGAAATTAGAGATTCCAAAAGAATCACAGAATTTCGCCAAGCCCTTATGTGGGTGAGTTCGTGAGGGTTTCGTTGATAAATGGTGCTGTTAATAACGCATCTAAACCAACGTACATATTCTGTAGTCATAGACAGCGATTGCCAGAAGCTGCTTTACGTAATTTTGGCAAAAGGAGGTTATTCACGTACTTATATAGCTATAAGCAATTAGAACAATAACACTCTTTTCCCTTTTTGCTTTAGAGTTTTTTTTTGTAACCCCATGTAATAAAACATACGCAGTGTGTATCTTCAATACAACTTACAAGATAGTTATGTTGTAAGCAACTATCAAAAAATTATAACAATTACCCTTGATATAACAAATCGTAAAAACCTTTGAGAAATACTATAGTTGTTGTTAGTAATATCACCGTATAAATACTAACAGAAAATTATGAAACATTAGCACAGAACAATTCAATTACTTACTCATAATAACAAGTATCGTACAGAAGTCCTTTGATATTCTAGTGGAGACTAGAGGAATAGTGAAACCTAGTCTACAGTAGTCGTAATTGTCTAGAGACTCAAGTTTGTTTGATTTTAGTTTCATAAGCAGAGTTAACTGCGAATTAAGAGATGGGGAAACATCATGTGAGCACCAATTATTGTTTCTGAGGCTTGGATGTTTATATGAAAAAAAAAGGAAAATATTTATTTTGTGTTTTAACAAGTTTTAACATACATTTAAGATTGGAACCTCCTTTTAAGCATAATATTTGCTTGTGTCAGGAGACCCCGCTCTTCCATGAATTGGTTAGGTTTGACAAAATATAAAATATTAACAATTCTTATCTTATCTATAAATTTAAATGTGACAATACGTGTATACGACTTTTATATTTAACAAAGCTTTATTCTTATATAACTAATTTTACAAATATAGTGTGTGTGTGTGTGTGTGTGTGTGTGTGTGTGTGTGTGTGTGTGTGTGTGTGTGTGTGTGTGTGTGTGTGTGTGTGTGTGTGTGTCTATTTCTTTGTCTATTTTATTATAAAATTTCGCAGATTGTGTGCTGTATTGTCTCCATGACATTAATCTCTATCTCCAAATAATTATGATCATTCCAAATGGGTCATTTTGGAGAAGTCAGAAACCATTGGAGCGAAATCTGTTCCTAACATGGCGTCGATTTTAGTGACAAGAAAGACTGCATTTCTCTCTACTGACCCCTTTGGATTGTGATCACCATGGATGTGTATTTAAGTATTAATGTTTCTACTAGCTTTTGCCCGCGGCTCCGCATGCGCAGAACATTAAATTGTAGCCTATGTTGTTGTTGTTGTTTAAAAGGACATACCAAGTTAACAACTAAAGCGTGGCCCAGTGGCACCCGCGTACTGCGTGCGGTATGCGAGGTTAAGCAATGTCGGGCGAGGTCAGTCCTTGGATGGGTGACCGCTTTGAGTGGTTAACTGAGCGCTCCCGTGCTTTGGAAGGCACGTTAAGCCGTTGATCCCGGTTGCTGTCTTTGATAGCAGTCGTTAAGCCAAGTTAGAGGCCTCCGGGCGGCTTGAGAACTTCTAACAGTCAAGTTGCCCACTCACTTGACAAGCCCATTCCCAATAAGGTCGGTTTCCCCCTCGGGTTGGAAGGTCAGATGGCAGTCGCTTCCGTAAAAACTAGTGCCTACGCCAATTCTTGGGATTAGGTAGCGGACCCCAGGCATTCTTCAGGATGCAACTGTACTGGGAATAACGCTAGGAGGATGATGACCAAGTTAACAACTAAACACAAGTCACAAACGCACACGCATCCATTCTGGTAATGCGCAAGTAATCGTAGTTATTATGTAGAAATTTACAATTATAGGTAGATTTTTTTTATTGTAGCACTTCCTTATACAATTTAGTAGCGGTTATGCTTTCGGGTGCATTTCAAAGAAAGCCAGTAACGTAGTCCAAGGTGGCCTGTTTAATGTTTATGTTTTCCGAGATGTTTGTTGGAGGTGAAGTATACACGCTGACCATTTTCAAGTTGAATAGTGAGGTGTACGACAGGAGTAACATTCATGAATGAGAGACTTCAAGACCAAACAGCTGCGGAGCTAACTTATGTATTGGCCGCTTTCATAAATTTTTATCTCATCATTCTCATTTTCGAGAGTCAAAGCCGGCCGATCACCCTAGTTCACTTACGGTGTATTTGATACCTTGAACAGAGTTGCATAACTACATTAATATGATGAATGAAAGTACGTGACAGCTCAGGATTGTAAGGCATTTACCCAGCGATTGTCCAACTCTAATTCATTAATCTTTATTGTGTGATCACCGTTAGCTTGGCATCTCCTTCTTTTTTGAGGATATTCGTCGTCTCCCGTCTGAGCGTCTTGGAGAAGTGGTCGAGGGTACTCTTATATAATTTTTGTCTGTACACAGTTATTATAAATATCTTAATTGGAAATAAGAAACGTTCAAACTAAACTATTAAATAACGGAAACATATTCTGTGACCTAAGTATAAATGTAACCTGTTTATGTATAAAATGAAAAGAACTAACAAACCTGTACATGATCTTGCCACATGTTAACCATCAATCCTTTTTAAGGGGGTGAATTTTGAAATCCCGTGAAAGTACTTTTCATATCTTCCAATAAAGGGTACGAAGACCCGATGTTTTTACTTTTAAAATCTCCCGACCTCCATACAAAATTTCAACCCCTATTTAACTCCCTTAGAGGATGAATTTATAAAAAAGCTGAAATTAGTTTTCGAGCTTCTTCATCAGGAATGTGTATAGTGAATATTAGACTTCTTATTCAGAGAATTACATGTTTTCGATGCAAACTTCCGACCCCAATTTTCCGCATTTAGGGGGTGAATTTCGAAATTCCGCGAAAGTTCTTTCCATATTTAAAGACATCTGTATCTAAAGATGAAGGGTCTTTGTACAAAATCTTACACTTTTACTTTAAAAATCACTCGATCTCCATACAAAATTTCAACCCCAAATTTACCCCCTTAGGAGTTAAATTTCTGAAAATCCCTTCTTAGTAGTTACTTACGTCATATAAACAGCCTACCGTGAAAAATTCAGCTTTCCAGGTCAAACGGTTTGGGCTGGGCGCTGATTAAGTCAGTCAGTCAGGAATTTGCGCCCCTATTTAACCCGCTTAAGTAGGGGTGGGTTTTTCCCTAAAATTACTTTTCTTGTATTGTAATAAGGAGTCTATACACAAAGCTTCAAGTCTCTCACTTAAAAGTTTACTCCATCCCCATACAAAATTTGCACCTCTTTTTAACCCGCGAAGGGGTGGGTTTTTCCAAAACCCTAAAATTACTTTTCTTGTATTGTAATAAGGAGTCTATACACAAAGTTTCAAGTCTCTCACCTAAAATTGTACTCCATTCCCATACAAACTTTGCACCCCTATTTAACCCGCTTAGGGGTGGATTTTTCCAAAACCCTAAAATAATTTTCTTGTATTAATAAGGAGTTTATGCACAACGTTTCAAGTCTCTCACCTAAAATTGTACTCCATCCCCATAGAAACTTTGCATCCCTATTTCACCCCCTTAGGAGTTGAATTTTTGAAAACCCCTTCTACGCCATTAACCTAAATTATACTGAAAATTTCAACTCTCTAGCCCCAGTAGTTTCGGCAGTGCGTTGACGAGTGAGTGAATGAGTCAGTCAGGACACAGGCATTTATATGTATAGAAGATACATAAATATATAAAGTTTGTACTATGCATACTAGTTCATAGTATACGGGACTAGATCGATTTACTGTAAGATTATCCCCTAATAGTACATAACGATACAAGCGCAGAAAACAGGAAATTCGCAACGAGTGATGATAAATTGAAACACGACCGAAGGGAGTGTTTTAAATCGACACGAGTTGCGAATTACCTGTTCGCACATGTATCGTACAACGTTTTACAGTACATATGGCTTTTTAAAGTTTCGACATATGCACGTAATCTGCTGATTACCGCACTCGTGCGGTAATATAGCACCATATGTACTGTAAAATTTATTTCATGAGGTGGGCTGATGAGCTGGTTAAGGTCTTGGAAGTCCGGAAGTCCGCTAGAGATGCGGGCGGTCCATGACCGGTCGTTGTGGCGGTCTCTGGGGGAGGCCTATGTCCAGCAATGGACGTCGATCGGCTGACGATGATGATGATGATTTATTTAATTGTTTATTTATTCAAAAATATTAAGAATAGAATACCATTTATTGTGTATTACAGGTAGTTTATACAGATGTTACAGTTTACATAGTTCTCTGTAATATGTCTTACGACGTACTACAATCATTTTATTTAAAGAAGGATATCAAACAGGCACTTCGGTATTTTATGTCAAATGCATAAAGCGTATCAATTTTTACTGAGGAATTTAACTTTTCATTATTACACAAATCTTTATAAAAAATAAACAATAAAGTTTTAGATTTATGTATTTTGATTCATGTACGTAAATAGCGATCAAAATATCACTGAAAATTTAAGTAGGTAACAGACTAATTTAAATATTTATTTCGATTTTGTACTTACAAACCTAAAATAAATCACAATGAAGTCGTTATAATATTAGTACCCAAATTTGAGATATATTGTCGCTTGGTTTTAGAACTATTATGTGCCCCCAAAAACGCCTTTTTATCAGATGGCGCGCTAAGTCTCTATCTGAACTCAATTACATATACGCTCCAAATTCTTGCGATAATCTAAGTAAGGATGTTGAGGTCCACAATAATCGACACGACGAAAGACTCAATAAAAACTGTGCCGTAGGTATCAAAAACCTTTTTACCTGAAAACGGAACATCGAAATAATACAGTGCAAGGGTCATCTTACTTCCGCTAAATTCCTAACAAGCAAAAATTCCTGAGTAAAAATCCAATTAGGTTTTTTATGGAGCATCTGCTCTGAATATTAGAATATCATGAATATTCAATACTTGCCCTCGACTTGAGGCAGAATTGTTTTAGCCGTCAATATCTCATAATAGTATTAGCGTACCTTTCAACTCTTTCCAACATTCTTCAAACATTTCACCATCCTTAATACATTACATTAAAGAAGGAACTCCTCTGGCAACTTCCGAGCTTCCGCCGCCGGCAGCATTGTGAAAATTCCAGTTTATACTAGATTACATTTTATACTCTTGGCAATAGAGTTGAAATTTGACTTCGCTTGAATATCGTTAAGTAGCCTAGGTGCATTTTTTCAGGGTAAATGTATTTTTCTTTCGTCGTTTCTTCGGTGATGTTATCAAGCCTTGTTCAAGCACGATGTTAATGGAATGGCGGGTTTTGGTTGAAATTTAAAAATACCTTCTCTAAGTTTAGTAACAAAAATCCTTTTGTGATTTTCATTGTCGGCTACTCTAATGGTTCGTCTAAAAGAAGTGCTCTTTTAAAAGCGGGCTCGTGATGAAGTTAATATGCAGCTGCATTACATGTGTTTTGTTGTAGATAATCTAATTATTATTGTTCAGTCCGCCAATAAACAATTTTGTTTTCTTTTTTTTTTGAATAAACATACATAATTATATGTATTATACAAAAAAAAACTCAAACATGCAATGAAATATTGACCTTATTTTTGTTAATATAGACTGCGAAGTATCATATTTTTGGTGTGGGGAAACTAGTAGCCCATAATGGAGTTTGATACATTGGACACCTTGTCCGAAAAAGTGACCGTCTTCATATGACAGTCTTGATGGAGTGTTGAAACGAGATAGACATCAAGCTAGTTCTGCGACGAACACACCACGTTTCTAGCCTAAAGTAATCTAATACGATTACATAAATCCTTGTAATCGTTTAAATTTTTGAAGTGATTGTAATTGTCTATCGAAAATACACACCTGGAGTACAATAAATAACCGCTTCTTTATTGTAGACATTCGACTCTGATAGATAAACTTATAACATGTATATTATTAAATAAACTAAATTAAAACCTTACAAATCTAAAAACCTAAGTCTAAAATTGGCCCCTGTGGCATGGTGCCGAGGATGCTGGCAGCATTTCCTCGCTGGATCGCAATACTTATGCGTTGGGCGAGGAAGCTAGCTGCCAGCTCTTTTGTCCCCGGTTACATCGACCAGCCATTTAGCTAACTCTTTAAACAGTTTCTGTGCTGCAGGGCCCCACGGACCAAGAGTCTCGACTCCAAAAGAGACTCCTGTATTTGCGTCTTTTGATGGCCTCAGTCGCCTCCGCCGCCGCGCCTACTTTGTGTGTGGTACCGTGGAGATGGGACGGCGCCAGCGTGTCCACGCAGGTAGCGTCCCACACGAGCACTCGTCCCATCTTCCACGGTATAAGTGACATGCCGTCGGGCCTCTTGCCATCGTCTCTGGCAATACCGCTTCTTATTTCGTGGTTACCACTACGCACAGACCTTAAGTAAATGAACCCCCAGAAAAGGAGCCGACATATATATAAGTATGTATAGGTAAATTATTTTCGAGACGTTTTTGCATTCGCAATTGTGACCTCTGTAGCCAGCCTCACACATACACATACGTGTGTCTGTGCACGTCAACGTGTACGTGTGTCCCTGTAAATATTCGGCTAAGTACCAACTTGCCGCACTCGACTCGGTGGACCGCAGAGCCAGGAGGCTCATTGGCGGCAGTACGGTAGTGGGAAATAAGCTGCAGAGCTTAGCACATCGACGCAAAGTAGCATGTCTGTGCGTCTTCTACAAACTGTACTTCGGTGAGTGTGCTCAGGAGCTCCATGAGCTCATACCGCCTTCCCCCTTCTTCCATCGGACATCCAGACGTACGGCTGGCTACCATCCTTACCTGGTCGAAATTCCTCTAGTTCGAACCAAGCGCTTTGCATCTTCTTTTATAATGCGCACTTCTAAGGTTTGGAATTCTCTGCCGGCATCTGTATTTCCGAGTTCATATAACCTGGACCTTTTTAAGGCACGAGTGAATAGGCATCTTCTGGGTGAGCTCGCTTCATCGTCGGCCTCATCTTTGCCCCTTGGCTAGATGCTGGCCAAGAGCAATCCCATTTTTAATAAAAAAAAAATATATATACAAATACTACTACAAATGCAAAAATGTCTCGAAAGTAAATTATCTGTAGTTACCTTTTACCTTTGCTTAGTTTGGGACTAGGTCGATTTGTGTAAGAAATAAGAATGTCCCCCAAAATTTATTTATTTATTAATAAACTTGTTAAATTTACATTTATTCCTGTCGCATGACCTCATCTCATTTCAAACGAGGTGAGGTATTTTAACTAATAAGTAATGTATTTAAACTAATAATCTGAAACTCTTTCGCCAGCAATCCACGTGCGAAAATCGTCTAATGAACCAATTAATCGATGTTAACGTAGACGCTACGTGCGAGACGGATAAGCCCATTAAGTACAAGTATCTGATTACTGTTAATTAAATAATTAAGCTTTTTGGGCCAAGTCTGCCCCAGAAATATTTAGCAACAAATTAAAGGGAATTCTTGAAGAGAGTACAAATACAGCTAAAAGAATAGGGATGAGAGAGGTCATGGTTGAGAATGGAGATGAAAATGAGAATATTATGTGAGAAGTTTTTGAAACATCGTTCAGTCATTATTCGACTACAATTTAATTGGTTCCGCCGTGACACGAAAATATGTCATACAATATACAAGATGGGTTCAATGTGTTGAGTCACATCCTTATGAAAACTTATTTTTCTTTTTTTCTATAATATTGGGGGACAATCTTACACAAATCGACCTAGTCCCAAACTAATAAGCAAAGCTTGTACTATGGGTACTAGACGACGATATACATACTTGATACTTATATAGACCCAAGAACAAATATCCGTGTTAAATGCACAAATAATGCCCTAGCCGGGATTCGAACCCGGAACCTCTAGTTTCGGAGGCAGAGTCACTACCAACTAGGCTAAACAGGCCGTCACAGTTAGTTTGCAGCATTATATGCGTAACATTGGGAGTCTTGGTGGAGCTTAGTAAATACAATACATTGAAGCGTTTTGAGTTTTGGAAGGGCGGGCATGATGTTATCGTAACGCAGTAGTACAATTTATGTTTTGTAATGAAAAATCTTCTGGCGTCTTAACCCTGTGTTGTTAGTCAACAAGAGAAATCAAAAGTTTTTGTTTAAACCAACTGTTTTTGGAGTTCCATAACAATAAACTACCAACGTTTTACACACACACACACACACACACACACAATCTAACGACACCTTTGAAGCTAAAACCCATCGAGCTATTTAGGCTACAAAGCAAGCCAAACATTTGAATTTGGCGCCAAAAATCCGCCATTTTTAGTGTTCCGTAGTCAACTAAGAGCCCTTATAGTTTCGCCATGTCCGTCAGTCTGTCCGAGGCTTTGCTCTGTGATTGTTAGTGCTAGAAAGCTGCAATTTGGTATGGATATATGTATATAAATCAATAAAACTGATAAAGTCGTAAAATAATGTCTTAAAAAAATTTTTAGGAGTACCATTTTTAGGTCTTTATCAATTTTTTTTTGATAAAGTGAATATTTTCGAATATATTCACTCCAAAAGAAAAAAAATGTTCACACACCCCCTCCTCTAACTTTTGAACTATAGGTCCAAAAAATGTGAATAAAAATCATGAAAGTAAAGCTTAATAGAGACTTTCAACGAAATTTATAGCGAATATGATCAGGTAAGCCGTATTTGAGTTATCGTTAAAAGTCTTACCTTCTAATTAAAAGCCGCATGAAACGCTGCGAAAGTATTCCCTTTTGCTTGTTATTGATTTAAAAAAGTTCTTTGGGCAACTACGGAACCCTACACTAAGCATGGCCCGACATGCTCTTGGCCGATTATTTTTATATACCTCTTTTTTATTATTTTTGTCCAGATTGCTTGAGGTTTATGTCCCTGTCATTCTGATTTGCAATTCCATCGCCAACCATTGGCACAATCGGATTTATTACCAAGTAAAATAAATGTAATAATAACAAAAGAGAAAATGAGACCAAATTGGTATTCCGTAAAGATCCCGGTTGTGTCTCAACTAGGGTTCCTTAAGATCTTTTTAGAGCTGGTGCTCCATTGAAAACAAGTTGTATGCACACGTGGCCGGTACGGCACACACAAGACCGATGTATCGCCCTGTCCTGCGAAGTATGATAATAATAATATTGGGGGACAATCATACACAAATCGACCTAGTCCCAAACTAAGCAAAGCTTGTACTATGGGTACTAGACGACGATATACATACTTATATAGATAAATACATACTTAAATACATAGAAAACATCCAAGACCCAAGAACAAATATCCGTGAAAAACGCACAAATAAATGCCCTGGCCGGGATTCGAACCCGGGACCTCTAGCTTCGGAGGCAGAGTCACTACCAACTAGTCTAAACAGGTCGTCAAGTATGCGTTTATTGTAGCTAAATGAGTGCATCAACTCGGATGTTTTTTTTTGTTTTAATACTACGACGGTGGCAAACAAGCTTACGACCTGCCTTATGGTAAGCAGACACCGCAGCATGGACACTTGCGACTCCAGAGGAATCACAAGTGCGTTGCCGACCATTGACTTGGGGATGCGCTGTGTTGAGAGTGAAGGAACCGCAGATGTCTCCAGCTGTCAAGCTAGAGACATATGCAGGCCCCTCACTCCCAACGCAGCG
Source organism: Notocelia uddmanniana (assembly GCA_905163555.1). Classification (NCBI taxonomy): domain Eukaryota; kingdom Metazoa; phylum Arthropoda; class Insecta; order Lepidoptera; family Tortricidae; genus Notocelia; species Notocelia uddmanniana. The sequence continues at coordinate 24,580,840 of LR991067.1, forward strand.
TATCCTCGAGAGTACTCGGATGTTTGTACAGATTTGGTCTACTGCTTTGTGCTATATACGTGCTACCTATAGGCTTATTTTGACGACTCTCTCTTTGGACCTATGCCAATCCAATCCACTGCTTACGTCTGACCATTGAGCTGGTGGTCTGCCCGCTGATCGTATTGAGGACAGAAGATGAAGTAGTAGCAAAATTATCCATTTTGTTTTATTTTAATCCTGCCTGGATGGTAAGCCATCGCTGCTTATGGATTATCGCCGCTACAGAGGACTACAAAGCACGTAGGCACCATTAATTGATTTGACGTTTCTTTGTGTTGCCAGCTAGAGACATATGCAGGAGCCGTCTTCACCTGTCACCTAAAAAAAAATTAAACTGTTTATTTTCACATATTAATTATATATATTGACATAAAAACTTAGCTAAATCTCTACATTTAGAGATTATTTGCTAAGCAAATGGTTTCTAAATTTCCTCACACCTCACCTGTAAACCTCCTCACCTGTATATGGAAACTGTCAAATGTCATTTTTCAAATTTAAATAGTTTACATATAACAAAAACGGGTGTTGTTTGAGGTAAGAGGAGTGGACGAGTGGGTCTGTAAATAACACCCCTTAATCTTCTGAACGTGCTTGGGATTCTTCTGGATTCGCAACCGTCCATAGGCAACATTGCCTGCGTGCCATCAGGCAGGCCGCAAGCTTATTTATCCCATTCATTAATTATCCCTATACCTAATTCCAAGAATTGGCGTAGGCACTATGTTTTACGGAAGCGACTGCCATCTGATCTTCCAACCCAAGGGGGAAACTAGACCTTAATGGGATTAGGCTTGTCAAGTGAGTGGGCAACTTGACTGTTAGAAGTTCTCAAGCCGCCCAAAGGCCTCTAACTTGGCTTAACGACTGCTGTCATAGACAGCAGCCGGGATCAACGGCTTAACGTGCCTACGAAAGCATGGGAGCGCTCAGTTAGTAACCATACCACTCAAAGCGGTCACCCATCCAAGGATGCGGGCGCCGCTGGGCCACGAACGCTCCTTCCCGAAGCTTATTTATCCCATTATTGTATAAAAATAAACCAGGCAAACGATAGGAACATATATCTGAAATTTGCAATGAGAATGCGGATGGAAATGCCGTCGTCCCTAGCGAGTATTTAGCGGTGATCCGGCTGTTAGAATTAATGTGGCGTTCTATATTTAAAAGCGTGCCAAGATATTTCCTTTATTAAAATTCAGATTCAGATATTTAACGATAAAATTAGAAATTTTACACGTCAATGATTATTTAACAGTTCCATGCTGTTGTGTTGTACTACATACTGAGTGGGCACATAATACCAATGTTAGTTTTAATTTGCTTAACATTATTGCTATATTGTGATGTTAAGAGAGCTCATAGGTTCTTTTTTAGGGTTCCGTAGTCAACTAGGAACCCTTATAGTTTCGCCATGTCTGTCCGTCCGTCTGTCCGTCCGTCCGCGGATAATCTCAGTGACCGTTAGCACTAGAAAGCTGAAATTTGGTACTAATATGTATATCAATTACGCCGACAAAGTGGTGAAATAAAAAGTGGAAAAAAATATTTTATTAGGGTACCTCCCCTATACGTAAAGTGGGGAGTTATTTTTTTTTCATTTTAACCCTAACGTGTGATATATTGTTAGATAGGTATTTAAAAATAAATAGGGGTTTACTAAAATCATTTTTTTACAATGTTAATATTTTCGGAAATAATCGCTCCAGAAGTAAAAAAAAATGTGTCCCCCCCCCTCTAACTTTTGAACCATAAGTTTTAAAAATATGAAAAAAATCTCAAAAGTAGAACTTTATAAAAACTTTGTAGGAAAATTATTTTGAACTTGATAGGTTGAATAGTTTTTGAAAAAATTACAAAAATAACTTCTGAACTAAGTTTGTAATTTAACCGTATAATCCAAACTCTTTCTTTAGTTATCACCGTCCTCTGTGGGCCCGTTTTTAGGGTTTTGTGTTTCTGTACTTAATATGTCAACTTAATGTGACGGACGGAAAACTACGGAACCCTACACTGAGCGTGGCCCGACACGCTCTTGGCCGGTTTTTAACGTCACAGAACGAAAAATTAATTGCATCGCTTAAACACACAAGTAAACATAAAAATCCGATACAAAAATACACAAAGTTATGTTAAAAATCAAATATTTATTCTGCAAATAGGCCACAAGGGCACTTTTACATGCCAAAGCGTGAATTTAAACAATTTAAAAAACTGACAATCTTACTTAATAATAATGAAAAAAAATATACTGATTAACAATTCAATGAAAATAAATTTACAAATATTAAGGACGTATTGAATACGATCTGTGTCCGAATAAACAAAAAGAATATAAATTAATTTAATATCTCACAGATCTATATGGTCTCTGAGCATCCAAATACGATTAATAACAATTATTTCAAAGTCCTTAAAGATGTAAATGATCTCTAAGCGCTAAAATTAAAATAAGTAAACTTAATATTGTTAGAGATGTATAAGGTCTCTAAGCGTCAATAACAATAAAACTAATCCAGAACAGGATCATGTCTCTCGTCAATCTACATACAATAAAATAACACTAGTATTAAGGTATTTACTATGCCCTTGCGAGCATGAACAGACCGGACTCCACAAACAGCACCCGATCACGAGTATGACGCGTATCTCAGCCATCTGTTATAGGTATTGACCGAGTGAGCTTTTTAGCTTCGGGAAAAATGTTATCGTATGTCCGGCCGGCAGATATCCAGATTTCGGTCTCGTGAAATTATGTGAGCCGAGCTTTGTCGAGTACCTGGACATTTTTAAATAAAAAAATCGCATGGTTTACAGCTCACAGAGCCACTATTTTTAACGTCTGTTAAAAGTAACTGCCATTAGATGTAGAACCTTCTAGCTTGGGTGGTAAAGTCGCCTTTTGAACAGACTAATTTCATCCAACTGCGGACTCCCGCATTGTCCCGCAACCTTTACAAGTTCATCATTCCACTTTGTTTTCTGAAAAATAAGTCTTAAACCCCTATTTTTAAGTTTGTCCCAAATATTTTAAAATTGTAGAATATTCAACGAACACGAAAAAACACAGACTGAACTTCGTAAATCAAAGCTTAAAGAATTTATAAGCTCATTTAAAAAAAATAAGGAATGATATTTTATTTCAGCAAATAACTTCAAAGTATTTTAGAATTTAATAATCGATTACTTAAGCAACACTCCAATATGAAGAAGGGGTCGTTTTTAATACTTTTTCGAGGATTGTTTCTAGTATATACACGTGTAAAAAATGTTTTTTGTAGGTACAATCGGGCTCATAAGTAGCTGGACACTTTGGGACTTTGTCGTTTCCAACCGTTGGAAATTTAGTATGACAGTTTAAAGCGACAACGTACAAAGGTTTTAAGCCCCTTGTTAGGCCGACTGCACACGATTACTTGACAAAATAAAGTGTTTAAAAACATCATATATTAAATACGTATGAAGAACATTTTGCAACGATTTGGTGATATCATTCTATTACTGTTATGTTGTAAGTTAAAATAAATAAATAAATAAATCATCATCATCATCAGGCCACTGCAGACTACTGAACATGCCCCGGACATAAAATACGGCTACGGTATCCCCTGCCTGTCGTACAAGGCGAGTAAAAAAAGAAAAACCCCGCCAAGTGCGAGTCGGACTCGCGCACGAAGGGTTCCGTACCGCATGATCTATAAAAAGAGTTTGACTTGCACTTCGCAAGTTTTTAATATTTGTTGTTATAGCGGCAACAAAAATACATAATCTGTGCAAATTTCAACTGTCTAGCTATTACGGTTCTTCAGATCTAGCTCGGCGAGTGGTAGCCATGAAAAAGGGCTAAAATATCACGTTTTTTGTATGGGAGCCCCCCTTAATTATTATTATTATTTTGTTTTTAGTATTTGTTCTTATAGCGGCAACAGAAATACACAATCTGTGAAAATTTCAACTGTCTAGCTATTACGGTTCTTGAGATACAGCCTGGTGACAGACGGACGGACGGACGGACGGACAGCGAAGTAATAGGGTCCCGTTTTTACCCTTTGGGTACGGAACCCTAAAAAAGAACCCCCTTCCTTGGAGTCAAAGACGGTCACAGTTGGGGGCTGCGATCGTCAATGAAAGCAGATGATGGGACCCACAGAGGTGTGACTCTAGGGCACCCCTGATGCGTTCCGAAGGAGTTCTCTGCCCGAAATAAGTTTAGGAAAACCAGCAGGGTCGGTGCAAGTCCGACAATGCTTCCTTCCATAATATGTTAATTGCTTTCTTGGCAGTGGCGGTCCACGCGCCTATCAGTGCAGGCCAGGCCGGCTCGCGCCGCTTTTTAAGGGGTAGGTTTCCTAAAACACCAGGTTATGGCTGACACACTAAATAATTACGCGCCAACAAGTATATTCTCAATAAGTCTACCGGCAACATACAAATCCCAAATAATGAACATGTCAATAATAATATAATTGGACATTTCTTTAGCCTATTGGATTCAAATGGACGAAAATTACAACATGAAACGAAATCAATTCAAAATTCCCGTAAACAAATTCTTCGGCAAATTTCTTAAGAGGGCGCAGTACGCTCGGTCTGGCTCGGTTCTCCATACAAACGTATATACCCTCTCATTTTAAAACGCCATGCTAGAATAACATGAAAATTTGTATACACAATGGGATTAGGCATATCTAGGTCGGAAATTAGTTTTTGTTGCTAGAAATGGTAAAAGAAAAAAAATGCAGCGGTTTTTTGAGTTTTTTATGGCTTGTATGAAAACCTTAACCACCATATCAGCCCTAGGACGTCCACTGCTGGACATAGGCCTCCCCCAATTTCATGGGGGGTAAATGCCATAATCGCCACGCTTGGCATGCGGGTTGGCGATCGCAGTATCTCCACCGCACTCAAGGAATGCTGCTGCCCATTCCCCGGTGGTCTTGGTTGTAGTTTTAGGACATACCCGGGTCCTAACCTAAAACCTAAAACCTTAACAAACGCTGTATTTTTTTTCCATTATAATTTCAAGCAACAGAAACTATGTTCCAACCTAGATATGCCGGATCCCATTGTGTATACAAAGTTTCATGTTATTCTAGCATGGCGTTTTAAAATGAGAGCATAAATACGTTTGTATGGAGAACCGAGCGTACTGCGCACTCTTAAGGTATACGGAACATTGAAATAGGCATTAATAAGGAAAATAAATAAACTCATTTCACCTTGTTTTTGTTTTGACCTGATCCTGGCTTGATATGTCTGACAGATAATGTAATTTCGCAGACAAAAGCAGGAAACATTGAATTGAGTGACATCAGAGAATGAAATTAAATTAAAGGAATACGGGCGTCTGTTGAACCAAAGTGAGTTGGAAGACGAATTGGATATCGAATCAAAGAAACTTTCTGTTAATGGTACCTAAAAAGAACCTTAGGGTTTCGTAAACTTCTCATAATTTCATATGGTAATTTTTGGAGTTGGTATATTATTTAATATACCTAAAACCTAACAAACAAAAAAACACAAAACATTTAAACTAATTCATACTGAGTTTATGTTCTAAACTAATCTCATAAGCCGCTGCCAGTGGTTAACGTCCTCAAAATGCTGGCCGCATTTCCACCACCAACCAAAGGACGCCCACATAGGCCCTCCCCAAATTCACGGGGGATATTTCCACGTTCAATGGAAATGCTCGATATTTGTGCTAAATGCAGTCCAGCATTTTGGTCACGTGTTAGGTCGACCAGACACAGACAAATCTTTACATATTTTATGGGCTTGCGGGCCCCACGGCCCAGTGGTAATTTTGACATTTACTTGAATAACTTGAAATTATTATTAAAGACTCAGACTGACTAAAGTGAAAAGTTTCATATAGTAGACTATAAAAATGTTAATTATCGCACTGAGCATAATTTGTCTTTAATCAGCGTCACTTTTCCCACGCATGTTACTGCAGACCCAGCGTCAATTGATTGCGGTATGTTGAACCATATTTGCGATTACATCACATCGCCAGCAAATACTGATATGATATAACAATAGTATACAAAATAGCGATATTGAAGGTCTGTGTTTGACAGTGACTCGACAGATCCACGGCTCAAAGGTCAGACGACAGACAATCTCATCCTTTAATCAGAACTAGATCAAACAAAAGTTTAAATAAAATGTCTGTGTTCAGTTCAATACCTACTGCTTGGTTTCGGAGCATTCAGGGCGGTAAAAGTCATGAATATAATATGAAAACTAAGTGTTTTTATTCAAATAACATTAAGATTGTACTTGTTAGCAACTTCACTTTTAGAATTACTAGGACAAGGAGTAATATTCTGACCATTATCCGAGATTTAAGAAATCTATTATGCTAATTTTGAGATATTATTCAACACATTTTTCTCGTAACGTGGTGGCGTGGCTCATAGGGTCGCTTTCTCGTCACGTATGGTGTTGGTTTGTCAGTGTCAACATTTTCTGTTGTAATCCAGTCACTATCGGTCGATCAGCCTGCTATTGCAAACGTCAATGCGAAATTCCTCTTTCGTTTGGAATGAAACGTTGACTGGGCTGATAATTACTTTGGTGCAAGCAAATGTCCACTTTAAGGGTCCCCCGCATGCTCGACTGAACTCGGTTCTCCATACAAACGTAGTTTCGTTCTTATTTGAAAACGCAGTGCTGAAATAACATGATGTATACACAATGGGGATCCACGATATCTAGGCCGGATATTAGTTTCTGTTGCTAGAAACAGTATTAGAAAAAAAATACAGAGAGTTTTTCAAATTTTAAGGTCTTGTATGAAAACGTTAATAATCGCTGTATTTTTATTTATTATATCTTCAAGCAACAGAAACTAATTTCCGGTCTAGATATGCCAAATTTCATTGTCTATACAAAGTTTCATGTTATTTCAGCACGGCGTTTTAAAATGAGAACGAAACTACGTTTGCATGGAGTACCGAACTTCCTGCGGACTTTTAAGGTGACGGACCTTTTCTTACTCCAACTGTAGATCTGCGGGGTACTTAAGCAGCGTTTTTGAGCGCGCGTAAGGTAGAATAGATAATTTTAAAAGTGGCAGAATTAATATCGTACGTTCGAAAAGTTACGTAATTACCCTGCCGGATGTTATATATAATTATATTTTTTTAATTAAAAATAGGATTGCTCTTGGCCAGCATCTAGCCAGGGGGCGAAGATGCTGAAGCCAGCTCACCCAGAAGATGCATATTCACTCGTGCCTTAAAAAGATAAGATGAACTCGGAAATACAGACGCCGGCAGAGAATTCCAAACCTTAGAAGTGCGCATTATGAAAGATGAAGCAAAGCGTTTGGTTTGCGCCTTACGTTAAAGCCTTACGTCTGGATGTCCGATGGAAGAAGGGGGAAGGCGGTATGAGCTTATGTAGCTCTTGAGCACACTCACCGAAGCACAATTTGTAGAAGACGCACAGACATGCTACTTTGCGTCTATATGGTCTGACAATGTTATTTGGCTGCTTGCTACGAACAAGTCCAACTACGTGATGCTGACTGTACGAATGCTTCTATCAAACGAAAAAACCAACCTCTAAAACAAAGTTTCTCAATTTGACTGCTCTCGAACGCGTTACCTAACCGCCATAAGCTTTTCAGGCTTATAATAATTTAAAATCTCGACCCCAATTTGAAATAACTGAGATATTTTAATCGGTTTATCACGGAACCCTTCTGAATGGAATTCAATCAAAATTTCTAATTTCTTTGCAAGTTAATGAAGCGAAAGGATTATGGTCCAGTTTCTGTATTATTTCAGAATAACCTAAAAACTTTTGAAGCTAGGGATACTTGGGCCATTTAATGAATTAATTTAGATAGGTTATTAAGTAATTACTTTTGGACCACCGGGGGATGGGCAGCAGAATCCCTGGAGTGCGGTGGAGATACTGCGATCGCCAACACGCAGCTAAGCGTGGCGATATGGCATACCCCCCGTGAATTTGGGGGAGGCCTATGTCCATCAGCAGTGGACGTCCTTTGGCTGATATGGTGGTGGTGGTGGCGGCTTATAACTCCGGACCAACTAGTCTCGTGAGCAAAGCACTGCAAACTGGACTAAATTATTCATCATCATCATCATCATTTGCGTGCCCTTTTCCAATTTACTTGGTCGGCGCAGCATGTTTTAGGGTTCCGTACCTTGAGAGGAAAAAACGGAACCCTTATATAATAGGATCACTTTGTTGTCCGTCTGTCTGTCTGTCAAGACCCTTTTTATATCAAATAGTCAAATTTACTGTCCCTTTGAGCTGTGAAAAAATCAAACTTCCAAGCTAACGCAATCAAAAGATACAGCTGTTTATACCGCAAATTTTGGACACACACAAGGGAATCAAAACCTATAGGGTACTTCCCGTGAACTCACAATCTTGAAATTTGGTACGAAGCAACGTCTTAAAGCACAGATAAAATTGCAAAAACCGTAAATCTTTAGAAGTAGTAGGAGTAAAACTCTTTATTGTACAAAAACACAACAGATACAAAAATAAAAAAGGAAAAGTAAAGTAAAAAGGCGAACTTATCCTTTTAAGGGATCTCTTCCAGTTAACCTTTAAGGAAATGAGAGTAAAAATGAATAAAGTTAGACAAATGCAGCAACATGTACAAAAGGCACAGGAGAAATAATAAACATACACATAGTAGTAGTTTAGTTACATCATATAATGAAAATATTTTCAAAGTCAAAGTCAAAATATTATTTCTTCACTTCCGAATCGTCAGTTATAACATGTATTAATATATATATATATATATATATTAATTAATTATTTAGAGCAATTTATTGATGTTATTATTATTCTTTAAAATAAATATTGTATAGCTGTAGACATTTCTTACGGAACCCTCGGTGCGCGATTCCGACTCGCACTTGGCCGGTTTATTTTTCTTCCATATCTCTGTATCGCCCGTCATCTCGTCACTCACACCCTTCCTCTTCATATCGTCTCTCACGCAATCCATCCACCTTTTCCTTGGCCTACCCCTCCTCTTACATCCCTCCACATTCGTGCCTAATACCTTTCTTGTCACATGACTTTCATCCCTCCGCATAACATGCCCATACCACCGTAGACGATTAGCTCTCACCATCTATGGGTGCTACTTTCAAGATTCTTCTTATACCTCTATGTATACTCATTCAAACTGGACTAAACTATTATTGTTTTATTTTTTCATGCCCATGTCAAGTTTTAAATAAAAACAGGGCTATTTTCCTTAAATCGATTAAACATCAAAAATACCATTTTTTTTGACGATTTTGACGACCACTATGGCTTAATTGGTGCACCCTGCCTACGCATTCGGAGGTCCCGTGTTTTCGAATCTCGGTCAGGGCATTATTGTGTGATGAGCACGAACATTAGTTTCTGAGTCTAGGATGTTTTATATATATACAGGGTGATTTGGGAGACGTGAGCAAGATCAACACTACGGATTCAGTAAGTCATAAGCTATTGCTTCGTGCCACTATTAGTGATATTAACGTTCATTTATCTTTGATGTTGAAAACAAAATATTTTAAATTATTCACGAAATTCATGGTCACTCTACAATCAGAATACTTCAGTCCAGTGATACGTGTCAAATTGAATGTCATCCGAGTCCGATTACTTTTGAAATATCGTATCTCACTCAATGTCACAATTTACTATCTTCGTAATCAAAGTGCTTTCATAACAGTTAGAGGTTTAATCTATATAAACCAGTTGTAGTAGGGTGACCATGATTGTAGGACTTTAACTTAACAAAAATTAAAATACAGGAAAAAGGTATGGGTGTTTCACTTAAATACAATGGTGAACGATTCATTGCCATTTACTATGTATGTAGTGTTGGTCCTGTTCACGTCTCCTGAATCACCCTGTATATCGTCGCCTAGTACCTATAGTACAAGTTAATTAAGTATGCTTTAGTTTGGTACTAGGTCAATTTGTGTAAGATTTTCTCCCATAATTTATTTACTTATTTAATCTCAGGTTCAGTCAATCATCGTCATCATTGTCATCATATCAGCTGAAGGAGGTCCACTGCTCGGCATAGGCCTCTCCCACAAAGTACCACAATGACCGGTCCTGAGGCATCCACATCCAGCGGACTCCCGCTACCTTTATCAGGTCAACTGCCAATTGAGCCAATATTACTATTAGACCCGTAACATTTATCATACAGGAGAAGGTCGGAATTCGGATAAACTCATAAATCCCCAATTATCTAATAAAACAGAGCAAAAACCTAAAAGTTTCTATACAGAGAGAACCTAGTAACTTCATCAGAATCAGCATTTTTTTAGAACACGACCGATTTAGAACACGACGATGACGACCTACATATTACTACATATTGACGACCTGTTTAGCCTAGTTGGTAGTGACTCTGCCTCCGAAGCTAGAGGTCCCGGGTTCGAATCCCGGCCAGGGCATTTATTTGTGCATTTTTCACGGATATTTGTTCTTGGGTCTTGGATGTTTTCTATGTATTTAAGTATGTATTTATCTATATAAGTATGTATATCGTCTAGTACCCATAGAACAAGCTTTGCTTAGTTTGGGACTAGGTCGATTTGTGTAAGATTGTCCCCCAATATTATTATTATTACACCACTTTTAAAAAATACGACAACGACAGTAGAAAAATTGGCCCATATTTGAAATTTACTTTCCACGTCAGTGGCAAACAAACGTACGCCCCCCCACCCCTTATGGTTTCGCCGAACCCTTAAAAAAGTATACACTGCATTCTTAAAAAACCCCATACCGAATAAACTTAAACATAATCAATTTAATGATTAACAAAACACAGCAAACACCAATATTGTTACGCATGTCGAACAGAGGCTCAGCTCAAGAATACGCCACGCTAGAGCGAGCGTCAGCTGTTTGAGTCAATACTCGCTCATTGACTTGCATGGGCCGATGCTAATACAGCTCGACTTGCAGGATGCCACGGATTTCACACTGAATATACATACAATAATGGTCGTATTGATAATTTACTAAGCTAGCGGTAAAAACTTGCGAATATCGTGAGTTCTAATCCCGGCACGAGCGCACACACACATTTCATTTCATTTCATTTCATTTCATTTCATTTATTGCACAGTCATGAACATAATAATTACATAGTAAGATGTTACAGTAGGGTTAGTCGATTCATGACACCCTGTTAGGGCACACAATAATTGTTACATCTAACTTAACATCTAATATTTATTAAAACATTTGTCGTAATTAATTATTGTGTAGGATAAAAACAATAAAAAACTGAACAGTAATAATAACATTGTAGTATAAATAAGATAAACAATAAAATAATATAACGTTCCATTATTACATTAACATTTATTATTTATGAATAGAAGATTTTTCATGATATAATTTAAAATTAAATTTAAATGTCACAGCCAATTAAGAGTATTGCAAATTTTTACTTTTTATTATTTGTGTTACTGTACTCCGCCAGCCTTTCATCATTTAAAAACTCCTCAATTGAGTAATAGCATTTATAAATTAATATGTTTTTAAGTCTATTTTTAAATAATTTGTCACTTGGTTCTAGTTTGATACTGTCCGGAATTTGATTGAAAATTGAAATACATCTATATTTCGAATCATCTAAATTTCAATGTTTCGAATAAGTCATGTCAATGTCTCAATACTATACCAAACGACACTATAATCAAATATTTTTAAATAGCTCACACCTATTTATTCACACTTATGAAGATTATTTATTAAACGGTTAAATAATCAATTTTGTATAATACTCGTACCTATATGATGTGTGTATTATTTCTGCAATGTAATCCAATTCTGCAAAACGGTACAAACTTTTTTTTGACTGTGACTTTGACTTGTGATATTTAAGTTACCGTGCTATCTACATCTATATGTATAATTGTATATGTATTTAGAATATTTAGATAGGCCTGATACTTTGTATTTTATACTACCATCAAACAGGCCGAAAGCTTGATTGACTCCGTCAATATAAAAAAAATACGTGACTTTTCGTTTGGATAACCTTTGTCACGAGCCCGAATCCCCGTGTTAATGAGTTTGCTCAGCGCATTACCAATCAAAGCCGCACACGCTCATTAGAAGACTTGTTGTTGAAAAGTTGCCGAATACAAACAACCTCATTCAACTCAGAAAGGGGAGGCCTGTGGCATTACCACGGCAATTCGATGTTCCTATGTTTCCATCTCTATCGAATTTACTTATTGGAGTGATAGAGATGACTCTATAATATACGGTTTATGACATTTGGTTTTTGAATTCCGTTGTAACGGGTCAGGGATTCACTTGGGGGTGAGGTCCGACACGTGTTGGCGCTATGTCGGGTGAAGTCGGGTGACTTCGGTTGACTTGCCTGGCGACAGGTTTGGATTTCTTTATTTCATAATATATAAGTAAAATGTCACTTGAAATAACATAGCCATTTTGAGGAATTTATATTTAGAACCGTCGCTTTTTTAAACCACATCAAATTCAAAATAAATATTTACCAGTATATATGCGCTGGTGGACCATTTATATGCAAAAGAATTATCTGCTTAGTGAGGCAAATTATGCAACCAGAGGAGATTCAACAGATTGCGACCCAAGGAGTCTGAAAATTATTAAAATCTACGGGTATACGCAAAGAACTTTAAGGGCTGACACAATAGATCAATGTCTGGCCGAGGTGGCATAGAAAGGCCCACAATTAGCAAATTTAAATAATACATGCACCGTAATGTAAAAAAATACAAAATTCCGAGTCGTCAATAACCGGAAAATTACATAATTCAAATAAAATAAAATAATAGTACATTACTACAGAGGCCGGGACGTAAGGGGTTGCCGGCCGAAGACATATATAGACTGCCGAGCGAAGCGAGGTCGGATAGGTCTGAGGCGGGCAACCCCATATTTCCCGCCGAGGTATGTATAGTGCTTTTCTCAAACATGCAATGAAATAAACAACAAAAAAATCAAAGTTTTATTTTTAGTGGCAGAATGTCATGGTGCCTGTGCCACAATTTATGTGGAATGGAAATTAAAAAAGAGGACTTTGCCGGCCTAGGCCTGCAAGATTTGTATGAAATTCCATTAACGACCTCTTGTCCTAGCCGCACCTGAAACGTCATACTTCGCAGCCTGTTATAAGGAACATAACATCAATATTTCATTGCATGTATGAGAAAAAATTATTACATACAATTTAGCACATCACTAGTAATATAACGTTGCACTAAAAATTGTAGCTTAGCTAACCTTCATTCTACACGTAAATACGTAATAAACGCATTCCTATATCATGATCTTTACTTGAACTAGCTCTCTCCTCAATATTTTGGTAATATTAATATTATCCCTTTTGTCAAGGGACTTTCTCCGTCCGTCTAATCTAGAAGAATTTATATTCCTAAAATACATATTTTAGACAACGGGTTTGCCATAATTTTAGCTTCGTAAAAAGTATCTAAAGTACCTAATTCGAAGCATCCCTTTCCACCCAAGGGACACACCCCGAGCACTTAAATGAGATAGCAATAACACGGATGACATACGCGTGCACCTGACACATTCCTCGTTAATATTATTAGATCATTCAAATACCTTATGGACCGGACTTACGTGAGGTGAATATAATTTTCGCTTTTTATCATGTACTCAAAAACGGTGTTTAATGTATTGGTTAGCTCCTCCCGGGGGCGGTTGCGTCATACCTGACAATTTTTATGTTGTAATGTTACACTTTCAATGCCGCATTTGGCATGGCGAGAATGGATGTTGTAACTTCTCTCAGACATCCGGACATAATAACCCTTCAAATGGTTTCGCTTTTATTATGAGCAAGAATCACACACCAAACAGTAAATAATGTGGTATAAAAGACGATCGGTTCCATATCGTGGTAGAATGTGTCCGGAACGAAGCTGAGAGACGAGAATTCGCAGACAAATATATTTGTGATTAAGGACGTTGTCTTTACCGGGATGCCACTTGTGTTAGTACATTTGCAGCGTCCCATCTAAGGTACACTATTAAATCGGCTGGTTGGGTGGCTGAAAATGCCGCTAAGTTCAAACACACTGCCTTGGAACCAATTTACGACATCATTCCGGTTGCTGTGGAGACAGCTGGTTCCTGGGGCAGCGAGGTTCTAGGGCTTTTCAAGGGGTTGGGCAGACATTTGTGGGAGAGGGAACTTAAACCTCGCTCTGGGTCATGGTTCGTCCAACAGGTCTGTTCAGCGAGGCAATGCTGCAAACATTTTTGGGACCTTTGGTTCGAGCATGACGCATATGGGAGTGCAGTTTTATTGTATACTTTTTCCTCTCTTTTAGAGCTTGTATGTTTTTTTTTTAATTTTTGACCAGTAAATAATTTAGCGTCCAGTCACCTCATTCCAAGACTAGACTTAGAGACTAGTTATAGAAGACCCAGAGGGAAAACTAATATTAGTTTAATTTTCCCTCAGGTTCCGACCAGCTTTAGCACGATTTTTCACCCATAAGCCCCTGATAAAAAAGATAAAAATACTATTTTACAATGCAACACAAATATTCTTCATTGTTCACCAAAACGAAACAACGGTAAAAAAACGGTAAAAAATGGTAGCCAATTGGCAGTTTTATCGCTAAAGAGAGATCTATTCCAGACAACCTTACCTTTATTTTAATTACATGAATACTTTTTTTAAAACACTAGTACTTCCCACCGTTTGATAATAAGCAATAATATTTTTTTATTTAATATACAATTAATGTAGAATAACAAGTTTATTAGTATTTTCAACGGCTTCTCGCCAAAACAACTCAAAACCTTCCCAGCCAATAATAAAATTACACGTAAAAACAACAGTTATAATGTGTATTTTTCATTGTAACCATAAACATAGAAGCCGCATATTTAACGATAACAGTTATAATTAATAAAATATTAACGCAGCGCCCGAAACATAATAAATGGTTCGGAAGGTGCATAATTCCCACAGAAATTGTGCATTACTATGCAATTCCATGAAATTTATGCGACAATACGAAGCCATGGTCCGGGATTAAATTAATATATAATTCTGTGTTATGGAAGCTATTAATAACATCTTAATTGTGATATATAATATAACATTGCGGAGCTTTTCGCAAGCAACGATAATATGGAGTTCTTCAAGAAAGGAGTTGATAATTATATCAGCGGCGTCGGATATCTAAAACTGTCTTTTTGACAAAATTTGCTGCTGAACTGATCCGTGTTTTGCAAAAAAAAACGGATTGAATCCATTATTTCAGCAAAGTTATTTAAAATTCTCATTTTAAGTGAATAATGTATATTCTTACCAGGATAAATGTCCTAAATTATAAATTAGGTTAGGATCTTAAAAATTTAAAAACCTTACCTTACCCGGTACCCGTTTGTATTGTTCCTGAGTATATGAGTATAATATTCTACAGATTTGTACAATTGGGTCACAAAGGAACCCTAAAATGAGGAAACAATGGCCCAAGTTTGTCCCCTTGAACACGTTCGCTCGTTTCTGATTTCGTCCTTACGCCAAACAATTTATTGTACATTTTGTACTAATATTTGTTTTTTTATGTTAAATTTGTAGAAAAATATTATTTTCTCAAACATGCAATGAAATATTGATGTTATGTTCCTTATAATAGGCTGTGAAGTATGACGTTTCAGATGCGGCTAGAACAAGAGGCCGTTAATGGAATTTCATACAAATCTTGCAGGCCTAGGCCGGCAAAGTCCTCTTTTTTAATTTCCATTCCACATAAATTTGTGACACAGGCATCATGAAATTTTGCCACTATGCGTATTAAAAATAAAACTTTGATTTTTTTGTTGTTTATTTCATTGCATGTTTGAGAAAAGCATACCTCGGCGGGAAATATGGGGTTGCCCGCCTCAGACCTATCCTATATGTCTTCGGCCTACAACCCCTTTCGTCCCGGCCTCTGTAGTAATGTACTATTGCCAGGTATTTCGCTAAAGAACAGCAAGTTTTAGCGGGATAGAAAAGAGTATCTTTCTATTAAAATAGAATTGGTCACTCGCGTTTTTAACCGTAGCGGTGGCAAATAACAGCAGAAAGCCCGAATTTACAGGATAAGATGTAGTTAGGGAACATATGAATAAAAGTTTAATTGATCTAGCTTTTATACTTTTCATTTTATTTATACCTAAAATACTACGATGTGTCCACTCACTCATTAAAACCTCTGGTACTTCCCGATATCCTAAAAAGCTGAAATCTATATGGCTTGGCGTTTTCATAGTTTTTGTCACAGGTCTTCAATGTCATGAAATGCAACAAATCTATGAAACAGCCAAGCCATTCTTTCTAAACCAAGGTGGAGGGCTAGTTATGTCAGGGCTTTGGGGCTTGGATTGTCCTGCGATTTGTTAACTTTTTTTTTACTGCCAAAGCGTTATGACCTTGTGAGCCTCGGCCAATTTTACAAAAAATGATTTTGGTGGGATTGAATTTACTTAAGTATATAAAAAATGGCATATACATCGTTGTAATAACGTTCATTTTGGCTTGTATTCCTTTCACCAATCAAAATACTCACATGTCACGACATTTGTATTCAACCAATCACGCACACGTCACATACATACGTCAAATTAGCAACCACGCTTGACAATTGCATTCAGAATCTCAATACGGATATTGTAACTGTTTCCGAAGATCCTCAAGTTTCAATTATCTTCTTGCTCCTATACGAAACACATTGAGATCTTAATTCGAACTTGATTATAAGTCGAAACGACAAACGAAAATAGACCTCTCTTTACTAACGACGCAAATGAGTGCCCACTCCTTTTTCCTGCCGCTTCAGGCTATATTCATATATCTTAGCAATCCAAAGACCCATAGCACATAACACTGGGCCGCAAAGTGAGGCTAATAATTTGTTATTGATTCAAGCGTTGGCACTTGACCAGCTGGCACCCGGCTTGCTATATAATATTCCATGTTGTAATCAATATACCCTCGCGGTCAAAATATTTAAGTCACTTTTGTGAATATCGTGTCCAGTAAATGTAAATGCATTTATATTTATGTCGTGCCAAAAAGGTATATTTTTGCTCAAGTATCAATATTGTTTTGTCATATTATACACAGTGTTGTATCACGTATGTAGATCTTTTTTAAATGTCGATATTTTTACAAGCTTTGAGCTTGCACTATTCGTGCGTAAAAATGCAAGTAGTCCTCAAAATTTGTAATCCATTTTCAGCCACGCTGGTATCCGTGTGAGCTGAAATTTGGCATAGTCATACAAATTTATTTAATATTTAGTGCACTAAAGAAACTTTATCGTACAAAAGGCGGACTTAATGCCATATAGCGTTCTCTACCAGTCAACCTTAAGGCAAAGCTGTAAATTGTCAGGCGGTCTAACAGCTAAAAGGAAAATCAAGATAAATTACGTTGCTTTATAACATTCATTGATTCATTCATAAATACACAAATAAATTAATTACACATATTCAAATATAGGTACACATAATTATATTACACTAGACGAAATTTACAAATCAGATACTTTTAGACTCCATGAAACTGTCAGCAAAGAATTTACGCACGGATTTTTAAAAGCGAACTTGTTTGGGGATTTTCGGATCGTAGGAGGCAGGCCGTTCCAGAGACTAGCGGGCTGAACGGTAAATGAGTTAGAGATAAAGCCTGTTTGGTGAAGAGTAATGGACAGAGAAAGATTGCCACTAATGATGGTGACAGAAGGTAGCCATAGCAATTCCTAAACAACACAAGATTTTCCGATAAACCCGCGTGTTTGAGCTCATTTGGAACACATCAATGTGGGAAAAAAGAGTCCGCTGGATGCGGGTGGCATCGGTCATTGTCGCACTCTTTGGGGGAGGCCTATGTCGAGCAGTGGGCGTCTTTCGGCTGATATGATTATGTGGCAAAAAAGTACCGACGGCTATATAAACTTGTAAATTTTGTTTTTAAATTATTATCTTAGTCTCTACCTGTACTTTGATTAGTTTCTCTAGTAACGTATTATTACTAGAAGACCAGAAGCCTGCCCTGCTTCCCCCACAACTGTTTTTGAGGCCTCTCTTGCGCCGCGCGTCGCGCAGGCATCTTCACGAAATATAAGCTTGAGCTGTCGGGTGGCCCATAAAGGCGTCCATTAACAACCAGTGAAGACAGGCAGCGAAGCCTGCGAATAATGACCAGTCCAAAAAAAATAAAGCAGCCATCTTCTGGGTTAAGCAGCAAGCCTGTCATCATCAACGTTAGCCGACGTCCACTGTTGGACATAGACCTCCCACAGAGACCGGCACAACGACCGGTCATGGGCTTCCCGCATCCAGTAGACCCATATTTCCGCATAAATATAAACTTTGTGAGCATGATAAGTAATACATATATTGCACGAAAAATGATCTTAAGCCGAAAACATTTCTTAAATCGAACCCCCTAAACACCTACCCATTTCCTTTCCAACGGCGACACACGAAATTAATTACTCCATTCTCAATACCCAAATCAGAGTCTTTGTCTGACTCAAATTATAATGATCTCGAATCGAACGGAATGAAAGGGCCAACAAAGCCCGCCTTTGTGCCTTAATTAACTTCCGATCAGTTAAATTGGCCCCCGACGACTGACAAATACGGAGGCTTCGATTGGGATCCATTTTTAATTTGTCACGGCGTGGGAGTTTAATTTCGAACGAAAAATATTATGACGTTCTATTCTATAAGTAAATTTTACACATATTAAACTAGTCCAATAGTAAACTCATTAAGGATTGTGTTATGGGTACTAGACGACGATATATTTAATAGATAAATATGTATATAAGTATGTATACTTAATTAAATAGAAACACCAAAGTCTCAGGAACAAATGTCTCTGCTAACCACAGAAACAAATGCCCTTACCGGGATTCGAACTCGGGACCTCTAGCTTTGGCAGTGACACTACCAACTAGGCTAAATAGGCAGACAAAATTTACGTTAAACATTAAGTACCCGGATAAATATCGAACACCCGGTATTCAAGAAAAAAATATATTTTTCTACCCGGTTGTAACCGCTCTATATTATGTCCTCTTGCGAAGAATAGGTATTTTAGCTCACCTAATTCCGATCACTGATCATGAAACAAGATGGATTGATCCCGTGAGTTTTTCTTCCAAAAGTTAAAATATAGTTTCCCCTAACAGACATTACTTACAGCCCTAGTAGAATAAAAGACAAACGCCCTTATCACGGACCTAACAAATGCAGCCAACCGCAAAATTACTTGGAATAGTTACAAAATACCAACTACCCTCGCAATATGTTAATACATGGAAAAAACTAAAAGAAAAACTCCTGTATTCAGGGCTGGCATAATTCGCTATTTGCACAGTCCATTCGCTCTTGTACCACTATGAATAGAATTACCCGACCGCTGGCAGGAGTGCTTCATTTCCATGCCGAATGTCCGGTGAGAGGACTCTCTCATTTGGCCGTATTTGCACTTAAATCGACTGGGCTATGTTGGACGTTACGAATTTGAATTTTAAACTAAGCGTTCCGTTTTACGCGGAAGGTAAATTCTGGAGCGTTTTTTGGGTAATTTGGTTTGTGAATAATGTAAGCTAACTAAGCTATTCGAGTGTACTAAGAGTGAAGGCAAAAAGTGTGCTTTATTTTAGGAACATTTTAGGCAACTTTCTGACTATCGGAGCGAGGCGGTAAGATATCAAAATGCTGTCAGCTGCCAGTTTCAGTCAAGTCAGTAACTCTTTACTGTTCGCCTATGTAATCATCATCATATCAGCCGAAGAACGTCCACTGCTGGACATAGGCCTCCCCCAAAGACCTCCACAATGACCGGCCCTGCGCCACTCGCATCCAGCGGACACCCGCGACCCTTACCTATTCGCCTATATAGGATACTGCGATCGCCAACCCGCATGCCAAGCGTGGCGATTATGGCATTTACCCCCCATGAAATTGGGGGAGGCCTATGTCCAGCAGTGGACGTCCTAGGGCTGATATATAGGAATATAGGTACATTAAAATCGGTGATTCCTGATTGACACGGGCGCGCATTAGCGCAGCAATACGAACGCAGTTTTGCGCGGCTTCCGCGCATGTTATTACTAATAAGTAAATACAGGCTGATTTTGGAGTCGTCATCCGGAATGATTAATCCGGTATGTAAATGGTCAAGAATTCAAATTAGACAACGTCACAGTTGGTAAGAAGATTTATAACTCAAATAATTCCCTATATCCCTAATTTAAATGGGAAATTATACTTATTCATACATACAACTTGACCACCGGGGAATGGGCATTCCTAGAGTGCGGTGGAGATACTGCGATCGCCAACCCGCATGCCAAGCGTGGCGATTATGGCATTTACCCTCTATGAAATTGGGGGAGGCCTATGTCCAGCAGTGGACGTCCTAGGGCTGATGTAGTGGATAAATACAACTTGATCACCCCACTCCACTGTCGATTTTCGTCAAAGAGAGTAGGGTAACCATGTTTTTTGAGATTTTGTATTTTCGCCACATAAATTAAAAATGAAATGCTTTTGTTTCCTGTCACTACATTTTTTTAAATACGAGTATTCGAACGCTCGTACGAAAGAATCACTCAAATTATGAAATAAATAAAGACATTTCTGAAGACAATATTACAAAAATCAACCTAGACACAACTAAGCAAAATCAGAATCAGAATTTTTATTGCTTGTCAGGCAGATATTTGAAAAAAAAACGCCTACGATATGTGCATCAAAATATATAATAAATTAACATCACAAGTTTCAAGTTCAAGTTCAAATTCAAGTTTCTTTATTTCGCCAAGTAACAAAATCACGTTACATCTAGCAAGTCATTTTACATATTCTTCTTAACTTCTATCATGCACTTGCACATATAAGATTGATTAAAAAAAAATCTAAACTATCTAATACATTCATCTACATAAATCAATTTCTGCCTAATATACCAATTCATTAAAGCGATTTCTCTAGTCTTAATTTTTCCTTAAACTGAATAAAATGGATTACATTGAAAATAACGTTTGAGCCTTCTCTTAAATTCTAAAACAGACATATTTCTTACATGACTTGGTAGTAAATTATATAATGTAATTTTTAGAGGGAGACCTTGTTTAAATGATAATGCTATACAGATACAGAATTCAATTAAATCAAAACTCACAAAATGGCTGCTGACTTATTTTGCAGAGTACGAGTAGGTGAATATTTCATGTGTGGACATGTGTAATTTGTATTGTTTCATTTCATTTCATTCTGCCGATGTTATTTAATCTAATTGCTGCTAGTTCATTTCAATTGACATTTACGACTATTATTATTCTCAGCTTACTCTCCGCCCGTCTTACTGAAAATGGCTGAAAGCTGCAACTTGGAAAGGAATATTAGTTAGTTCCAGATAATTTTACATCGCCTTAAGGACCATGTATGAGATGAGCATATATATTATAGTCTTGTATAACGACGCTTATAGCTGACGAGGTGTTTTCGGACGCAAGATATCGGGTTCAAAAAAATTGAAGCCTTTTTACGGTATGTAAAAGTTCAGGATAAAGTTTAATCTATGAGCAGATCTTGAAACGATGACGAATAGTAATTGTAGCAGCCCAACCTGAAGATGTACGTTCTCCTTTGTTGCGTATTTACGTTTATCACGCTGAAATAGTACATTACGATACAAGTACAGAGAACAGGATATTCGCAACGAGTGGTGATAAATTGAAACACGAACGAAGGGAGTGTTTTAAATCGACACGAGTTGCGAATTACCTGTTCGCACGTGTATCTTACAACGCTTTACAATACATATGGCTCTTTAAAGTTTACCTAACCTAACCTAACCTAACCTATTTTCCCGAGCTTTGTTTTAAAAAAAATAATTTACTTCTACGGTTGTCAAACCGTATTTGTATAAAAGTTCCTACAGCTATCTAAATCGGAATTTCACCAAAAAAAACTACCGCAAAATGGGTTATCCGCCTCAGATCCGGACCCAAGTGGCTGCCCGACCATAAAACATCGCCATTTAACACGTCCCATGAATCCCTCACCACCACATCTTTCCAACTGCAGTAAATTCAAATAAAAGCATTCACTATATTCATCGGCATAAATTGCCGTAGATTTTTCCTTTTCCTTTCCAATATATTCAAACGGGTGGTAAGACGCATATTTCATTTTAACCGTCCGTCGATAGTAAGAGATGAAATATGGAGGCTCGGGGCTGCAGCGAGGGGGGATTTTACGTTGACACTCCGCAATTACATTTGGTTTCGTACGTGGGAATGTGGAATTTTCATTTTGCATTATGGTTTCTGCTTACTCTTCTTTCTCCTTGCTTTTTCCCGTTTTTGTATCCCAATTTTACGTGGTCCGCGTCCATAGGCTCCATAGACTACCTAAGCATCCATAGGCTACGGTGCCTGCTGAATAATCACATGCTGCAGTCCGTATACTTGGTTGCCATCGATGTATTATAAATAATATTAAAAAAATTGTTTGACAACTTACAATGGACCTTACCTGGACCTTTTTAAGGCACGAGTGAATAGGCATCTTCTGGGTGAGCTCGCTTCATCGTCGGCCTCATCTTTGCCTGGCTAGATGCTAGCCAAGAGCAATCCCATTTTTAATAAAAAAAAAAACAACATTTTTTTATATGAACCATAGTTAAGGTTTTTCAATCATCTGGGTACAATTTGCTTCCGTTGTGACACAAACACTCTGCATATAATTTATATGCTTAGCATTTGTGTGTAAACAAATTAAAATCCTAAATTATGGTTGAAAAATGTTAGGTGGAGATAACCTTATATTGAAAAGTATCTGAAATCGGAAGCGCCTTAAAAATATACCCCAGAACCTCGGAAATCATCCCATTGGTACAATATCGGTATGTAATTCCATTACCGGTACCGCCGGTCCGATCCGGGGCAATTATCCGAGACAATACCGACGGCGGTAAGCTTTATTGGAATAATAAGCCTTTATAGATTTAATGAGAAAAGGTTTTGTGAAAAATTGCAATATTAAAGTTTGGGGGCCGCTGAAGGTTCGGGTTGTACAGTCAAGAGAAAAAGTGAGTTAAGTTTTTTGCATTTTATTCCATTGTGATAAGGTGAAAAATTGTTTATTACTTTTGCTCTGGCCTGTACGTAATTCTTTTATTGGAAGGCTATTGGGGTAAACGTTTCAATGTCTGAGACCTTAATTCCTAATAGATCCCTATCATTCCTTTCGTTTGTTACGAATTTTGGTTAAAATGCCTTATGGAAAGGCACTAAGACCGTTTACCCTCTTAGTTTTGTGCCGACGTTTTTAATACGATGCACTTATAATCACTACAATACTTATATCTCATTTTCTCCATCTTGAAACCTACAATATGCTACAAGTGACACTGAACAACAAATTTTATGTGCTTTTTGCGCTTTGCCTTTTTTGAGAATTCCAATGTAAGTTTTTGACGTAAGTATATGTTTACTAATGATCTAACGGTTGATCAAGTGAGTAGGCAACTTGACTGTTAGAAGTTCTCAAGCCACGTCTAACTCTTAGCTTAGCGACTGCATGCTTTTATAGACAGCAACCGATATTATCGGCTTACTGGCACCGGGAGCGCTCAGCTAGTAACCACTCAAAGCGGTCTCAAATCCAAAAGTTGACCTCGGCCGACATCGCATAACCTCGCACCTAAATTAAATAATATTTCGTAGGTACGTAAGTTCATTTTTGACACTCAGTGGTACGAGCCCGGCTCGAACCCAGGACCTCCAGAAATCCAGAATCAGGATTGATGCCTGCTTTCGCTCAGCTATAGTGTTTTCTAACGGAGCCCTAAGTTAAAATATATTGATAACCTTAAATATTTCATGCCCAATCAAAAGCGAACCTTCCTTAATAAGCTAAAAGCTACATTAAAGCTTAAAGCTTCCTTAATAACGTTTTGAAAGACATGATTAGGTAAAAGTTTTTTCGTGAACTTTTAGGTAATTATGCGGATGAGGTAATCTTAAGATTATGCTCTAGTTACACGTGATGCCTCGGGTCAGGTGAAGGGTAATTAAAACGGCTTTGTTAATAATAGATTGTGTCTCAAGGGAGTAAAATGATTTATTTACGGTAAGGGGTTATATTGAATGCTGAGTGTAGCGATGGATTTAAGTATTTACGCCTAAGATGGAAATAATTTTGCTGCCGTGTGACAGACACAAACTGTTTTGCTGCCGTGTGACAGACACAAACTGTTTTGCTGCCGTGTGACAGACACAAACTGTTTTGCTGCCGTGTGACAGACACAAACTGTTTTGCTGCCGTGTGACAGACACAAACTGTTTTGCTGCCGTGTGACAGACACAAACTGTTTTGCTGCCGTGTGACAGACAAAAACTGTTTTTCACACCGCCTATTAGGCCCGCTGCTCAAAATATGAAATGTCTAACAAATAATTGTTCACTTCTCCTATTCGAAAAAATGTATTTTGTAGCCCGTTTAGAGGGAGCAAGACTCGATTTTACTCTGTGTTATTAATTATTTTCATTTCTGTCCTGCCGACAGGAAGAAAATCGACAGAGCGCTCGTGGCCCAGCGGCGCCCGCGTACCGCGTGCGGTGTGCGAGGTTAAGCAATGTGGGCGCAGGTCAGTTCTTGGATGGGTGACCGCTTTGAGTGGTTACTAACTGAGCGCTCTCGTGCTATGGAAGGCACGTTAAGCCGTTGATCCCGGCTGCTGTCTACGACAGCAGTCGTTAAGCTAAGTTAGAGGCCTTCGGCCGGCTTGAGAACTTACCCTACACGGTACCCCTGGGTGGAGCTAAAATTGCAACAAAAACTGGCAACCATACTTGTCTTCTAGAAGATCTCACGGTTCGTAAATAAATGCCATACGATAAAAAAGGAAGAAAAATGCTACTTTGCCTTCTGGAAAATGACAGGGAGCAAAAACGAGATTTGATTGATCTTATCTCATAGGGAGAGTGACAAGAAGAGTGTATTACACTGTAGCAAAAATAATTCCTAAATCAGGCGTGGCGCTTTGAATCCCTCCCTATGCTCAGGATGCCATGTTAGAATCCCGAGCGTAGCTGGATTCTGGAATCCTTCGTTTTGTTCGGGATTCAACGCGCTATCCCTCGCTAAAATATTGAATTATGCTCCCCTGTAATACAATCTACTATTGCTACCGAGCGGCACATAACACTTTTCATTAATAACTTTACATATTTCATATCCAAAAAAGTGAACCTTCCGTAGTAAGGGAAAAACTACAAAGCTTTCTTAATAACATTTTGAAAGACATGAGATAAACTTTTGTTCCGGAACTTTTAGGCAACTAACCAGACGAGGTATTCATCATCAGATTAAACTTTATTTACACGCGATACCTCGGGTTAGGTGAAGGAGAATTATAACGGTTTATTAAAGTTAACTATAAGGATTGATTCTCGAAAGATTCCTCATACCTCATGATGGCCACTTTGGCTTAGTTGGTGAAAAACGCTATTTAAAATATTACGTTTACTATTTAAAAAAAAAGGTTACTCTTAAAAATTTACGATTAAGGGATTTCTTCGAATGAACTTACGCATCTTTAGACGTAGAATTCGCTGATAACTTCGCAAGGGCTACCTGAGGGCCTTAAAGAAGGGTCGGTAATTAGGGGCTTGTATATCTTGCGAACTTAGGCTGGGACTCAGGGCTCGTCGGGGTTCGTCGGGGTAATAGGTAATAAGGTAACGTTGCTACGTACATTGAAGTTTCTAACTCTGGAAGGTTAAAATAATCTGAGAATAGTTCGGAATGACTTTTTCGAGACGATTCGAAATGTCGAGAGATGAATAACCAGGCTAACTGCGTTACTAGGGAACCTTTGGACAGTGGCTTTTCTCGTACAAAAATGGTTGACAAGACTTAACACAATCTGCAATGCATATTTTGAGTTAGTCAGTTCATCCCAACGAACGCTGATAAACCAATAGCCACCAGAAACACTGGGGAACTCAAAATAACCTTCTATAGACTAGTAAAGGCGAAAAAGTCGTTCTTGGGAAATTGTATCAAATTCTACAATAAAATTCCAACACATTACTGAACTTAGCAATTCTAAATTCAAATCTGTAGTAAAACAAACACTTATTTCATAAGCATATTATAAGTGTCCTGCACGGCTAATCTATCGCGAAAATAGGTTTTCTACTGTAGCATTGTTATTTTTGTAGTAACTGAACCAATTAAATTATATTGTTTTGAAAAAATGACACCTCGCCGAGTTTCTTACGCCGGTTCTTCTCGTGGCAGAGGTTTATTTTTCCGAACCGGTGGTAGTTTATTGACGTTCATAGGTGCATGTAATATGCCTAATTTGAAGAATAAACTACTTTTACTTTTTTACTTTTTTACATCAATTTCCTGATATTGCTATTAGTAATTATTAATTAATTAACAAAACTCGCACTCAACGACAGTCCTCTGTAATAAAAAAATAAGCAAGCCAAGCATAATGTCGGAATTTTGTATTCGGAACCAAAATTATCTGTCATTACATTAAATTAGATTTAGATTTATTTATTTCATGATAAAATTACAATATAATTTTGCTTAGTGTCAAAGTTATAGGAATTTACATCATGATCGTCAATTAAATAATAGTAATAAAAAGAAAACATGTCAACAAGGAATATTTTATTGTATATCCCAATAAGGATCGTCAGTTCACATTAAAATTAAACAAAACAAGAAAATCAATAGAGAGTATCGATCGATGTCATTAGAATTTTCAACACGCAAAAATAATAAGATGTAAAAGTGAATAATAGCTCCCAATAAGGATCGTCATTAAATAAAAATGAAATGTCAATAAGCAATAAGAATTAAATAAAATATCAGTTAGCAATAATAATAATAATTAAAATTTGATTTCCATGTACCTACTCGTTTACGGAATACAGAGGATTTTTCAACAAAAGATTATTCAGTCATTTTAGATTGTAAGATCCTTGCAATAGCCTATCAGATTATCAGTGCCTGTAGCTTTCTATGTAATGTAATGTACCTGATCATGAAATAAAAAAGCGGGCAAGTGCGTATCGGGACACACACAATGTAGGGTTCCGTAGCTGTCCACAGTGTCCACCTGTGACATAATGCGGATTTAAAACATCGAAAATTTATATTTACTCTATACTTGACATAGCTAACGACATATCTAAGTAATGAATGGAAATTATACGAAGGCTTGTTTTTAGGGTTCCGTGCCTCGAAAGGTGAAAACGGAACCCTTATAGGATCACTTTGTTGTCCGTCCGTCCGTCTGTCTGTCAAGACCCTTTTTCTCAGGAAGGCTTGGAGGTATTAATTTGGAATTTATATCAAATACTCAGGTCGACTGTCCTTTGGAGCTTTGTGAAAAATCAAACTTCTCAATCAAAAGATACAGCCGATTATGCCGCAAATTTTCGGAATCCCGAATCAAAACTTACAGCGTGAACTCAAAATCTTGAAATTTGGTACTAAGAAACGTTTTATAGCACAGATAAAGCAAAAACTGCGAAAGCCGTAAATTTTTAGTTACAACCAAAAAAATATATATCAAAAAAAATATTTCAATTCAATATATATATTTTTTTTATATTTATTTACTTTCAATTTTTTTTTTTCAATTCTAATAAAAATATTTTTCACGGAACCCTCGATGCGCGAGTCCGACTTGCACTTACCCACACCACATTACAGCTTTCTAGTAGTTACAATTAATGAGCAAAGACGCAGACAGACGAATGGACGGACGGACGGACATGGTGAAACTATAAGGGTTCCTTGTTTACTACGGAACCCCTTAAAATGGGTCGGCAATGGTCTTATTATTTTTCTGGAGTCACAAGCGTCCATAGGCTCCTTACCATCACGCAACACTTATGCATGCCATCACCGCAGTCAAAAAAATAAATAAAACAAATTCACTATTCCCTAAAATCACTTTTCCACGCTCATCTTTTCTCATAAACCTCCTACTCAAGCCACAGAGGCGACTAACAACAGTAATATTTATGAATATGAACACCGACAGTACATTATACCCGGCAACAAATAATATCACGTGTCTGCCCAAGTGATTCACGGCCACAAGGATTTCATTCAAGAAAATAGGTAAAATGGCTACTGTTGAAAATTCCAAGTAACTTGGCGCTGATTATGGGGTGAATTTTGCGGGGTTATTTTGCTATTATGATTTCAAAACGAGTAAAGTTGGTAGCAGGGAAATAACGTGAGTTTTTTACTGTTCTTTTAATATGTTCTTGGAAGGGGAAGATCTTGGTGAACGTACTCCAACCAAATCGGAGATGTTCTGCAGAAAGGCCAAGTCAAGAGTACCCAATCAGCACGCATACAAGTAATGCAGGAATAATGTTATGTAATATCAAAATTTTGACAGGAAAATGTCGGGGGTTTTCCATCTTTTCTACCACCACCACCATATCAGCCCTTGGACGTCCACTGCTGGACATAGGCCTCCCCAAATTCACGAGGGGTATATGCCATAATCGCCACGCTTGGCATGCGGGTTAGCGATCGCAGTATCTCCGCCGCACTCTAGGGATGCTGCTGCCCATCCCCCGGTGCTCTGGACCGTAGTTTTAGGACATACCCGGGTCCGCTAGACATAGGCCTCCCCCAATTTCGTGGGGGGTAAATACCATAATCGCCACGCTTGGCATGCGTTTGGTGATCGCAATATCTCCACCGCTCTCCTCCAGGGATGCTGCTGCCCATCCCACAGTGATATTGGTTATTTTTAATTTGAGTTTATTTTATTATTTCAATTTTATAATGATAATAGTAATGGCATATTAAGGTGGACTCAGACTGAGCTCGATTTCCTGGATCGAAGGGTGCGTGTATTGCTCACTGCAAACCGTATGTTACACCCACGATCTTCTGTTATGAGACTGTAGTATATCCCGCGGAAGTTTGGAGGTCGCGGCTTCTTAAATGCCAAAGACCTCCACAACCGCGAAGTGTGCAGTCTCAGGGATTACTTCCTAAACAGTGAGTGTGGGATGCATCGTGACGTAGTGGCAGTAGACGCATCTTTCACCCCGCTCTCCATGGCAAACGTGAACTGGCGCAGACTTAAAGTACTAAGCACCGAGGACCGCAGGGCGGTATGGAAGAGTAAGGAGCTACATGGGCGGTTCTACAAGGCTCTTACGGGGCCCGACGTAGACCTGCTCGCGTCGTTGAACTGGTTACGTTTCGGGGAGCTCTTTGCGGAAACCGAAGGTTTTGTCTGTGCAATTGCGGACGAAGTTATCATGACGAACAACTACCGGAAATATATCCTGAAGGACGGTACGATCGACATTTGTCGGGCATGCCGCCGTCCCGGAGAGTCGCTCAGGCATATCATTCCCGGTTGTTGTCACCTTGCTAACGGCGAGTACTTGCACAGACATAACTTGGTAGCCAAGATTATTCACCAGCAGCTTGCTCTTCTGTACGGTCTTGTGGACTTCGAAGTACTGTACTATTAGTACACACCTGCGCCAGTTCTCGAAATTGGTCGTGCCACGCTCTATTGGGATCGATCTGTCATCACGGACACGACTATAATAGCCAACAAACTTGATATCGTGCTGACAGATCGATTGAAGCGCCAGGCAGTGCTCGTCGACATCACCATCCCCCATGATGAGAACCTCGTGAAGGCCGAGAAGGACAAGGTTAGTAAGTACCTAGACCTGGCACACGAGGTAACCGCTATGTGGGATGTTGATTCGACGATCATTGTCCCGATAGTCGTTTCTGCGAACGGTTTAATTGCGAAGAGTCTCGACCAACATCTTAAGAGACTCTCGCTAGATGGCTGGGTCAAGGGTCAGATGCAGAAGGCGGTACTCTTGGACACGGCGCGGATAGTCAGGAGGTTCCTCTCTCTGTCGCCCTAACCACCGGTAGCTTAGGCCCCGCCTCGCTGCCGGCGGCACTCTAGGTTAGGTTTTTTATAATGCTTTTATATTTTGTATGCATATTTTTATATTTTACTTTTGTTAATGTGTTGTAGAAAACCTAACTTAAGATCAAAGATAAATAAAGTGAATAATAGTAATGGCAAACATGGATTTGTCTTGGAATAAATTATTTTCATTTCATTACATTTCAATAGTTCTCACGCTGGCCCTGTGCGGGCTGGGGACTTCACATACACCTTTGAGATTTCCTCACGATGTAACCTCGGTGGGGTAAAGGATGCTGATTTCTTTCCCTTAATTTCACAAAAACAAGGAACAACAAAAAACTGCCAAGTGCGTGTCGGACCACGCACAAAGAAAGGTTCCGTACCGACACCTCCTAATCTGCATTTAAAACCACTATACAATACATTACATCAAAAAAGTCGTATATTCACAGGAAACTCACGGCACTTGCGCCCTTTTGTTTGGGCAAGACAGTTTTTCAGCAATAACTCAAAAACCGTTAAACCTATCTTGTTTAAACTAAAAATCGTTAAAAGATATTATTAATGTACATCATCTTGATTTTTTTTCTGAATTTTAAACTTCATAGTTTGGAAATTAGAGGGGGGAGACACACTTTTTACGACTTTGACTGCTAATATCTCGCCAACGGTTGACTTAAATGGATTTTTTTTTCATAAACCTCTATGTCATTTTTAAAGTCCTATTCATAGATACCCCACACGCCTGTGTGTGGTATCTATGAATAGGACTTTACCTTAAAACATGTGCATTTAAAACAAAATTTTGCCCCCCCAGTTTAATATTCTATTCCTACCAAAATTCATAATTGTAGTGCTCATAGTATCCAAGTACATCGGCTGTGACATACGGACGGACGGACGGACAGACATGACGAATTTATAAGGGTTCCGTTTTCGCCATTATGGTTCTGTAACCCTAAAAAGGTTCTTGTTTAAACTCTGGAGAACACAAATCATATACTTCGATCACAATATTACCATTTATGTTCGTTACTGACGTCAGCATGCGGCTCTAGGCGTCTAAACCCGTTATTGTTGCACGGACACACAATTAACCGACGTCTGACGACATTACCATAATACACTAGTACGTACACAAATTGATTATTATTGATGTTGCATATGTGCAACATGCTCCGTTTATAGGCTCGAGATGCTAAAATCATTATATTACTGAATTATTAATAGCTTTCTTGGGTCGAATTACATAATAAATAAATAAATGAACTTTATCCTGCATGTAGGCCACAATGGCACTTTTACAGTCAAAATCTACTAGTGTTTCTGAAAAAGAAAACCACTGCCGATATGAAGCGCCGGAACAAACTCGACAGTCAGCCATTTGACAGTCAGGGTTAGTCATTATTATCGGTGCCTGTATTCACGTTTTTTACGTTGCCGTGTCAAAGTAACCTTATTCTTCAATTTATGCATATATTTACACCTATCAATATCAATAAACTACCACCGTTTCGGAAAAATAAACTTATGCCACGTGTAGAACCAGCGATAAACTCTGCAAGCTATCCTAGTAATATTATAAACGCGAAAGTTTGTAAGTATGGACGGATGTTTGTTACTTTTTCACGTAAAAACTACTGTATGGATTTTAATGAAACTTTACAATAATAAAGCTTATTCATCAGAATAACACAGAGGCTTTTTTTTATTAAAAATGGGATTGCTCTTGGCCAGCATCTAGCCAGGGGGCAAAGATGAGGCCGACGATGAAGCGAGCTCACCCAGAAGATGCCTATTCACTCGTGCCTTAAAAAGGTCCAGGTTATATGAACTCGGAAATACAGACGCCGGCAGAGAATTCCAAACCTTAGAAGTGCGCAATATAAAAGAAGATGCAAAGCGCTTGGTTCGAATTAGAGGAATTACAATTCGAATTGTAGGAGGCTACAATTTATAAAGATATTGTGTGAATTGTCCAAATACTAATCCTGCGCAGACGAAGTCGCGGGCACCAGCTACTCTTATATATAATAACAAAGTGTTGCCAAGTGTATGTGAGGTTATAATCAGAGGACAAAAGTATAGGGATTTTTTTGTCAATCCATTTTTTGGAAACATTTCAAAATGACGGAGTCGCTCGGACTACTATCGGAGTTGTTAAACATGTGTGTCGTTCAATACGAACATATATTTTTAAAGCTGAAAATACAAGTCCTTAGGTACATAATATATCTAGACACGCGGCAGCGTGTCCAGCCAAGTTCACCCCAGGAACTGGCGGACGGCAGCCGTGTGTTATATTACACGAACCGTTTGGAGCCACTTTTGGCCAGCGTGTCCAGCCAAGTTCACTCCAGGAACTGGCGGACAGCAGCCGTGTGTTATATTACTCGAACCGTTTGGAGCCACTTTTGACCCCCCAATAACTCCAAATCTATCTAACATAACAACATCGAAGCTAGAGGTCCCGGGTTCGATTCCCGGTAAGGGCATTTGTTTCTGTGGTGAGCAGAGACATTTGTTCCTGAGACTTGGATGTTTTCTATGTATTTAAGTATATATCTATTAATTATATCGTCGTCTAGTACCCATAACACAAGCCTTGTTGAGCTTACTGTGGGACTAGTTCGATTTGTGTAAAAAGTCCCCTAATATTTATTTATTATTTATTTATTAAAAACATGAAATTCGGTACATATATTAAGATCCTTTAGAACAACTAGAACCCCAAATTTCATAAATATAGGTTTAATAGTTATTGAGATATTAAATGACTAGTAAATCATAAACCTAACCCACTTCCAGATGACCTAGAAAGCTGAAATTTGGCATGCAGCTTGGTAATTATGTGTATACACACGAAAAAATCAGAAAACGGTGATTTTATTATTAGTTTTATTATTATTTATGCTAGTTATCTCAGAACTCCGTCATTTATTAACCGATTTGGAAAATTCTTTTTTTGTTTGTAAGGGTATACTTCCGGGGTGGTCCCATTGTCATCGGGTCAGAATCTGATCCGAGGGTCCTGGAGAAATCGAGGGAACTCTTCAAATATTTTAGGTGCACCTATAGCATTTTGGATATTTTGTATAGTAACTCGTGCATTCGCTCTGGGAAAACACCATTTAATGAAGTTTGACAAAAAGTAATGTTAATATCCCATCAAAAACATAAATGTGAAAATGGCAGTCAAGTTCACCGACAAAAGAATTGAGATCTAAATGGGCGCCAAGTTCCGTAGATTACTTATCTGAAAAGTTGCCAAGTTTGGCACTAGATTGTTTACAGTAAAACTAATTTACTGCGGCTTAATGCATTTTGAGCTTTAAGTTGGCTGTTTTCTTAAATATCCAACAGCTTTTATGGTATTATAACATAATGCATAGAAAACTGCCAAGTTTAGTTTTTTTTGTGTCATAGATTCCGAGTGTTCTTAGTTATGTTTCATAAAATCTGTTCAGCCGTTTTTGAGATATTGAGGTTTGAAATGAAAATGTGGGGGGTTTTTCAACTTTTCTAAGTTGTAGTTATCAAATAAAAGGGTGTAATGTATAGGTAATACAGTAATTATTTACTCCAATGACATATTTTATGGTCTCTCAAAAGTGTCCCAAAAATGGTGCTTTACGACTCAGGTACAATAATTTTTATTTTTATCTGACAAATACACACATCACACATCATCAGTCTATACGTCCCACTGCTGGGCACAGGCCTCTTCTCGTGGATGAGAGAGAAAGGGCAATAGTCCCCACACTTGCCCAGTGCCGGCTGGGGGCTTCACACACCATTAAATTTCTTCGCAGATTTTGCCAACGACAAAATATCAAAATAGTACATTGTTATCGAGGGGCGTCAGCGGAAAATTAATATATTCTTACGCCCGTGTTATACACAATGTTTTTCATCACATTTGCGAGGAAATAAATAACTACGAAAGGCAGAAGAAATATGTTTCATGCAACCGCACCTATGTAAACCGCACAATTGACAACTTCACTTCTAGTACAGTGCATGATTGCCAGAGCGTCCCCGTGAGAGGAGCGCGCAGATTTAGAATTTCAATCAATCACAAAGTAGTATTGCTGTGGCGTGCGGGTAACTAGATTTTACAGCTTCAATGTTTCAACTAATCACAGAGCAGTATTCTTGTGGCACGCGGCCAACTAGATTTTTTTAAACCAATCAGATCACACACATAAACTTCCTCGGGGGTTATAAGATTGCATGAGTCCCACGGGAGGTAAATCGGCAGTAACTGCTCTATACGCTTGCGTACAATATGACCCTTTACGAGCAAGTGTGATGGAAACGATATTTTGAAACACTCGCACAGATAAACAAACATAAGTTCTGAAAACTTATTGGTTAGTGCAAGCCGGGATTTGCATCTTGACAGCGGCGTGCTTGAACCACTAGGTTATCGTAGCTTCTTACGAATAATTGTGACCCCTGGGTGGTGCTAAAGGCTAAAAGTGCAACAAAACTGGCAACAGTACTGACTCTACGAAGATCTCACGGTTCGAAAAATAAATGCCGTGCTATTTTTTTTTACGAATAATTATAAGGATATTAAATTGGCCTGTCATATTGGTAGGCGCAGTAATTACCGTCTTGGTTAGCCGCTTCGTAAAATTCATAATCTTCCACCCATTTTCCAACTTTTTCTAAGCCCAAGCTATGATTTAATTTAACCCTGCTATTTAACGTAACTTCTGCGGTATTATCAAAGTTCAAAGTATTTCGAACCGTTAAGCTTTCTTAACGACCATGTTACCGGGAAAGGTTTTGGATGTTCTTGTGAATTAACCCTAACTGCTTAGAAGAGACCAGTTTCACTTGGTCTATCATTCTCCTCGGTCAAGGTAGTTCTAGGTTGAAATGAGGGGGGTCGAAGGGTCCCCGTAAATTGGTGTTTAGGTAAAGGTGGCGTATTAAATTTTATGCAACTGTAATGGGGAGATGAAGTTGTTCTGACGTTTAGAAGTGTGGAGAGTTGTGTTGGGCTAGTTTTGGTTGTGTGATGATTGCGGCCAGTATTGAACTACAAGAAAATAGCTATTTACACTACACCTTGCCAAAAAGCGCGTTTTTCCGCACGCTGCGCGTCCGGAAAAATCCACTTTTTGGCCTAGTGGTGACGTAAAATTGTGTATAAAACACGGGTCATAAAACAGAAAGTCCTCTCCCGCATATTTATGACCCTCGCCTGCGGCTCGGGCCTCAAACATCTGCGATATACTGTTACGTTACGGAGTATTGAAATGAACTGAAGTAGACGACATACATAAGTTTCGGTATGGGCTGGAAATGATAACCAGGAGTATTTACGTTTTACCTGTTTTTGTTATTTAGTATCTAATAACCATACAGGACCAGTCTTCAGAAATACATATAATACATGTCATACTCGTATCTTATATAATTCAGATCAAAAAACTTAAATAACGGGATATTTTTAGGGAGGGCTTTCCGAAACGTCTCTGCTAAGAAATAGCAAGAAATTAATCTTAAATTGACAAAAAATTATTACGGATTAGGCGTATAATCCTCTACTCAGGTATTCACTCTCATCAGAGTGGTTGTGGTTGTGTGGATGTCATACACGGCTGAACTTCGCTTTCGGTTTTGTTGTTGGCAATAGTCTTCCTTGTAACGTATCTCCATTTCTGACAGTTGATAGCATTGCGAGTGCCCTCAACCACGGATGACTTCGTCGCAAGTTCTTTATAACGTCTATCCATCGGGTAGGAGATCGTCCTCTGGATCTTTTTCCTTCAACCCGTCCCTGTGCTACTAGTCTTTCCAAAGATTTTTTCATAATTATGACGATCTGTTTAGCCTAGTTGGTAGTGACTCTGCCTCCGAAGCTAGAGGTCCCGGGTTCGAATCCCGGCCAGGGCATTTATTTGTGCATTTTTCACAGATATTTGTTCTTGGGTCTTGGATGTTTTCTATATATACACACGCACACACTCACAAACACAACGTAAAATTAATTTAGAGAATGAATAAGTAATAATAATATAACAATTACATAGGTAATTGTCTTTTCAATTGTTATTAATAATAATAATAATAATATCTTTATTGACCATGTAACATACATTACATTTAGCACGTCATACAATAACAACATATATTTAATATTAAATACTTATTTCAAGTCCTTAAAATTCTGTTTTACATTTATTTGCCATTAAATTATAAAATTCTTTTAAAGAGTACAGAGGATTCTTTTCTAGAATACATTTAATTTTGTGTTTAAAGTCTTTCAATGGTAAACAAGTTAATTCATTTGGAAGTAAGTTGTACAATTCGATTTTAATTGGTATACATTGTTTAAAAAATGTTTTTGTTAACAATATATCAGACATTTGGTTTTAGTTACTATTTCCGAGTTAAGGAAGAGCGGGATCCTCCAACACAAGCATATTGATATGCTTGCCGGAAGGTTCCGACCTCCTCTTTTGTTAAAATGTATGTATATAACTAAAATAATGATTTTGTATTTTTGTATTTTGTATTGTATTCTATGTATTTATCTATATAAGTATGTATATCGTCGTCTAGTACCCATAGTACAAGCTTTGCTTAGTTTGGGACTAGTTCGATTTGTGTAAGATTGTCCCCCAATATTATTATTATTATATTATGTTTCTTCGAAAAAGTGTGCACACTCAAGACTCAAGACTACTACAAGCGCTCATCCAGGTCTGGACTGTGAAGACTGAAAGCAACTCGACCGAAGTATTAAATCACCACCACCACCACCATATCAGCCCTAGGACGTCCACTGCTGGACATAGGCCTCCCCCAATTTCATGGGGGGTAAATGCCATAATCGCCACGCTTGGCATGCGGCTTGGCGATCGCAGTATCTCCACCGCACTCTAGGAATGCTGCTGCCCATTCCCCGGTGGTCTTGGTCGTAGTTTAAGGACATACCCGGGTCCAAGTATTAAACACTAAACTTAAATTATAATTGTAATATCGCTTCATAACACCCCCCTAGTCGCGTCATACACTGCGGTCAGAACACTTCAACCTGGTTCCCATGGTCGACTCCTATGACACTCAAGGGAAGAAAGGGGGTGGTGCTATTCGAACCGAGCACTTATCATTCAGACTAACATTGCGGTGGTACCGCTTACTTGTTTAGAGTGATATATATGAGCTGGGGTTAAAAAAGGGTAGAATTGGTATGAAATGTAAACAGTGAAGTAAATAAGCAAAGTTCTCGATTGTGCAAAATTAAGACGTAAATGTAATTTTTCATACAAAACTGACAGATCTACCTATTGTACGTTCGAAAAGTTGCGTGATTACCCTGCAGGATTTCCTTTTTGAAAATGGAACCTAACGGTACGTAGCACTAGGTATGGTAATCTGACTGGTAAAAGTTTGAAGTTCCCAAGTTGCAAACCAGGCCACAGTCCTAGCATAAACTTGACAATGCAGCGTAATATTTCGATCCACAGACATATAAATTTAAAAGTATAGACGCCGCATGTAATAATAACTATCGCCCAACGCTACGGGATCAGACCTCTACAATTATTTTCAAATTCATTTCACCGCGTTCTCTATTTAATATAAAGGCGTTATTTATATAAAGGCCAGCATGCAGATGATTTTGTTGTGAAAGTGTGAACCCATAGCGTTGGCCGATAAATCATAAATTCATGTTACATAACTAATGTGCCAAAATATAGGCATGCCTATGTCCAGCAGTGGACGTCATTCGGCTGAAATGATGATGATGATGATGATGTATAGGTACGCTAGTATGGTTCTTATTTATTTCTTTAAGTATGTATTTATGTCCTCAGTCTGTAGAGATATTTTTTATGTATACTTTATCGCGGTTTGTATGAAGACTGAACGTACCCATTTCTATGAAAATTTGTTATTAGGTTACATTACTAATGTGCCATAAATAAAGGTACGGTATTATGCGTTTTTATTTATATGTTTAAGTTTGCATTTTTGTCCCCAAGTCTGTAGAGATGTTTTTGATGCATACTTGATCGCGGTTTGTATGAAGACTGAATGTGCCCATTTCTGTGAAAACTTGGTACTAGGCTATAATATATTAGCGATAGAATCATGAATTACGCATGAAAATAATCTCTTTTCCGCGAAGGCGTCATCGAGATGAGGAGTTGGCGAAAGATGCTTCATATTCCATAAACCGTATTTCGAACAAACTAGTATATCCTTAGAGAACTAACCATCGAATCTAGGCTCTCCTATGAAGGATTTTGGAATTATTTATTTATTTATATCTAGGATCACCAACAGTGGCAACAACAATCATTAACATTGGAACAAAATAACATATGGTTTAAATTTAATTGCGCCACCAATTACAGGTGAACACAGCATGCAATATAGAAAGCATTTAAAGTCGTTAAAAAGAAATTACAATGAGAAGACATAAAATATTGTGAATAGTAATATGCTTAAACCTAAACTAAAAAATAAGAGGGTCCAAAATCCAAAATGAGTGACTGTGGTTACAGAGGCAATTCAATTAATAATCGACAGCAATTTGGTCCTGAATCGAAGTAGATTGAAATGGTTTATATCAAGCTGCTGGTCTGCATTGTTGCTCGATTGATTGTATAGGCGCGACAGACGGGGCACCGGCGAGTGCGAACCTAGTTTGGTACGGCTGAATCGTATGCTAAATAAGGGACAGGGATAACGTGGAACGCGGTTGGGCACTTTGAGCGCAAACATTCTGAGTAGACTCGGGCAGTCTATCCTGTTATTCATTACTTGTTCACATTCCCCGGAAATATGGACATAATTTTGTCTTCGAATGGATATAAGTAGTCTCATCTGCGTGGTCTACCTGGGTACATATCTGTGATCCATAGTACAGTGCTAGTACAGTCGGCTTATGCAGCCTGTCCTATTCACAGTTCTTTATGAGTTCATATCCGTTAGAGCCTGAGGAAGGTTTTGGGGATATGCAGGCAGATATCGCAACTGAAGGGTTTGCAACTTGTAAGGATTGGTTAATAAATTAACTGTCAATTCCACTTGAAGATAAATGGCTGTGGATATTTCCAAACTCCTGTTTGAAATGTTACACGATGATCCCATATGCGTTCATGCATAGGTATTTTAGAGAGGAAGGGCTCAGCGCAGCGGGATGACATCTTGCTCATATTTGGAACAGCAACTGGGTAAGTTCCTCATCCTTACAGAAGACCACAGCCTTACTTACATCACTACATGCTCTGTAGGTGTTGTTGTGGTCCTCGCGGTCATATTATCAGAACCCTTCCACACAAAGTTAACTGGGCACTCTCGCCGACTCCTAGCGCAAGTTTTGATTCATTGGATATTTCGAAGTTGTTTTGGCTCCTGACGTCACGCTACCGTTACTCAATTCAGAAATTTAGCTGATATGCCAATTCTTGGAATTGGTTAGCGGATCCCGGGCATCCTGTAGGATGTAACTATACTCGGATAGCGCTAGGATGACGAGAGACATAATCCTGTTCTGGATTAGTTTTATTGTTATTGACGCTTAGATAATCGGTTGAAAACTGCGACCCTTAGAAGAAAACAGACGGAAATCTGGATATCCGCCGGCCGGACATACGATAACATTTTTCCCGAAGCTAAAAAGCTCACTCGGTCAATAACAGATGGCTGAGTTGTGGAGTCCGGTCTGTTCATGCTTGCAAGGGCATAGTATATAAATACCTTAATACTAGTGTTATTTTATTGTATGTAGATTGACGAGAGACATGATCCTGTTCTGGATTAGTTTTATTGTTATTGACGCTTAGAGACCTTATAAATCTCTAACAATATTAAGTTTACCTATGTTAATTTTAGCGCTTAGAGATCATTTACATCTCTAAGAACTTTGAAATAATTGTTATTAATCGTGTTTGGACGCTCAGAGACCATATACATCTCAGAGATATTAAATTAATTTTATGTAGTTTTTATTTATTCGGACAGATCGTATTCAATACGTCCTTAATATTTGTAATTTTATTTTTATTTAATTGTTAATCAGTATATTTTTTTAATCATTATTATTAAGTAAGATTGACAGTTTTTTTTAAATTGTATAAATTCACGCTTAGACTTGTAAAAATGCCCTTGTGGCCTATTTGCAGAATAAATATTTGATTTTGATTTTGATGATGATGGTTTTGAAAATCGTATTTA
The DNA here is from genome assembly GCA_905163555.1 of Notocelia uddmanniana. NCBI lineage: Eukaryota > Metazoa > Arthropoda > Insecta > Lepidoptera > Tortricidae > Notocelia > Notocelia uddmanniana. The sequence goes on from LR991067.1 coordinate 24,621,125, forward strand.
TGATAAGTACAGTCAACAGCAAAAGTAGATGATCATCTTAGCACCTTGTCACTTTCACTACTTTGACGCATACCAACTGTCGTAGTATTATCTAAATTTGCTGTTGACTGTACGATCCCACACGATATCCTAGTATAGTAGACGGATCATATCACAGTCTGAAAGCCAAGCAAATGGAAAGGTATTATAATATTTAGATAATTTTTTTGTATATATGTACTTGTATATATTTTCCCTGATAAATGTATGTATGTAGTTTATGAAATATTCATATTAATACTTAAACAATATTTAACTTTTCATGTTTTCTTTTTATTTTACTCAATGCACCCACTTTTACAAGTTTCTGTTTGGCCCTATGGTTGACTGGTAGAGAATGCCTCACGGCATTAAGTCCGCCTTTTGTATTAATATGTGCAATAAAGTTTAAATAAATAAAATCAATATTATAATATGAAGCTAATAGGGTTTGCAGTCCCGGCCCCGATTTGTATGAACTTTATATACCCTAGAAGCTAACATTTATTAAAACTATATTGCCGACCATTACTGATTTGATAATTACCTGTCTGAATCAAGTCAGACACAAATGCTGATCCATCACTCTCGATATTATATTATCGGGATTGTCGGGAGCTTTGGAGCTACATTAACTTGAATAAAATTACTCTCAAACTGAATTAGATAGACGTTTACACAGGTAATATAAAATTACTACTAACTTAGGTATGTCTTTAAATAAACACGCAGAAAACATCCAAAACCCACACAGAAAAGTGTCAAACTTATTTCAATCCATTTCAACTCTTTAATCCCAAATGCAAGCGGATCGCCTCTCTTCCAGAAAAAAAGATAAATCGGGTCGTACATTATAATGAACGTCCAGAGCGTATTCACGAAACAATTCACAGCTGAATTGTGAGAAAGCCAATATAATTAAGCCTCCAATAACAGGTCATCGTATGCGTTGTTTCCTCGCGACCGAGGGTTTTATAAACAACAGTGGCCAACAAGCTTACGGCCTGACACCGTAGCCTATGGACGCTTGCGACGCCAGAATGATCACAAGCACATTTCCGACCGCTTATTGACTTTAAGGTTCGTTGATTTAACAGCTGGAGACAAACACATATGCAGGACGGAGATATGTGCAGGTTCATCACTCTCAAGCACAGCACATCCTTGGGAGCTTCGTCAGCCTTACTCGCCACCAAGATTTAATACGATGTGATCAAGGGGCATGCAGCTTTATGCACCTTGCGGTTTGTGGTTCCAAAGCCTTTTCGTGGTGTCAGATTTACTTGTTAGAATCCGAGTTCCGTTCTGGTGCGTTTCCTTTTGGTTTCTCCTTGTATGATTGTTCTGTCGCTGTGGTGCTATTGAAAATGCAAGTACATTGAACAATATTTCTTTGCTATTCCGCTAAAAAACGTGTAAGTCTATTAGTGTTAATCTATCCACTTGCGTATTTTTGCATGCGGTTAATGCTCCCACCCTCCCTTTGTCCCATGTTTCGCACAAACATGCAAATAAATACAAAAAACCACCAAACAGAAACACAAAACTTCGACGCGTGTTTCGCCTCTCTACGAGGCATCATCAGGAGATGCTGGCAGGAGATGTTGCTTGCCCCACATCCACCGAGCAAATTGCTCGGTGATTTTTGGTATATCATGTTGGGTTTCTGGTGGTGAATTAGGTCACCAGTACCGAGGATGCGCTGTGTTGAGAGTGAAGGAACTGTTTTTGTCTCTAGCTGTTCATATAACGAATACCCTTATCAAAAGAGGATCGTCATTGAGCTCGTGATAGTTCTGCAGTACAGAGGCTACGACGTCTGCGTAGCGTCAGGCTGATCAAATCCTTGTTTGCCACCGTAATAATATTAAAACCTTGGTACTGTCGAGTTACAGTTGGGTTGCGAATTGGAGAGCTACCTACGTCAGAGATGACAAACCGCCCTTAAATTAAATTAATAGTCGGCCCCGCGGGATTATCCTTCTGTTTACAAAACAACCTTTATGGTGATTTAAAAAATATACCAAATGCTGAGCAATAGGAGATGATTTCAGGTTACTTCCAAAAATAATTTAAATTTGACTTCATTTGAATGAATTAAAGCGTTATAGACTTTTTTTATTGTGTCTTGTGTCTTTACTTATGTTTTTCGTTGTGTGTGTAAATTGAATTAGTAGGTATATTTATTTTAAGTTATTGTTTTTTTTTGTTTAAAAAAATTGCATATGGTAATCTAATCATTCATATTGATATACATACACAACGAACGCATGAATTTTATTTTGTATCACATATACCTAAGTGGTAGTTTTGAGGAATGGCCGACTTTTATAACGGATATTATTAAAGCAAAAATTTGTTCTTCAAGCAAGTCATTATGTAAGTAGGAGTATGTAGTATACATACTATGTTTGCCAGCATCACATTGAGTTGTGACCATTTCATTACAAATTATGTATCAAGTTTCAAGGGTCATTTCGATTTAAGTCTAGCAGTATTTGGTGGACTACTGTAGTCCGCGGACTGTCCTGGGATTCTGTGATTGCAGAAAACTACAATTTTTAATAAACACTGAGGCGCGGTAGGCCTAAGACCTGGTAAAGAGACGAGCAACACTGCTGCGTGCGCAGCAGTGTGGCCCGGCCAAAAGGACACGGGAATCCGGGGGATGCGGGTTGCACGGCATCGGTAATTGTGGCACTCTCTCGGGGAAGCCTATGTCCAGCACCAGCAGCTTCGCCTGATGATGACGATGATAATGGTGATGTTGACTGAGGCGCTAGACCAGTAAAGAGTGGCCATTTTACCATTTTTATAAGTTGAAACTTGTAAATTGTAATGTATGTAACTGGTATTTAAACTTAATCAAATGAAACTTCGAATTAAATCCAAGCTCCACCAAAACTTGTTGTTTCATAAAGAACAATAAATTGTATATCTCTGAATTGTAAATATTAGCTGCGAAAAAATAAATCTGTGTTAAATAAAATAAAGGTTCTCATCCAATTATCCGCCTCCATTTATGCGGAGCAATAAAACAGGATTGTTTTTGTTTTTACGAAACCTACATGTAGATATCGGATTGTTTTGAGGGAGATTTAGAATTTTGTTACTTTCTGCCTCTACTGTATTGTTCAGCTTAACATATTGTGTGGGAATTTTTTATTTTATTTCTTTTGCGTATGGCAAGTGTGCCATGTACAATTTCGATACAAAGTAAAAGGCAGTCGGTCCAACCACTTAGAAACTTCTGAGTCGGCTTGGTGGAATACGGGACATCGACTGGATCCGGCCGCAGGTGCAATTTGGGTCTGACCTGAAGCCCCGCTTGTGCATTTATTTTATTTATTTATTTATTAAGGTAATAACAAGGTAATATTCTATTGTAACAAATAAAACAGTTTCGTTAAACCATGATGGTTTGTCTCGATCTTCCATTCCGCTGCAATTTATACATATAGGCAATTTTGAAAGCATGAGTTCGGCACACCTACTCTAAGAAGAAAAAATACCCTGGTAAAATTATATTTGACCGACTGAAATGAAGATCTCCGCTTCATCTTCAGAAAAAATAATTTCTTGTGGCCAGATAATAATAATAATAATAATGCGGCACCCTAGGTTAGGTTTTTATAATGATTTTATGTTTTGTAAATATTGTTTTATATTTTACTTTTTATAGAAATATTGTAAAAACCTAAAATAAGAGAAAAAATTAATAAAGAGATAATAATAATATTGGGGGACAATCTTACACATATCGACCTAGTCCCAAACTAAGCAAAGCTTGTACTATGGGTACTAGACGACGATATACATACTTATATAGATAAATACATACCTTAATACATAGAAAATATCCAAGACCCAAGAACAAAAATATCCGTGAAAAATGCGCAAATAAATGCCCTGGCCGGGATTCGAACCCGGGACCTCTAGCTTCGGAGGCAGAGTCACTACCAAATAGGCTAAACAGATGTCCTGATGTCTAGATTTCCGGTTGTTCAGGTCGCATTTGTCAACCGATTCTGGTGAAATGATGTGAGCAGGTTTGATAATTATTAGTGATCGGACACAGGTAGCAATTTTAGACGAAAGTGTAACATGGATGTGACTTAAATTAAATTGCGTGTATAAATTCTACGTTAAAAATAGATTCATTTTTTGTTATCGAATGATGATCGCTTTACAACTTCGCACCGCACACGCATGTCAATGTGGAGATGTAATTTTCTTTATATAAGTGGGTCATAATGTTAAACAAAATCATTGAAAATATTAACATAGAATAAAATTAAATGTCGGTAAATAACTACCAAAAATTAAATTCATTAAGTTTTTTTTTACAGCATATATGTATTGTTAAAGTAACCCGCTACCGCTAAGTTAAAAATTGTGCTCTACAGCTCGTCTACAATGTCTTTGTGAAATAATTAAACAACCTATCTAAAAATATATCTTATCTCCATACATCTAAAAGTGATTCTATCCGTGAATACATGTACATATATTTAAGCAAAAAGCGACACACGTTTACGGGCGTACCGGAGTTTTAGCTATCAATAAAAAGTCGTTGACGAACGGACATTCGGCTCAAAAAGGTAAACGCGAAATTGCGGGCTCGCAAATTGGTGATGTCAACGGCTCGTGGAAACCTTGTGACATTCAGAAAGGTTCCGTAGTCTATGAATAATAGTTCTGTAAAATTAATAGAGTTTCAACTAGTTAAACGGGTATAAAAATATCTAGGCATTGTTGTTAAGTAATCTGAAATCTCACTTCTGAATAACTTGTAAGTAATTAGTGATATTTAGGTTAAGCTATTTTAGCGAAAAGGTTATTGCATTATAACAGAAAAAAACATATTTTACCCCTTTATTAACAAACCTTAGTTAGCCGCATTACTTCATAAAATTTCTGTTCCATTTTTGCAAACACAAATCTCAATTTGCCAGATAAAGAAAAATGAATTTTAACGACATCATATTTTAAAAATAGGTTTAATGGACGTATAGGAATAAGGATATAAAAAGTATCTTCTGTTGGCACGATCTGTGTCAAGGAAAGAGTGCCTGTCTATTTAATTCCCCAACAAACTGCTCCGCAGTTCTGCGAAACTTTAATATGGTTATAAATCTTTTTAATGTATGAGCAATAAATAAAAAAATGAAAATTTAGACCTCGCTGTATCGATTCTCCGCCCTCGCATATTAAATTTCATAGAAATGTGTAAAGCCTTTTTGAAATCCCATTTGAAAACAGACAAGAGATTTACAAATGCTCATTTCTGTAATAGTATCGGATTTGTGGCCTAGTGTCGGAGGCCAAGGCCCAATTTGGGTCATTGGGTCGCAGCAGTAAGTAGTGCACATCTACGTCTATCTAGTCGCTTTCCCTACTAAAGCTTTAATCATTTAGTTTTTATTCAGATAGCTTCTTGTACAGCGACTTATGTTTTAGAGAACTGTGTGACATGATGTCCACAACAGAAAATATTACAAGTCCCTGAGACCATGAATCTATCTAGTCGTTTTCCCAACTGGGATACTTATGAATAGGCTGATAAAAGGTTCTGTTTCAGCAGGGCCCCTAAAAGTTAGGCCAACGTTGCCGCTGCACAAAAAATCCCATTGAGTGATGACCCAATGCACCGGATTTTTGGACGTTTGTTACTTTATGTAAGTGCTTGTTGCTAGGCCTATTTGAATAAAGAATATTTTGACTTGACTTGACTTGACTATGATATGTAGTACTTTAAAAATCTGTGAAATATCATAGGTGCAATGACTTAAAATGCATCAATGCACTTAATAGCGGAGCCCGGGTATCCTTTAGGATGCTACTCTACTGGAATAATGATCGGATGATGATGACGTAGTTAAAATACTTATATACAATATATATCATTCGATATTTAAAAGTAAACTTTTGATGAATAAAAAAATCACGAGGAAACCGTTCTAATCCTTGCAAGGTATTGTAACTGTCGCCTGCGATATTTCCGGAGCAATGCGACCTTCAAACTTTCAAGAGAAAAGCGTACTCCCATCTTAAAGGCCGGCAACGTACTTACAACCCCTCTGGTGTAGCGAGTGTCCATGGGCGGCAGTAATTGCTTACCATCAGGCGATTCATCTTCTCGTTTGCCTCCTATGTCATAAGAAAGGGCCAGTTTTCTTCTGAGTTGGGAGATCAGATGGCAGTCGCTTCCATAGAAGTGGCCACGCCAATTCTTGGGATCAGTTACCAAAGCAGATCCCAGGATTCTGACTGATAAAAGCTGGAAAAATGCTAGAAGGGCGATGATGGATCAAAAGGCTGACGAAAGGTTCAGTTACAGCAGGATCCCCGAAACTCGGCCCGGCGCCGCGGCTGCACTAAAAGTGTCAGTTGAGGGATGCCGACATAGCTGTGTCGGTTTTTCGAACGTTCACCATCAAACGACATGCAAAGCTTTATAACACTGTGATGATCTGTATTTCCGAGTTCATATACGCCTTACCATACCCGGTCTGGTGTCAGTCAGGGCTCCATTTTAGGGCCCTTGTTATTCGGTATAATGATCAACGATCTCAAATCGGTTCTTCGCGCGGCTCAGTGTCTCTTGTATGCTGATGATCTGAAGTTGGTATACGGGATAGAGCAAAGAGCCGATTGCGATACGTTACAAAAGGACATCGACTTGGTGCTTCGGTGGAGTATGGAGAACAAACTTCATTTCAACCCAGCCAAGTGTTGTGTGTGTTCGTTTAGCCGCTCTCGTACCCCCATATATGCCCAATACATGTTGGGGTCAGAGCCGATAAATCGTGTCTTCTCCGTCAAGGATCTGGGCGTAGTTTTCGATACGCGGCTCACTTTTCACGAGCATATTTCTTCCCTCGCTACAAGCTGCTTTCGGAGACTGGGTTTCGTAATCCGAAACCTCCGTCATTTTCGTGACCCGGTGGCCATAAAAATGGTTTATAATGCCTTAGTAAGGTGTAAGCTGGAGACTTCGTCCATCATATGGAACCCCTACGAATCGACGTATGCCTTGCTGCTTGAGAAGGTTCAGAAGGCGTTCTTGAGGTTCCTGTATAAAAAAGTATTTGGATACTACCCGTTTCTGTACCCAACAAAGTATCTTCTCGGTTCCCTTGGATACAACTCCTTAGAGGTCAGACGGAATTATCAACTTGTGATCACAGCATGTCGAGTCTTACGTGGTGAGTCGGATTGTCCCGAACTTGTGGGGCGTCTTGTGCGACTGTTTGTCCCGGATGTCCCTAGGATACCCCTCAGGCCACGACGACGTGACCTATTGGCCGTGCCGCCGGCGCGCACCGTGTCGTGCAGGAACTCGCCGCTGCCCCGCGCCCTGCAACAGCTCAATGCGCTCCTGGCATCAACACCTGAATGCGACTTGTTTGCGTGGCGATGGGCGGCAGTGTGTAGTGAATGCTTGAGATTCTGTGAGGTGATGGATGCTAGGTGCTCAACTGTTCCAATGTAATGTATATGTTTCTGTTACCTATTATGTATTGTAAAAGATAATTTGCTTGTCTATGTTTCGTGACGCATTGGTCATGTACTGTAATGTCATGTAAACCTATTTATCAAATAAATAAATAAATAAATAAATATAACCTGGACCTTTTTAAGGCACGAGTGAATAGGCATCTTCTGGGTGAGCTCGCTTCATCGTCGGCCTCATCTTTGCCCCCTGGCTAGATGCTGGCCAAGAGCAATCCCATTTTTAATAAAAAAAAAAACACTCACAAATTTCATTCAGAGCATCACAGATAACTAGGATTTTATATGAAAAATCTCCAGACTAAATCTGATTATGTGGACGTTCGGATGTTTGTTAGTGACTCAAACGTGTTACAAAAACGGGTGAACAGATTTACACGATTTGTCATACGGATAAATTATAACATAGATTATTATTTAGAATAGAATAAATATTTACGAGTATTACCATAAACACACAATAGGAATATACACAGTAGTTTATTTTAGTACGTAAGTACGTAGTTATGTACGTAACAAAAAATAAACTAAATACATATTTATTTATTTAGGCAAGGTAACAAAATGTAAATTATACTAAACATATTTTAAGCAGCTTAATGAAAAACAGTATTAAATTTACATTTCAATGACAACCAAGCACAACATGCTTATAACAAATTATAATTTAAAGAATAAAAAGAAAAGATCTCTAGAAGAGATTTATCCCTCATAGGGAAGGGTTCACCTTTGTAGTCTTTGTACTTTATTCTTATGTGACGTGTATACCTGTACTGTTTTATCCTGATATTTGGTACAATGAAGTGTTCACACGCATAAAATGGAAAATAAATAAATGTGAGTTTAACTTTCTTAATTCAGTAAGTACATGGATTAAAATGAATGAGATCGCATGAGATCATGGATATTGTTAATGAATGAATATATTTCAATCCCAAATAACTTTCTCTAAAGTGATGAAATCGAAAATGGAAATGAAATCTGGGGTTCGAAGGAAACCGCGTGAACATTAATCGTGGTCATATTTTGTGAGGTATTACAGTTTCTATAGGTAATACAATTGCCCATGAAACAAAACACAAGCTAAGGTAAACGTCTCAGTACCCGACACTATCCAAATATCTGACACTTTCAATCTTAATCCATGAAAATAAAGTGATAATTTCTTAATCCATGATAATAGTTTCGAATTGAGTGTTTGTTTCAATCCAGATGATATCCTTACCTGTTGCTTTTCTGTCTCCAAAATTAAAGGTCCAAGAAAATTTATCTAAAATATCTTCCATTATCCGCAAAAATATTATCACATCTTCCATTCCATGTACAAAGTTAACTGCGTAATAATTTGTCGGCAAATGGACTTTTGTAACGAAATTGGCTTCGTCAACTGAGAGGCCAATAAAAAAGAAATAAAAAGTATTAATCACATTCTAATGTAAGTCCTTTTCCTATTCGCAAATAAAATACGAGCCGACGTAACGAACCGTGCACAGGGTTCAACGAAACAGCTGCTGTAAAATTAAGATCAGGTTACATTGCTCTGCATTTTCTACTGCCGATAGTTTGTTTTCTTGCATTAATTTAATTACAATTCTGCAGCAGCTGCTGTAGTACGTCAAAGCCAAATCTAAACATTAGGTGCCAAAGCAGACTGCAATAATTTAGGATGGCTCGCTCAGTTTACCATCCTCGGGTGCTAAGGACACACGCTATTATCGCGATTTGCCAACATTTCGTTGTAAAGTCGCCACCAATCAAAATATCGTCATTATCATCATAATATCAGCCGATGGACGTCAAATGCTCGATGTATGCCTCTTCGGAGAGTGCCACAATGACCGGTCCTGGGCTACCCGCATCCAGCGGACGCACGCGACGTTTACCAGGCCATCAGTCCACCTTGTCTGGGGATCTACCCACGCTGCGCCTTCCGGTACATATGTACATACTATACTTACATACCATGCAATATTTTTGATTTGAATAAAAACAATGGAAAAGTTGATCGTTGGGGACACCCGTTTCGTAACACCCAAACACAGATCATAACAATTAGTGGACAATTGTGCAAGATAGCGAAAGTGCCTCATCTGTTCACAAGTATGTGAGCCATTCTGTGTTTATAGGGGTCCTCGCGCGGTATTTCACGGCGCATAAACATTCCAACTCGCGCTATATTTCGGGGTTAGCAGAGCTACGGAACCACGCCATATTTCCTGCCAGTGTCAAAATGGTCACTGATTTTGTTTTTCTGACCAGTAGGTTGATTACGCAACGTTTTGAAACTACGGTCAACCAACTTGGGCCACTGGGCAATTGGGCCACATCGTACCTTGTCACAGTGTATATAAGTATGAAAACTGCTAGAGATTTCATATTATTGTCACTGTGTCAAGGTACCGAGTGGCTCAGAAATCTAATTGGCTAAGTGTAAATTAAGCTAAAAAACTGATTTACAACATTTCCAGTCAACTATTTGCTCATAAAAAAAAATGATATATTGCCACATCTAAAAATACACAGCAGTACCACACATCTAAACATATTTACAGGTTATTGATTCTGCGACAACGGGCTCAGGTCTCAGCATATGCTGCGAGCTGGGTCAGCTGCGCAGCGCTGGTTTTCAGCCTGCACCCATCTCTCAGTTACATTTTTGCGAGTTACAAGGGAAACATTACACGCTGCTGTGACTATCTTTATAGCTAATAAAAACAGAACCAAGTTTTACTTTCAATAGACACATGCTTATTAAATAGACAAAATATATGTATTTAAATGTTAACAATATTAACATAACACTTCACTAAATCTAATTGTCAATGTACGGAAAAGGAACAAAGCCAAGTTTATTTTTGCAGTTTAGTAAAAGTATCTACTTTGAATTAATATTGAATAAAATTTATATAAAACTTACAAAACTAAAGGGTAGCCGTTTTATTGTGACGTCATTACGGTATTTTTCATACAACTTCATACTAGCAGATCGCTTTTGACGTTTCAATAAGTTTCTGGTTTCGCGGAAAGAGGGCGCAGTATGCTCGGTTCTCCATACAAACGTATTTACGCTCTCATTTTAAAACGCCATGCTAGAATAACATAAAACTTTGTATACACAATGGGATCCGGCATATCTAGATCGGAAATTAGTTTATGTTGCTTGAAATTATAATGGAGAAAAAATACAGCGATTATTAAGGTTTTCATACAAGCCGTAAAAAACTCAAAAAACCTCTGTATATTTTTTTTATTTTGCAATTTCTAGCATCAGAAACTGATTTTCGACTTAGATATGCTGGATCCCATTGTGTATACAAAGTTTCATGTTATTCTAGCATGGCGTTTTAAAATGAGAGCATAAATACGTTTGTATGGAGAACCGAGCGTACTGCGCCCTCTTAAGATTTAAAAGTCGTACGTTCTTGGTTCATCGTGATTTTTGCTAAAATGGACATTTATTGTCCTTATGTATGTAGATCTAAATTATTATCTTCTCATACAACAATTGACGGTTAGATCCACCTTGAGTACGGTAAAACTGTTGGATTATAGATATTAACTTTATTCAACTACAACTTACGTAAGTATTCTTAAAGCTAAGCAAAAAGCTGCCTATTGCCTTCTTATACGCCACAAAGTCAATAACCCGACTGTCTTGGCCCAGTTGAATTTATTTATACCTGACAACTTTACAAAGGCCGTGGGACATAAGGGAAGGTGGGTCGGATCCTATTCGCGGATACGGGCAGAACTCGTACTTACAAGCCCGCAACGCCCCTACCGCCGTAGCTTTCGTAGTTCTGAATGATTTCCTTGCGCAAATCCAAGACGCTTATGTGTTTGCGGACAGTTGGTCGTTACTTAGACTAACAATTATTTGTTTCGCAAATATAGGTAGCATACGCGGTACGCGGGTGCCGCTGGGCCACGAGCGGTCCTTTGGAAATAAATATTGGTGTAATGGCTAAACAATTTCACAGTTAAAGACACACAAGTTATACAGCGCGCGAACCCGTGAACTAGTGGAAAAGAAATTGGTTGCCATGTTTTGTCGACATGCTGCGTGACACGACGAGCTAAAGCCTGAAACATTGGTTGCCATGTTTTGTCGACATGCTGCGTGACACGACGAGCTAAAGCCTGAAACATTGGTTGCCATGTTTTGTCGACATGCTGCGTGACACGACGACCTAAAGCCTGAAACATTGGTTGCTATGTTTTGTCGACATGCTGCGTGACACGACGAGCTAAAGCCTGAAACATTGGTTGCCATCTTTTATCGACATGCTGCGTATCACAACGAGTTAAAGCCTGAAACATTGGTTGCCATGTTTTGTCGAAATGCTGCGTGACACGACGAGCTAAAGCCTGAAACATTGGTTGCCATGTTTTGTCGACATGCTGCGTGACACAACGAGTTAAAGCCTGAAACATTGGTTGCCATGTTTTGTCGACATGCTGCGTGACACGACGCGCTACAGCCTGAAACATTGGTTGCCATGTTTTGTCGACATGCTGCGTGACATGACGAGCTAAAGCCTGAAAAATTTGTTGCCATGTTTTGTCGACATGCTGCGTGACACGACGAGCTAAAGCCTGAAACATTGGTTGCCATGTTTTGTCGACATGCTGCGTGACACGACGAGCTAAAGCCTGAAACATTGGTTGCCATCTTTTGTCGACATGCTGCGTGACACGACGAGCTAAAGCCTGAAACATTGGTTGCCATGTTTTGTCGACATGCTGCGTGAACGACGAGCTAAAACCTGAAACATTGGTTGCCATGTTTTGTCGACATGCTGCGTGACACGACTAGCTAAAGCCTGAAACCTTGGTTGCCATGTTTTGTCGACATGCTGCGTGACACGACGAGCTAAAGCCTGAAACATTGGTTGCCATGTTTTGTCGACATGCTGCGTGAACGACGAGCTAAAACCTGAAACATTGGTTGCCATGCTGCGTGACACGACGAGCTAAAATCTGCAACGCCCAGAGCGCGGGGCAGCGTCGTTGCGGGACGGAGGCGGTTTTGTGGTAAAGCGAACGCGGTCCGGGGCGCGTCGCACCAAAAAAACCGGGCGGGGTGTTCGGTAGCGCGGTAGAGCGGAGGCGGTGTGTGTGACATATGAAGCAGTAATCGACTGTCGACAGTTTCGGAAATGTCAAAAATGGAAAACTGCCTCCGTCCCGCAACGTCGCGCCCGATCTGTGGGTTTCGAGATTAAATAAGGCGGTTATGGCCTATGGCGGTGGTAGCGGGAATCACTAAAGCCATCTGGTCTAGTCGTGTCTTTAGTGTTCGGGTGTTTGAGTGTTTAAACCGTTTTCTCACAGCCACTGTTCCGACCGCAGTGCCCTTTATCAGCCATGTTTCTTTCGTCAATTGACACAGATAGAATCTCGGCCCTGTCAAATCCAGCAGGGTACTGAATTAAAATCTCAGTTGCCTTTGCTTGTATATTGAAGTTCCTATTCTAAGACTTCGTAGGATTTCGGTACAGTAAAAAATAACTTTATATTAACCAGTGATGCTACTAACGATAATTCTGTATGTCAAATTAAAGGGAAAAATTGATCGCCGTATGCCTTCCTACCCCCCTGGACCAGGGTATGTCCTTAAACTACGACCAAGACCGCCGGGGCATGGGCAGCAGCATTCCTAGAGTGCGGTGGAGATACTGCGATCGTCAACCCGCATGCCAAGCGTGGCGATTATGGCATTTACCCCCCATGAAATTAGGGGAGGCCTATGTCCAGCAGTGGACGTCCTAGGGCTGATATGGTGGTGGTGGATGCCTTCCTAAGGCAATGTAAGAGGGAACTAGTGAAGGATGTCGTGCCTGAGTTTGATTGGTTCCGATAGCTCAGTGGCTAAAGCGTTTGGCCGCGTATGCCAGATGTAGCCGGGTCGAATCCTGCTCGAAGCACTAAATGTTTAAATTTTTTCCTTTAATTTGAAATTTAAGAGTGCGCAGTACGCTTGGTTCTCCATACAAACGTATTTACGCTCTCATTTTTAAACGCCATGCTAGAATAACATGAAACTTTGTATACACAATGGGATCCGGCATATCTAGGTCGGAAATTAGTTTCTGTTGCTTGAAATTATAATGGAGAAAAAGTACAGTGATTATTAAGGTTTTCATACAAGCCGTAAAAAACTCAAAAAACCGCTGTATTTTTTTTTCTTTTACAATATCTAGCAACAGAAACTAATTTCCGTCCTAGATAATTCATAGGTCACAACTACAAACGCAAAAACGTCTCGAAAGCAATTTACCGGTAAGTGATTGTCATGACGTGGAACAGTTTGATCGTACTCGTCTTGCCTTGGTATACCCCACAGCCAGTCATGTAAAGAAAAATGCAAGCAAGTCCTATTATAAATCGGCTTCTAGTCATGTAATCTAACTAACATTTAAAATACTCTGCCTTGGAACCGGTGTACGACTTTGTGCCGGTGGCGGTGGAGACTGCGGGACCCTGGGGTGCAGAGGCCAGGGACTTTTTAAAAGATGTGGGTCGGCGGCTGAGAGAGAGGGGTTGCGATCCTCGTTCCGGATCGTTTTTGGCTCAACAGATTTCGTCGGCCATTCAGCGTGGCAACGCCGCCTGCATCATGGGAACTTTTGAGCCATCTACGATCCGGGGCGGTCCTTTAGATTAGGTTGGGTTAGGTTGACGGTGTTGACGAAGCCTGTTGCGGATTTTGTAATACTTAGTTATTAATAAATTAAAGTGTTTTTATCTAACTAAACTTTTCTTTTATATGTTACAAGCTATAAGACAAGATCAACTTTCCTGCCCAAGATACATACCGCGCGCCATCTTAACGCAAACTAATACGTAAAAGCATTTTTCCTCCGGTTTTCCTGAAGCCCACCATTATAATATAATGGCTACAAACATTACAATCATTTCAACAACTCTCCAAAACTACGGAATAACGACGCGCTAAGCCCGCTTTTTGTTCCATCTATTGGAACATTTGAAGGTCTGTTTTAGTCTATCGCATCCCATCCCAATTAAATTTCAGAGTATTTCATTTATATTGGTAGGCTAGAGTTAACTGAAGTAATGTTTCAACTAATTCAACTCGCTATCAAGCATGTTGTGATGCATTCGAAACGTCGGGCAAATCACAAGGAGGTGAATACAATTTTCATATCAAGTTGGCAGCGGGTTTGTCTTTGCTCTCAATCAATCAGTCAATCATTTATTTATTTGTTTTAAACACATAACAAAGCATGCAAATGCAGATTACTGCAACATACCCAATGAATCATCATATACCATGATGGCGAAGGAGGTCGACTGCTGGGCGTAGGCCTCCCCAAAGAGTTCCTCAATGACCTGTCCTGCGCCACCCATATCCAGCGGCCTCCTGCGTCCTTTACCCAGGTCTTCAGTCCACTTTGTGGGGGCCTGCCTACGCTGTGCCTTCCAATACGTGGTTGCAAATAACAATTAACAAATATACAAAGCTCTGCACTAGCAAGCTTCCATAGGCTACGGTGGCTCGTTGCCATCATGCAGGCTGTATGTTTTTTTTTCACCATCATAGTATATAGTATCGTCGTGATATTGTTGTGTACATTTATATTATGTATGTTAGGCAGTAAGGTAAATGTTGATATATACTTCTGGCGCCCGAATCAAATAAAAAAAAATACGTTCATGAATTGTGCAAGTTAGAAGAACGACAAAACACATTGAAATGTAACTAGGATGTGAAAAACATAAACCAAATACAGGGCATAGTGTAAACCAGTCCCCACAGGCGCGTTTACGGGGCCTGTTGTTCACGTAATGGCGGCTTCTTAAGCTTAGCTGTCTTCGTAAACGCACTCATAACACTTCAACCTGAACTAAACCTTAATCCCCACGGATAAGACCGGTTTTACGATGGGATAAGTATGAAATTTATTAGTTTTCGTTTCGAGATAAAGGATTTTAGTGCTGCGATAGTTTATTTCGAGTTTTGCTCAATTTATTTGATGGAATGATGGAGTTTATTGGGGCTTTAGAAAATGGTTGTTAAAAGAAAATTGGTGCTTATTGACGGGGCATGTAATTTTCTAATGTCAATCAATATGAACTCATCTTACTTTTGTCAATGATGGGTAGCAGCAGATACCGCAGCCTATGGACACTTGCGACTCCAGAAGAATCGCAAGCGTGTTACTGACCCTTTAAATAAAATAAATAAATATTGGGGGACAATCTTACACAAATCGACCTAGTCCCAAACTAAGCAAAGCTTGTACTATGGGTACTAGACGACGATATACATACTTATATAGATAAATACATACTTAAATACATAGAAAACATCCAAGACCCAAGAAGAAATATCCGTGATAAATGCACAAATAAATGCCCTGGCCGGACTTTATGGACTTAAGGATTCCTTGTGTTAACAGCTAGAGGAATCCAGGTCCCTCACTCTTCTCCATCCTCCCCTTCACCCTCACAGCATCTCGGGAGCTCTGGTGACCTTACTCACCACCAGGAACACAACACCACATACCAGCAAGTAGTACTGTTATTATGGCTGCGGTCTTCTGTAAGGTGGAGGTACTTCCCCAGTTGGGCTGCTCCAAACATGAGCATGAGCTAATAGTAGAGGGGCGTACCTTTAAAGTTAAACCAGTTGAATTAAGCACTCCAGTTTACTCCTACAGAATACTCGAGTCTTCTGATCCGAAACCGTTAACTCAAAGAGTAAATTTAAACTGCGAACACTAATTTAAAAACCAAGCGATCCCTGTAAACAGCCAGCTACTGCATAACTTGGGAGTTTACAACAATGGCCGGTCCACAAACTTAACAAGTCACTATACAACCCCTTATTAAGACCACGTAAAGACTGTAATCCTGTAATTATCTGGTAAAATATTGTTGGTTGAATTTCCTTCCCAAATAAATGATACGATTGATTTCGCTATACGCCCTGGACGGAGAGTTTAAAATCGAGTGAACGAATTTAAAAGAAGAAATTGGTGGAAAATACGTGAGATCTTGTCGCATTCGCTGAGCACCGTATGAAAGTGGATTAAGGTTTATTACGGCTCGCTCGGGCGGTAAACGGTTGTGGGTGCCACTTGGTGCATCACGGAGGATTTGCATTGTTAATACTCTGATTCAATATTATCGACGTGCTGTCGTTAAGCCAGTCAAGTGTTGTTTTAAATATTGAACTTGTTCGTTTTATGAGCATTGCGTTTAATATGTTTTAAATGGCGCCATACATTTTTCGCTTTCCATCGTGTGTTTGTTATATTCAAAATAGAAGAAACAAACTATGCCACCTGATACGGCATGATAGCTTCTTTTGAAAGTATCGCCACAACGTGAATTTTAATTTCATTGTGATGAGTGTCCCGGACCCGGGTATGTCCTAAAACTACGACCAAGACCACCGGGGGATGGGCAGCAGCATCCCTGGAGTACGGTGGAGATACTGCGATCGCCAATCCGCATGCCAAGCGTGGCGATTATGGCATATACCCCCCGTGAATTTGGGGGAGGCCTATGTCCAGCAGTGGACGTCCTTTGGCTGATATGGTGGTGGTGGTGGTGGAGTGTTCCAACGAGTTCTCGAGTGGTGACCACGTACCGGACGACGTTCTCGAGTGGCGACTACGTAGTGGCCTGATGACCTGGTTAACTTTGCGGGAGCGCCGCTGGATGCGGGCAGCCCATGTCTCGAGTGGTGACCGGTCGTTGTGGCAGTCTTTGGGGGAGGCCTATATCCAGCAGTGGTCGTCTATCGGCTGACGATGATGAGTGTCCCAATAGGACATCTTTCGACCTTCACCAAAGAAGAATTCTGACCGAAGAGAGACAAGCTCCGCCGTTTTTGTTGTCCACAAAGCCCACCACTACCTTACACCACGAAGTTGCGAAATATTGCAGATGTAGTGTGTTATATCTAACATACAAACAAAAATTATAGTTTTAAAATTATAATTTTAGTTTGCATGTTAGATATAAGGATTTAACCTTACGGTTAATATGTTTATAATAAATGAAGTCATTTATTAAAAGCTTATTGGAGGGAAAACTAGTAGGAAAGAGAGATAGGGGAAGGCATAGGTCGAATTATGTATGTATGTATGTAAATACTTTATTGTACACAAAACACAGGTAAAAATACAGACAAATTCAGTTATATCGGTACAAAGGCAAATTTATCCCTATAAGGGATCTCTTTCAGTTAACCTTTGAGCAATTGAGTGGAGCACAGGAACTAAAAGATAGACAAACTAACACGTGTACGAATAGGTACGTAATTATTACAGCTATTGCCTATGTACTACAAACTAATTAATACTATAAATACGAGAACTTACCTCGGTCAAGTGAATAAAAATGGCTGCCGACAAGGAAGTCAAGAGTGGCAAATACTCCACTGACCAGAGGCTAGCTATTATATAATGATGATGATGATGTCGTCAATTTGAACGAAACATTAAGTGCTGCAACTCTGGATATGCATTGAGCTAAACCAGGTGTTCCCAAACTTTTTTTTCCCATAGACCACTTTCAAAAGTTAACTGGTTCTGCTGGACCCCCTACACCACATTTCTACCATATTCCCAAAACCCCCATTTTTTTTCACGCCAACGTAGACCCCCGTCGAGTCTCCTGTGGACCCCTGGGGGTCCACCTGGACCACTTTGGGAACCCCTGCTAAACTATAGGTAGAAAAAGTAAGAGTTAATTGTAATAAGCAGTAAAAAAAATGTATTAAGCAGTAACGGTGCTAACAAATGAAAAAAAAAAGTAAAAAGTAGCCTCACTCTTCTAAAGTAGATTTCGCTGTACGCCTCCCTAAGTCGTTGTAAGAGGGACCCATTGAAGGATTTCGTTCATGGAGTTTGATTGTTCCGATAGCTCAGAGGCAAGAGCAATTGGCCGCGTATACCAGATGTCGCAGGTTCGAATCCTGCTCTGAGCACTACATTTTTAAGACAATGTAAGTATCCAGAGTTCTCGTGGATGCTCTGTGTTGTGCCAGGGACCAGTTTTGCTCTCTAAACATCTACACAACGGATCGTCAAATCAATTGAGGTTTGGCAACGGTGCACAGCTATTACTAGGTAGCCAGGCATTAGGGAACATTCGTGGCCCATCGGCGCCCGCGTACCGTGTGCGCTACGCAATGTTGGTTGCGATCACTTCTTGAATGGGTGACCGCTTTGAGTGGTTACTAAATAAGCTCTTCCTTTCCATGAAAGGCACCTTTAGCCATCGATTCCGGCTGCTGTCTGGAACAGCAGTCGTTAAGAGATCTGCATTTGTTTCTAGGTGTCCAAGCAAGGAAGGAGGGTGTATTTTTTTCTTTTGTTTTATGATAGACTGACCAGCGATTGGCCTTAGGCTGGGTTGCATAATCGTAAGCTGTGTTCGTTAAAATTTGAATGTATGGAAAGTTTGACCAGTTTCTATGGGATGACAGCTGCCGGCGCCATATTTAACGTTGATCGGTCTGTGTTCGTAAGTTGGTGCAACTCAGTCTTAGGCTGGGTTGCACCAAACTGTCTGTATTCGTAAGCTGTGTTCGTTAAAATTTTATCTATGGAAAGTTTGTCAAGTTTCTATGGGATGACAGGTGCCGGCGCCATATTTAACGTTGATCAGTCTGTGATCGTAAGTCGGTGCAACCCAGCCTTAGTCTCACCTGATGGAAAGCGATGACAAGGCCTAAGATGTTGCTCATTGATTCAGTAATAGCCTATTCACTCTTGTCTTGAAGATACCCAGATTGTATGTATCAGGAAATACAGACGGCGGCAGTAAATTCCAGTCCTTAGCTGTTCGCATTAAGAAAGAAGAAGCAACAAAATCTTCGTATTGTACAAGGAATCGTCATATCGTAAAAATAATTTAAAAACATAAACAGTAAAATTGAAAACATTATCTTTTTGGATGTTGGTTAAAATGTAGGGCAGGAAGGTACTGCCAAAAGGTGATCCTAAAAATAAGCTATTCATTTATCTGGTAGTATGATATACATACTTTGTCTAGGTTATACAATAACTACAGAAACTAATTAATATATTACCTTTAAGCCGGGTCAAGGGTACTCTAATTATTATCAATTGGGGACCGAACAAACCAATTCAAATGAATTTATTAGCGTTACCCAGGCCGGGAAATAATTAGGTTAAATAATTGATGGCCGGGTAGAAATTAGAATAAATTGTTTATCGGATATTGTTGTTATAGTAAATTAGAATTAGTTACATCCATTATTACCTTTTAACAAATAATTAATTTAACATAAAAATTCACCATATGTTGATAGGTAATTAATTTTAAGTCGACTTTAAATATCACTATTTTGTATACGAGTATTGTTACAGTCTATAGATTATATAAAAAAATAGTTTAAAAAAGGAACAGTAATGACTTACAACAATACAATTACAAAACTACAATAACATTACAATATAAAAATGTGAATAAGTTAGCATGTAACGTGTGAATAACATTACAACTGCCATCTGGAAGTGTATGTCTGCGCGTGTGAGAGCATGTGTGTTTTTGTGTGTGAGTCTGTATGTATTGTGTGTCACATTTGTTCATTCGACGGTTTTTAAATGTTGCTTTGGTATTTTAGATCGTGCTCTTTCGGTTCTAGCTCGATCGGGTAGCGGAGCCTGGCTTACCCGAATTTAGCCGAAGCAATAAACAGATCTGCCTTAGATAGCATTATCACCTCCGTCATCAATTTCGTTTTTGGGGTGAGTATGTATTATGTATGTGCGGAAGCCTAAATAAAGGTTTCATTAACATATCAAAGGCGAGGTTAGTTTGACAGAAACAGTATTAACGAATTAATTACGGTATGAGGAAAGAAAATGTTTTACTTGTATAATGAACGTCCGAGAAACCACGAAGACTGTGACAAAAAATATTTTACCATCTTATTTCTAGTTAGAATGTGAATTAATGCCTTAAACGGATCCACGGCATTTTTGTTACACACTGTATTTATTGAAAGAATCAATAAAAAGGTTTTTATTATGACATACATAGTAGGCAAACGAGCAGACGAATCGCCTGATCGTAAACGATTAGCGCAGCCCATGGACACTCGCAACACCAGAGGGTTAATTTTTTTTTAATTTATTTCTTGTCCATGGATACAAAGTCCTTCAGGCTAACAGTTGTAATTGTGTTGCCAGCCTTTAAGATGGGAGTACGCTCTTAAGTAAGTAAGTTTAGTAAGTTTTTTTAAACAACATTAATTTTTGTTCTTAGTAGCCTCGTGTACGTATGTGCCCTACGATACGACAAAGGCACAAGAGCTTATTTTAAACATTGTGGATGGAAGAAATAGAGGTCGAAGAAGGCTCAGGCTGTTTACGAAGGGGATAATGACTGTGTCTTATGAAGGAGTATAGAGGTTGGCAGTGAGCCTAGAAGAGTGGAAATTAATCCACCGACAGGCCCCTTAATAACGATGATGATGATTAAAGGATTATACATTAGCCCTTTACACCCCACGAAGGGGCCCGCCGGCGTCATCTCGTAGTAAATTAAATGGAGGAGTGGCTCCAAAAGTACCAGAACACAAAAAACCGTCCTCTACATTATGTAAATGTGAGCAGGACTTGAAGTACAATAAAGAGTTTTACTACTACTTCTTATATAAATAAATACTTCAACATAAGTATAGAAAACATCTACAACTCAGGAATCACACAAAATATAAGTCCTGACTAGAGTCTGAACCCGGTACCTCTGGCTTCGTCGGTAGGGTTACTATACCAACTATAACATTTTTTTTTATATTGGGGGACAATGTTACACAAATCGACCTAGTCCCAAACTAAGCAAAGTTTGTACTATGGGCACTAGACGACGATATAAGTACTTATATAGATAAATACATACTTAAATACATAGAGAACATCCACGACCCAATAACAAAATCCGTGCTAAATGCACAAATAAATGCCCTGGCCGGGACTCGAACCCGGGACCTCTAGCTTCGGAGGCAGAGTCACTACCAACTAGGCTAAACAGGCCGTCTCGGAGGCAGAGTCACTACCATACATATACTTGTTCGATTGATTTTGCTCATACAACCTTGCCACTTGCACTTGTCCTCAATTACTCAAAGGTTAGCTGAAAGAGCTCCCATAAAGGGGTAAGTTCGCCTTTGTACAAATATCTAAAATTAGTTTTATTTTCTGCTATGTATGTGGTCGCTTACTATGGGCCTCATAAGAAGGCTCAAAGTCACCCAAAGAGCAATGGAGAGGGCTATGCTGGGAGTTTCTCTGCGTGATCGCATCAGAAATGAGGCCATCCGCAGCAGAACCAAAGTGACCGATATAGCCCTTAGAATCGCTAAACTTAAGTGGCAGTGGGCGGGGCACATAGCACGCAGAACCGATGGCCGTTGGGGCGGGAAGGTTCTCGAGTGGCGACCACGTACCGGAAGGCGTAGCGTGGGCAGGCCCCCCACACGGTGGACTGATGACCTGGTAAGGGTCGCGGGTGTCCGCTGGATGCGGGTGGCGCAGGACCGTTCATTGTGGAAGTCTTTGGGGGAGGCCTATGTCCAGCAGTGGACGTCATTCGGCTGAAATGATGATGATGATGATGAGTTGATTTGTGCAATAAAGTGTTTATTTATTTATTTATTTATTTAAGAAGTTCAACAGCGTTTACAGAAAATATATACAGACATGTTTATATATGTGTACTATTAGTATAGCCAATGATAGAACTCCCTTGAAATTATACAAAATTAACTCTGAGTTGGAATTGAAACTTGTTTTAAAAGGTAACTTACAGGAAGATAAAATATTTTAAGAAATTTACTACTACTATAAGCTAAAGTGGTCGTCAAAATGATTAATATCCATGACACACCACACACATGACATGCTTTTATTTCATCGGCCCTTTCCCCTTCGACCTCTCGGAAATGTATGTATGATAATAGTTTTCGATCCTTATATTTTCCAAAATCAAATGAAATTCAACAGTTTGCCGGTTCCCAGAATGTATACTGACTTTTCATCTGTTCATCTGTTAATGAATCACAATCACCAAACTTCGTATACCGAAACCCCCAGAATGTAACAACTACTTTTCTGGAAACCGCATCTAAATCGGTTCAGCCAAACGCGAGATAATCGTGGACAAACATACATACATACCTACATACGTACATACATACATACAGGTCAGACAGAGAACCTCTTTTTTGTAGACGGTTAAAAATTACGCTTATTACGTGGGCGAAGCCGCGGGCAAACGCTAGTGTAATAATAATTAAATTCGAATAATAAGAAAGTGCCTTGTTCTTATGTCCTAAAAACAGTGCAGCGCAGCGCATTCTTGTGGATCGTACGGTACATCCTGTAAAACTAGTTATCTAGATTACGACTGATACTAGGTACCTCTCTAACTTGCTACAAGTAGTTGCAGTCTAGCGCGGAACTAATTGCTAACTCAGTTTAGTCTAGATGCAATGGGCTAATTCTTATTAGAGCCCGATGGATGGAGTAACATACTAGAGCAGCTACGACACAATATTTTTGTCGAAATGTACATCGCATACAATTTCTGCCAGTTATTTATTCTATTTATTTTTAACCGACTTATGTAATGTTCCCCGAAAACTCTTGAGCACGTTAGCCGATTTTGATAATTCTTTTTTTGTTTCAAAGCAAGTACCCCCAAGTTCGGTATAGTTTTGATGATGGGATCTAGGAGGAATCGAGGGAAATCCTCGAATTTGATAGGCACGCATATGCCGATTTCGGTATTTTCTGTAGGAAACCAAGCATTGGCTCACAGAAACCAACACTTGTGGCATACCGAAGTACAAAAATTCGGTATTTTTGGTATAAATTATTATTTAGACAACAAAGGACACTGGAAGACACAGCGTGGGAAGGCCCTAACAAGGTGGACTGACGATCTGTTCAAGATCACGGGAAACCCTTGGATGAGTGTGGCGCAAGACCCTTTTTGTCCAGCAGTGGACGTCTTTCGGCTGATTTGATGATGAAGTGATGATACGACAACAAAGGCCCATATTAACATATTTACCTTACAGACTAACATACATACATAAACTCACGCTTTTATCCCATGGGGTAGGCAGAGACCAAAGAACGCCAAATACTACGGTCCTTACATACTTCTTTCGCTTCAATCACATCCATACATCTTCTCATACATGCTCGTCGGCTGCGGGTACTTCGGACCTGGCCCTTTTTCAGTATCTCCGAAATTTGATCCAGATAACCTTGCCTTGGTCGTCTCCTTCCGATCCTACCACTCATCTCCTGGACGTAAATCGTCTTAGTCATTCTACTTTCAGTCATTCTCTCTAAATGCCCAAACCACCGAAGCATACCCTTCTCAACCCTAGTCACAACATCATCTTCTATTACACATCTTTCTCTTATCACACTAACATACATGTGAAATATAAACCAAATAAACACATTATAGTTATTGCCATGTGTTGCGCAACTTCGTCAAACTTGTTCTTTTGGATCTCTCGCAACAAAGGAAAAAACTACCTACAGTGTGGCGAGACTTCAGCCTCACTATCCATAATATCTATACTGCAAGTTTTCAATATAATTACAATGTTTCTTCTTTCAATATCTGAAACTGCGTTACTCTAAAACGAATACAAAAACAACCAGACAGATATTTCTAGCGCTTTAAAATCTCACGCTTAGTAGAAATACTTAAAATCGATATCTATTTCCCTTTAATATCACGTTGGACCTGTGTAAATAAATAACCAGTATAGTTCTTACAAAGAGAGATGATCATCAATTTAATTTAATTTACATAAAACTTTGTACCTTTTGCTTGAAGAATATTCTCAAGAAGAATGTGTATATCTCAAAATATTCTCATACGTTCAGACACAGATAAGGCATCTCAAATTACTGGGTACCTATGTGAAAATTATTCTGATTAATGTTATAGTAACTATGCTCGGTGTATTTTCTGTTTTTACAGAAAAAACGATTTTTACCGGGAATGTGATCACTGATCAGCTAGATAGATTTTTCGTCCCCGTCAACTCCTTTATCGTAGATTTTATTGACATGATTGAAGCCATTTTCGAGAACATAATTACGAATTGATTAATAAATATTGCTTGTATTATAAAAAAGTATAGGATAAAATACTTGCCCATATATCAATTTCGTATGTGCCTATACCTATGTTATTTGAGTTCTCCAATCAAAAATTACCAATGCCAAAAAAAGGTAAGCAGTTACCGTAAAACGGGGTGAGTAGGTTCCGCGGGGAGGTGGGTTATGAATGGGGAGAGAAGGTTTGAGAGGGGGGTGAGGAGGGATTTTAAGGCTAATGCTATAATACAAAAATAATGTATTCCAATTTAAAATGGAGCTTTAGTAATACGCATAATAAAAATCCAAAATCACCTGCGTATGAAAACCCCTCTCACCCCAAATACGAGGCACTACGGGGTGAGGTGGGTTTTCCTCTTTATCGTCAAAGTTATGAAATGGAACTACCCAAAATAAAATAAAAACTAAAATACAAACGTCCGGAACACTTATTATATACACCATTCAGTTTTCATATGTAAAAATATAATGTTATCGAGGTTTGAATTTCAGTTTGACCCTACTCACCCCATTTTACGGTACGCAAGTAAAATTATTTTGCTACTTAAATATAACAAGCAGGATTAAAATGCCCTAAAACCCCATCAGAAAACAACGTTCCAAAACTGTTAAAAAATTCAAAACGAAAGTGTCAGGTCTAATTTATTTTTCAGAAATTCAAAAAATAATTCTGTAAAAGTGTCCAGGGATTAACTGCGCGTCACTCCAAGTATTTGAGTAATGCCATCCTCTGTTTACGGCACCGGCATATTAATTTGTGCTTTAAGAGGGTTGCGAGTATTTATACTTGTACCAAGTATTTATACTGGCTCCAAGTATTTATTCCTTAATTATATTTTATGAGCGCTGGCCTGTTCTTTTTACTTCTTCTGAGTATTTAGGGTTATAAGTTTTACGAAATATAAGTATAAGCATGAAATTGGAAATCAATAAAGCGTTAAGATTATGTTTACTGCGAATGATAAGACGTAAAAGTTATATATGCTTTAATAATTCGTTACATTGCTAATGAAATTGACTTAACTGTTCTTATAATAACGGATACATCGGTCAACTCGGCTTAATCCAGTTTCAAAATGATCCCCCTCGAGGGAGCCCGCCTTGTCGGGGCGAGGGGGCTTAGTTACCGTGGACTGGTCATCCACGGTGAAGCTAAGAGGCACCCAGGGCCGGCCTGTTTGGGCTGCCGGCTGGCCCGAGGAGGGCGCTTCCAGCGGGCTTGGGTAGCCCGCTGAGGATGCGTTGAGGAAGGGCCGCAGAAAAAAAGGAGTGCCGGTATTGCGGTGAGCCGTTCTCCCTATCTTCTGTAGCCGAGACGGGATCGCAAGGGGAGAGGCGTGTTGGTATTTCGGTGCGCCACTCTCCCTACCCCCTGTGAACTTGGCGGGGCCGTTCCGTGGAAACGGTGTTGGTGGGGCCGCAGAGGAAGATAAATGCTTTCCCTATCCTCTGCGGCCGAGGTGTGTTTCGTGGTGGAACCACCGACCTGCTTCGCCACCGGGTGCCGGAAGTTTTTCGGCACCCATGACCTCCTCGTAGCGGACTCAGGGGGGTCCACTACTGTACAAGATGGAGGTCGAGGAGGAAGGCACGCCAACATCTGGCATGGACCGCGTGGAGCCGCTTGGGAGCGGCTGTCGCCGGCGGGGTCGCGGATGTGTGCGCAAGCGTTCCCGTGACCTCGCCACAAGGCGACGAGGCAGCAGATGGGGGGGGGGGGGGTTTAGTGTGCCGGTATACCGCGAGTCTCATCAGCCTATACGGGAGTCCCACACAACCAGTCAGGTCACCCCTGCACCCGGGTGATATGCGTAAAGCATTTTCCCCTCCTAAAAAAAAAGTTTTAAAATGATATTTTATAATGCGCACTTCTAAGGTTTGGAATTCTCTGCCGGCGTTTGTATTTCCGAGTTCATATAACCTAGACCGTCTAAAGGCACGAGTGAATAGGCATCTTCTGGGTGAGCTCGCTTCATCGTCGGCCTGACGATCAATTCATCTTTGCCCCCTGGCTAGATGCTGGCCAACAGCAATCCCATTTTTAATAACATTTTTAATGACATAACATTTTTAATGTACGTGTGTAAATAAGGCTTTATTCATTGTCTGGTTACTGAATGTGCGTTAAATACCATAACTAATATCTCAATTATGTATGACGTATATTGGTCAGACCATTTCCCTATGCTTATAGAGTGCAGTATGGATTTGTTGAAACCTCTGTGTGCACCATCGGTAACTTTAAATAATAAAGTAATTTGGGGCGTACGCACGGATGAGCAGATAGAAAAATATCGTAGACATTGTAACGATAGGTTAAAAAACATTGACTTTCCGTATTGTTTAAGCGACTGTTGTAACAAAAATGAGACTTGCAGTAATACTGATCACATTTCTTTATTAGATAACATGTATAGCGATATTGTACAAACACTGTCTCAAGCGGCGGTCATATCCTTTTTGTGCAGGAAACGCCGGAAGGGGGGCTACGTGGCTGGCTGGAACAAATATGTAGCGGAAGCGCACAGAGAGGCCAGGCTTCACTTTCAACAATGGGTATTAATGGGGAAACCTGCTCGAGGGAGATGGTACAACCTAATGTACGAGAGTAAAAAACTGTTTAAGTCGAAGATGAAGTGGTGCCAAGATAGGCAAGATCAGTTGAGGATGGATAAGCTAGCCTTGGCCCACAAAGGCGGTGATTTCAAACAGTTTTGGAAAGGTACGAAGTCATTGGATGTGAAGCCTGGCCTCCCTGTGAGTGTGGGAGATAAGTGCAACCCTCGCGAGATTGCAGAGTTCTTTAAGGACCACTTCCAGGTCAAGTCACGGATAAGGACTAGTCAGAAGCCAGAGGAGGTTCGAAGTGATGGGGCCGTTAGGGCCGGGACTACCTTTACAGCTAAGGCAGTTGCAACAGCTATAAATAAAATGAAAAAAGGGAAATCACCCGGTCATGACGGTCTCAGCATTGAGCACTTCAAATATGCTGGTGTGCACTTGCCTCGTGTACTTGCCATGTTCCTAAGTTTATGCATGAACCACTCATATTTACCAGAGGCATTTATGAGAACAATAGTAGTGCCAGTAGCGAAAAATAAAACTGGGGACCTATCAAAAGGGGACAACTATCAGCCGATCTCACTGGCCACAACAGCTGCGAGAATACTCGACCGTATGCTGGACGCTATACTTGATCGGTATCTAAACATACAGGACACTCAGTTCGGATTCCGGACTGGGCTGTCTACTGAAAGTGCCATTTTATGTCTCAAGCATACGGTCGGGTATTATACGCGGAGGAAGACGCCAGTTTATGCCTGTTTCCTCGACCTGTCGAAAGCTTTTGACAGAGTGGAATATAACATCCTATGGAAAAAGCTAGAGGAATCAGGCACCCCGGTTGAAGTAGTCAGCATCTTTAAATACTGGTATCGTAACCAACTAAACCAGGTGAGGTGGGCCGAGAGTCTGTCTTCTGAGTACAGACTGGAATGTGGGGTAAGACAGGGGGGGCTGACGTCTCCCAAGCTGTTCAACTTATATATCAATGAGCTGATAGCCGGACTCAGCAGCATGCATGTGGGGTGTCATATAGATGGTGTATGCATAAATAACATCAGTTATGCAGACGACATGGTGCTGCTGAGCCCGTCGGTCAGTGCTCTAAGAAAACTGTTGGCGGCTTGTGAGGCGTATGCTGAAGTTCACGGACTTCAGTACAACCCCAAAAAGAGCGAGGTTATGTTATTTAAGGCTGGAAGAAAGAAGGTTACTTTTACACCTCAGGTTAGGCTGCAGAAAACCCCCCTATTGTTTGTGGAGAGGTTCAAATATCTGGGTCATGTTTTAACACATGACCTGAGTGATGACCTAGATATTGAACGTGAGCGCAGGGCATTGGCAGTTAGGTCGAATATTCTGGCCCGCAGGTTTGCTCGATGTTCTACAGATGTTAAAGTCGTTCTATTCAAGGCTTATTGCCAATCATTCTACTCGAGCAGCCTGTGGGTAAGGTATACCAAAAGGGCACGTAATGCCCTGCGTGTTCAATATAATAATGCATTCAGGATGTTGTTGGGACTACCTACGTGGTGTAGCGCCTCAGGTATGTTCGCTGAGGCCCGCACGGACGGTTTTGAAGCGATATTACGCAAGAAAATCGTCTCGATGCTGGGCCGCCTCAGGGGGAGTACCAACAGCATTCTGAGTGTCATTGCAGACAGGTATGACTGCCCTATCTTGTCGCACTGGGTCGGGCAAATTAGGGCCGTCGCGCGGTTTGCGTCAAAGTAAATACATACTATTAAATTGTATTTGCTTTGATGTGAACTGTAGCGATAATTTATTATAGGTATAAGTAATGTAATATATTGTGTACTCTACTAATACCTAGGTTAAGCAAAATACTAACAAGTATGGATGATGTAATGTCCGAAATAAAGATTTATTATTATTATTATTTATCAACCAAATAAATTAATGAAATCAGGTAAAAGTCTCAATTTTTTTTTACTTAATCCCTAATACTTGACACCTATTGTTTACCTCTATCATTATGAATTAAGATTGATAATGACTAATGAGAAACACTGGGTGAATGACAAGCACTGGCATATTTACCTTAGTCTAGGTAGCATAGCTGATAAATACCTCTATAAAACTGTCATCTCCCTATTAACGTTAAAATATTTTTAATACTTGGTATTTCCCCTAAGTATTAATACTAAGTACTTATACTTCAGTCACACCGTTTTCCCGCGCGAGCGGTCAGGCAGTTATAACACACACATTTCTAATTTGTTTGTTATGTTTTTCACTCGTTTTTATACGCGGATTGTTTCTGTTCCAATTTTTAGGGGCTTTTTGTATTGTTTGAGTACAAAAAAGGAAGTAATTTCAGGGAGGTACATGGACCGAAATTTTAATAGACCGCTTTAGACGGAAGTGATGTCGTTATAATTCTAATACAATAACCATACTCTTTATTATATACTTCTCATAATAAAACAGCATGTACAAAATAATAAACAAAGATAGGGGTAAAACAATGGCTTTATCGCAAAAGAGCAGTCTCTTTCAGATATAATTTTGGGTAACAGTTAATTCTTTTGGGTATGTTTAGGTTAGTTACTCGTGTTGCCTTTTTTATGACATAGGTGGCAAACGAGCAAACGAATCGCCTGATGGTAAGCGATTAGCGTCGCCCATGGACACTCGCAACACCAGAGGGGTGTTGTTCGTTCGTTCCATCATATTCGTACTGGTTAGGTTAAAAGAATATTTTGTAAACACTGTGGTTGCAGCGTAAAAATAAATTATTGTGATTTAAAAAAAGTAAAAAAATAAAATCAAATTTCTAATGAAAAAAAAAAAAATTAAAAAAGTAAAAGTTTTTTATTCTTTAATTTGAGCATATTACGAGTATTATATATGCACCTATGAATGTCAATAAAATACCACTGGTTCAGAAAAAAAATACCGAAAAATAATTATAAGTATATGTATGTATATATTTATATATTTTATAAGTATATATTCATTTACACGATGTTTGTATGTATCTATCTATGTATTTATTTATGTCGATATTTGTTGCGTTAAATATAATTGCTTGTTCGATTGCTTTTTCTCATACCATCTTGCCACTTGTACATGTTGTTCAGTATATCTGCCATATAAAATGTCCTCTCAGTTACTCAAAGGTTAGCTGGAAGAGATCCCTTAAAGGGATAAGTTCGCCTTTGTACAAAAGTCTAAAATTAAGTTTATTTTTCTTTTATGTACTTGTTTTGTGCAATAAAGAGTTTAAACAAACAAACAATAATATAAAACTGCGTACTATACAGTATTTTTAGCTTTTTCCTGTAATATTTTCAATGCTTTAAAGAAGCTAATCTGGTTCAGTTTTTGCAGGAGAACGGATAAGCCTCGCTATCGTACTTGTTACTTCCTATCTTCAACATTAGCACTACGTGAAGGTACGACATAAGAAAATAAAAACGTGGTTCTGTAAAGGTAATGGCTCTGGCGGTGTTAAAAATAGTATCTTGAGTAATATTTACTGACATGTTCAATATTCAACAGATAATCTACCTTTGCTTGTTGCCAGTGTTTACACTATACAAGGCATATATTGGATTGTATCGAGTCTTTGCCAATCAGATCCCTTGCATATCGCGTGAAACATGTAATTAGACAATTTCAGCTCACTCCACACCCAAATCATACATGAAAGCCCTCTGCTTGACACACTTGCAATTCTATCGCCTAACAGAACAGTACTAAAAGTTTCGTAATTTAAAACTATTATACCGCAATAAACAGTTTTTGGCATTTGGTTTCTATTTTCTTCCTTGTTCCCGTCTGGAACAATGCAGTTTATGCCATGTATTACAAGTATAAATAGAATAATTGAAAAAAAAAACTAGTTAGTACACTTATAAATAAACCACTTATATATAAAAAACCCCACCCAGTTCACAAGCTTGAGGCATGGACCCTAAGACACTGGCGGCATTGCCTCTTTGCACCGCTAGACTAAGCCGCTGGGCAAAGAAAGAACCAGCCGTTCACTGGAAAGAACCAGCCGTTCACTGGAAAGAACCAGCCGTTCACTGGAAAGAACCAGCCGTTCACTGGAAAGAACCAGCCGTTCACTGGAAAGAACCAGCCGTTCACTGGAAAAAACCAGCCGTTCACTGGAAAGAACCAGCCGTTCACTGGAAAGAACCAGTCCTGTGGTCGCCTGAGATGCCTTTTATTACACGTGCCGACACCTCTTTTATAAACTTTTTGGTGTCGGACGCCCAAGGGCCCAAAGTTAATTGTTTCAATGATTATCATAGTAGCAAAAGAGAATGGAATACTAATAAAAATGAAGAAATTATAGCATGTTGAAGTTTTGAAGATACAGCTTAAAGTTACAGGTGCCCTTAATTTAGTTATATGATAGATAGATAGATAGATAGAAGACATTTATTCACTACACAAAACAAAAGACACACAGATACAAGAAAAAGGAAAAAAAAAAAAAAGAAAGAATAAAACTTTGTTAAATATAAAAGTCGTATACACGTAATGTCACATTATAATTTATAGATAAGAATTGTTAGTATTTAATGTTTTGTCACAACTAACCAATTAATGGAAGAGCGTGGTCCCCTGACACCAGCAAACACTATGCTTAAAAGGAGGTTCCAACCATAAATGTATTTTAAAACTTGTTAGAACACAAAATAGCTAAATATCGTTTTCTCAAAAAGGCTAATAACCAGGTGATTTTGCTTAACACAACCGATTGGCTATCAACAACGACAGATACATTTATTGCACCCATTTCACCCACTAATGACTAAAAAGTAGACTTGGCCTGTAAGACTTAGACGAATACGACGAGAACGACGAGAATTTTAAGTATATATCTATTAAATATATCGTCGTCTAGTACCCATAACACAAGCCTTGTTGAGCTTACTGTGGGACTAGTTCGATTTGTGTAAAAATGTCCCCTAATATTTATTTATTATTTATTTATTTATTATTCCCCACACAGAGATATTCTGATAGCTGTATTTTGTTATAATTTGTGTAGGCTCCTATGGTCTAGGCATTCGGAGCAACAACAAGGGAGAACGGTTGATACAGATCCCTTTGATCTGCTTACAATGGAATAATAAGGTAAACGTGTGCACGGCAATGAAACATTACTATACCCATAACAATAGAGGATCAGTTATTGAAATTCAGTGTCAAGTACGGTGACGTACAACTTAATTGAAAAAACCTTCTTCGAAGCGACACACGAAACCACCGGTTTAAATCGAAGCCGGATAGATTATTTTAAGTAAACTCATACTTGCAATCAATCATCTATCAGAAATATTTACTAATAAAAAGCGGAATATTCGACGACAATCGTTCCCTTGCAACGGGAAGTTAAAGAAAAATAAATACACGTGATATCTCACTAGAACCAACCCTTGTGATATTAAGTGATTGTTTTTTGACCATCTTCCCCCAACCCCTTTCAAACATCACGTGATTAATGTACGATCCCAAAGTACTAAAATGTTGTAAGAGAAATGCCTAAATCCGCACGAAGTACGTATATGTATATAGGTAATATAATTCCACCATTCGTAATAACCGGCTCCTCCCATAACAAAGTTACAACGATTTCTCAGAGTATTAAAAAGCTCGATATCAAAAAGGTTAGAGTAACTCTTCCGTAAAAAGCTTAAGTGCATTCCTCACTACCGCACCTGCGAAAGCTCCTCAAATGTAACGGGAAAGCTCAGCTTTATATTCATAATTGAATGACTCCTTTCTTTCTGCCCTAAAGGGTTAAAGAATGTATTGTTGGTTGAAAAATTGCCTTCTTAAAGCTTTCGTTGCTTTTTGTTTGTTTTAAGTGGGAATTCAACGTTGTATTGTTACGTTAGATAAACAGAGAGAGATAAGTTTTAATTTTAACTTTAAGATTTCGTAATATGTAGTTTTTTAAATATGAACGGAAATGTGCCTAGTTATAATGTCAAAGTACTTACAGAGATTCTATGGAATAGAAGCAAATTAGAACTTAATAAAATTTATAAAGATTCCATTTAAAAACGCTTATAAATATTCTCTTCTTTGTAAATTCATGGGGTATGTATCAATTTGATTGGGGTCCACGAAAGAAAGCTTAACTAAACTTACTTATTGTAATGTTAGATGTAAGAACCGACGGCCTGTTTAGCCTAGTCGGTAGTGACTCTGCCTCCGAAGCTAGAGGTCCCGGGTTCGAATCCCGGCTAGGGCATTTATCACGGATATTTGTTCTTGGGTTTTGGATGTTTTCTATGTATTTAAGTATGTATTTATCTATATAAGTATGTATATCGTCGTCTAGTACCCATAGTACAAGCTTTGCGTAGTTTGGGACTAGATCGATTTGTATAAGATTGTCCCCAATATAAAAAAAAAGATTATAACAATGTAAAATAACCTTAACTAGGAAAAGTTATTAAAAATTATCATTTTTGCTCCATATCAGCCAAAGGACGTCCACTGCTGGACATAGGCCTCCCCCAATTTCATGGGGGGTAAATGCCATAATCGCCACGCTTGGCATGCGGGTTGGCGATCGCAGTATCTCCACCGCACTCCAAGAATGCTGCTGCCCATCCCCCGGTGGTGTTGGTCGTAGTTTTAGGACATACCCGGGTCCCGGGATTTTTTGCTCACTGGCCACGAATAGAGCTAACAGAAATAAACACATAGGCATTGGAGAAAATTACATAAAATACGGATTTTTAGTTACGTATTTCGCGAATCCAGAGCTATTTGCCGAAAATCAAGCTATAGATATCATGCCGGCTTTCTTCTTTTGCCGCATAAAAGCGAAATGAGCAATTTGGCTATTGTAATTCGGAAATCAACTTGTTTTCCGTTCACGAATTCAAAAAATGTCCTTTGTGTCTATTTTATTCTCTCTCAATTTAAATTACGCAATTGTATAAGTGTTTGTGGTGTAATCTTCGTTACTATTAGTTTTAATTAATATAATCAATATAAAATATAGTATGCAGTTGGATGCCTGTTATTGAGATACAGTTAAGTACATTTCTTATATTTTTCCTTGCATTTTTTTCATGACATATGAGACAAATGAGCAGTCGAATCGCCTGATGGTAAGCGATTAGGGCCACCAGAGGGGCTGTAAGTGCATTGCCGGCCTTTAAGATGGGAGTACGCTGTTTGATGTTTGAGCTTTGTATCTTGTTAGTCTGTCAATTGAATAAAATAAATGACAGGTCGAAGCAAAGTGACGAATACACATTGTTTTCGTAGGGATAATTAATTTATCTTGGTTTTTCCTTTTTAGTTGTATGCACCGCCTAGAATTATTCTATTTGCCTTAAGGTAGACTGGTAGAGAATGCCATATGGCATTTAGTCCGCCATTTGTACGATAAGTATTATTTGATGCAATAAAGATTAAATGAATAAATAAATTTTACCCCCCATGAAATTGGAGGAGGCCTATGTCCAACAGTGGACGTCCTAGGGCTGATATGGTGGTGGTGGTGGAATAAACAAATAACCATCAACAGCCAATAGCCGCGTAAAAAGTGCATGGAACCTTCTTGCAAGCAATGTTTTGCATTTGTCTCCTAGACTAAGACATAGTTCAAATGTAATAAATACAGTTCTCTGATGTTA
This sequence comes from Notocelia uddmanniana, assembly GCA_905163555.1. Taxonomy (NCBI): domain Eukaryota; kingdom Metazoa; phylum Arthropoda; class Insecta; order Lepidoptera; family Tortricidae; genus Notocelia; species Notocelia uddmanniana. Next base: position 24,656,019 of record LR991067.1, read on the forward strand.
TCTGTGTATCATCATTACCAATACGATATAAACGGAAATAAATAATAATCACTTTATTTATTTAGGATCTTAGGTTAAAATGTATTAAATGTATTTTGTATAGAAAGTTAACATACAAAATATAAAAGGTGCCGCCGGCAGCGATTCCTAGGCGACAGAAAGACGAACTTCCTGACTATCCGCGCCGTGTCCAGGAGTACCGCCTTCTGTGACCCTTGACCCAACCATATAGCGAAAGTCTCTTGAGGTGTTGTTGGTCGAGACTCTTCGCTATTAGACCGTTCTCAGAGACGAATATCGGGTCAATGACCTCACGGTCATTATCCCGATATTCCGCTATTATAGGGTGTTGATTCGACAATCAACATCCTACAATAGCGGTTACCTGGCGAGACAGGTCAAGGTACTTGCCAGCTTTGTTCCTTTCATTATCATTATTATGAAATAGTTTCGAAATGGAGCCCCGTCTTGTCTAAAGTAGTGTAATTTGACATAACCCGGCACAACTGGACTTGGAACTTGAAACTGCGATCATCTGCAAAATATAAGCATTTAATTACGACTGGTTGAGTTTAATTAAACGACCGACAGATGGCGGCCGCAGTGTCGCTAGTAGAAACAGTACGTTGGTTCTAATTGTAATACAATTATAATATGTATTACGAATACACTTTACTTCTTACCTCAAAAAAACACAATACAGAACATAAAGCTTAGAGTGAAAAAACACGTGGTCTTATTGCTAAAGAGCGATCACTTAATGACAACCTTTGAGTGATGGAGATAATGCAACTTAATTATAATAATGAAAATATGGATCCATGTGAATTGCATGTATTTAATAATAAAAATTAATATTCATAATATATTGAAGTATACGTCGTAGGAGTTGTTAATAAGACGAGTATTGAGTAGATATTGAACGTTTATTCATAGTGTACAAGCCTTATATACTAATAGAACAAAGGATTCATCCGTACGTTATTAATTCCCATATGTGACATTGGAATGTTTGATGAGTGCTTCTTTATAATATAATTATTGAAGCGTGAATTAATTGTAGGTATCGGATTACACTGTTCTTGTAATAGAAAATAGGAAATGATTATTAAATAGATAGCAGCTGTTATCAGCTGTGAGCTTCGTGTGAGGTCCCCACTACAATATAAAATATATCATTTTCTCCATCTATAAACCTACAATTGGTAAAAGTAGCACTGAAACTAATTTTCGTGTGCTCTGCCCAGCCCTTTTGGTAGTATAGGCATGGTTTTATGTATGTATATATATGAATGTCATATATGCGCGCGCACGCAGCTGCTGCGTCGCGCACCGTTCACGAGAGCGCTGCACGCTTAATCGGGTAGCGAGCGAGTTAGATTTATTTAATTGTTCTATGAACGAATTCACAAAAGTCACACTACATATTTTGTGCTATGGTACAGGGTAGTATGTAATGTTGCTAAATAATTTTGTGTTATATTGTTATTTTAAATTATTGTATAGAAATAAGATTCCCTACACTGTTGCATTGGGGTTACCTGTAAAGATGGTTGTGAGTATGAAATAAATAAATAAAATATAAAAGATAATACTTATCTTCTTCTTCTTATGTTGCCTCCCCAACTACTAAAGGTTGGCAGTTAGTTCCACATGTCTCTTTCGGTCTTTTGCAATGTTGATTGCGCAACCACGTTTTCTTCCTACGGCCAACTGATCATTTGCCTGCAACGGAAAGTTACCTGTCTGGGTCACGTTTTTAGGCACGCCACGCTCTTGCAACTTATTAAAATGGGCAAATTACTTATAATTATACATTAATTCAATATCAAAAAAAGAGTTGCTGGATTAAATAAGACCAAGAATTGAAAAACTCTACTTTTCTGTAAAAACGTCATCTTCTATTATTTTAAAGAAAATGTAACACTAGGTGATAAGGTTCGGTTATTTTTATAGCCCGCGGTCTCTGGTTTGAAAATCGCATGTGGGGGACCATTGCTTTACTGTTATAAAGTAGGTAACTGTGATCGACTGCCGTGGGCCAGACCCGGGTATCCGATGTTCGCACTAGCAATAACAGCCGCCCTCGGAACGATCTCGAAACTTCGCTATTATTGCGGCGGCGTGCTGTTTTAACTGCTCCAACTGTACCGAGTTGAAACTATTTTGTATAGGAGCCAAATTTAAGAGTACGAATGCCAGGATTGTACGAAGGAAGCTGCGTAAAGAAGACTAGGAAAATTTATGTCGGGTCTGTTCGCCAATCAGTCAAAAGATTATTAGCATAATAATAAATAGATTTTCATAATAAATGTAGCATATTAATTGTTCATTTTATGCAATAAACATAACTTCTGCTGAAGTTATTGTAAATGGAAGCCATTGTAACCAAGCGGTAAAGCCACTCCACTTTTGAATCTGGAGGTCAAGGATTCCAATCCAAGTAATATTATATGTGATATCAAATCAGTGGGTTTACTGTAAAGGCAAACAACCAACATGTAAACGAAACCAAGCGAAGTAAAGAAGAGACGGAGGGAGAGGGTTTCTTTTACAGACACTTCTCTTCTTCACATCTCCTTCAAAGTTTGGAGTAATTACAACATGCATGTAATAGCATACAAGTTGTAATTGCTCCAAGCTTTCGTAAAAAAGAGCCATCATATCAGCCGACAGACGTTCACTGCTGTTCATAGGGCTCCCCCAAAGAGTACTACAATGACCGGTCCTGCACCACCTGCACCAGTGGACTCTCATGACCAACACCAGGTCATCAGTCCACCTTGTTTGCTCACGCTGTGGCGTCTTCAAGAACAAGAGTGGCTTACGCCGAATCTTGCACTAAGGCGTCAAAGTGGACCTCAGGCTCTTCTAGGATACCACCATAAAAACACTAGAATGATGATATACTTATCGGTTGTCCATAGCTGTCACTCTCGCTCTTGCATCTGATAGTCTGTTGTCGAACACAAAAATAAAGGAATAAAAAACATCGAAGCAATTTTTCAGAAGCGTCGTATACCAAGTTGTTAATCTGGGCAGTAAAAAAAACGTCTTCATGAAGATGGCGGCGTTTTTATAGTCCTTCGAGAGATGCCAACACACAGACCAACTGTCAGAGAGTTCATTTCACAACTGAACCGCTCCTTTGTTTAAGAATTACTTATGGAGGTACCTTAATGCGAAAAGTATGCTGCTGTCATACACTGGCGCTGATGGGAACAACGGATTTACGTGCCTGTATTTATTTGTTTATTTAATCTTTATTGCACAAAAGAAGCCTTACGTCGTACAAAAGTCGGACTTGGTGACGATTTGTATTTCCTTCCATACAATCTTATTGTAAAGCAGCAAAATTCCCTTAGTATTATTTTTTGGCCTTATAAGTGCGGACGCGCAGAAGTAATCTAAAACGACCAACGTCCCTTAACCCGCAGAAGCGTTGCTACCGAGATGCTCTGTCTTGTAGTTGGACAAAAAGGCTCCCCCACCCGTTGGAAAATACAACTAAAATGGGCTGTCATAGTCGCAAGTATTTTAAAAATATGCCGAGGGCAGTATGGTATTCGTCTAAGAATCCCAGGGAAGACGAAAAATAATGTATCGTCCTAGAACGAGCCCAGCGTAGCGATGGGTGAAGGGGGCTCCAGTGAGTTTAGGGTGAGATTATTCCTTCTGACGCTACGCACCGCGCAGGCACCGGCTGTACACATCGGATTACCTTAAATTGATTTACCTAGGTGTCAGTATACTTATGTTCGAGAAACCTATTTTTAAAATACATAAAAATCTCTTCACGGAATTGTCAAAATACCTAATGTACAAAATTCCTTAAGAATCAATACTACTTCCTTTAGTGGTAGGAAGAAATATTGCCACCCAATATTGAAAGAACAAGTTTTAGCTAATAAGCCGCTGCCAGTGGGTAACGTCCCCAAAATGTTGGCGGCATTGCCACGTTGAATGGCAATGCTCAATCTTTGTGCAAAATAAAGTCCAGCATTTTGGTCACGTGTTGCGTCGACCAGACGCCTAGACAAACCTAAGAGAAATGAATTACTATTATCTAGTTACCACTACCATGCAACATAGCGAACCGTGTAGACTATGGCAAGGATATACGGTCTATACCATCTGTCGTAAAAGGTGACTAAATGGTTTCATTGGGGTTGCGAGTGTTACATGTGGCGGGAGCCACAGCACTTGCCTGACAAGGAGACGAAAGTTGTGAAGTAGCAAAGTGCGAGACAGGTTTCCATTCATAGATTAAGAGATCCTGGAGTCCACCGTATGAGAGTGCAGATGGAGGTTACCGTGGAGTTTTCAGTGGATACAAAATATAGCCCAGTCATTCCCCGATTGTTTGCAAAAATCAAAAAGGTATTTCTTCGCTTACGATTAAAATAAGTGTGAGACATGATATTGACATGAGGTTAATATGTTTTTGGTATTCTGATGTCTATCAGTCTGGGTTAAAGTTAATAGGTCTAGGTACCTCTATAGAAGATAATGTTGTTCTACTCTGTAATGCACTTTCACAAAATGTGTTTTGGCCAAGCGTCTAATTGAGGGCACGGTGGAGACTTTTAATTGGATCTGTGAACTCATTCCGTGTAATATTGTGTTGTAGGTACTATCCAGTGCCACAACTGGAGCTGTGAAGTAAGCATAGGCAGGTAACAGCATTTTCAGACCATTTAAATGGGAATCCAGCTAGTTACCAGCAACTTTCCGAACGTACGATAGGTAAATCTATCACTTTTTAGGGTTCCGTAGCCAAATGGCAAAAACGGAACTCTTATGGATTCGACATGTCTGTCTGTCTGTCCGTCCGTATGTCACAGCCAATTCACTCTGAGACTATGAGCACTACAATTATGAAATTTGGCAGGAAGGTGTATGCTATGAACCGCTATAGAAATATGATTGAAGTTGCTGTTAATTATAAATAAATAAATAAATAAATAAATGATGAGGACATTTCAAAAAAATATGAAACTGGGGGGTTGCTGATTGAAGTTGCTGTTAATTATAAATAAATAAATAAATAAATAAATGATGAGGACATTTCAAAAAAATATGAAACTGGGGGGGCACCCCCATACATGTAACAGGGGGTTCAATTTTTTTTAACTGCACATAGACGTGTGCGGTGTCTATAGATAGTTTTAAAAAATGACATAGAGGTTCCTAGAAAACTTTTCCATTTAAGTCAACCTTGGTCAGATATTAGCTGAAAAAATGGCAAAAAAAAACAAAATACCAGTAGAAATAAAAAACGAAACCAAAGGTTGAAGCATTTAAACAAAATCTTAAGAAATTATTGGTCCAAAAATGTTATTATTCGATAGATGAAATCCTAAATGATACGTCATTGTCTAAATAGATAGTAATAAATGTCAATAAAACGTAAATAATGCACAAAAATTATTATTTATATAAGTATTAAAAATCCATGTATAATGTAATTATTATTTTATTAATAATAATTTATAAATTTATTGTAAAATTCTAATAAAGATATACGTATTAATAAGCAATGTTGTATGTAAAATAAAGTAAAATAAATCTAATGTTAATTTTATATTTAAGTTATAATTGCTATGTATCCTGGCAGGGTTCATGTGAACGCAAGCTGTGATAATGCTCTTTGTTTTTTTTTTAACCCGGATAGGTGTGCGCTTGTCCACAAATCATCTGATGGTAAGCGATATTGTGGTCTGGGATGGAGCGCGCTTACCTAGTAAAAACCGGTTCACGGTTGTATAAAACCTTATGTAACACATGTAAATAATGCAATAAATTATGAATTAAAAAGTGTGTCCCCCCACCCCTCTAATTTTCAAACTATGAAGTTTAAAACTCTGAAAAAAATCAAGATGATGTAAATACTTTCAACGATAATTGATTTGAACAAGATAGGTTTAACGGTTTTTGAGTTATTGCTGAAAAACTCTTTCCCGAACAAAAGGGCCTATGTGCCGTAAGTTTCCTATGCAGATACGACCTTTTTTGATTAAATGTATTGTATAGTGGTTTTAAATGTAGATTAGGAGGCGTTGGTACGGAACCCTTCGTGCGCGAGTCCGACTCGCACTTGGCCGGTTTTTTATGGAAAGTGACAGACTTACCTTACATATATGCTCAAAAACGTTGTGTAATTGATTACCACGCTGGAGTAACTTTTTAATTAGGCTCGGTCGATATCGTTACGTAATCACCTCTATTTTATAATATATTCTGCCTATATTTTCTATGTACCTAGTTACAATTACATAAGGTTTGTGTAAAATAGTTATTTACCTACGATACATGCTGGGAAAGTAAATAATTCTCAACAAACGCTGATGAATTGTGGATGGATTCAGGAGCGCTCGTGGCCCAGGAGCGCTCGTGGCCCAGCGGCGCCCGCGTAATCAGTAATCAGTAATCTTTATTGCTTTTCATGGGTACAGTAGTTGGTAAAAAAAATATATAAATGATCTGCCATGAAACCCTGCAGGGCACTGCAACATGCGTTTGATAAAATACGTACATAAATTAGCAGAGGTTAAGCAATGTCGGGCGAGGCTGACCTCGCTCAAAGCGGTCACCCATCCAAGGACTGATCCTTGGATGGGTGACCGCTTTGAGTGGTTACTAACTGGGCGCTCCCGTGCTTTGGAAGGCACGTTAAGCCATTGATCCCGGTTGCTGTCTATGATAGCAGTCGTTAAGCCAATTTAGAGGCCTCCGGGCGGCTTGAGAACTTCTAGCAGTCCAGTTGCCCACTCACTTGACAAGCCTAAACCCAATAAGGTCTAGTTTCCCCTTGGGTTGGAAGGTCAGATGTCAGTCGCTTCCGTAAAAACTAGTGCCTACGCCAATTCTTGGGATTAGGTAGCGGACCCCAGGCATCCTGCAGGATGCAACTGTACTGGGAATAACGCTAGGAGGATGAAACGCTGATGAATTGATGATCGCGGAATTTCCACTATGCAAAACTAGTCTTATATAAAATATTTAATATTTAAATACATGGCTATAGAAAATAGCTATTGTAAGGTTCCCTTTTACTTTCCCTTACTTCCAAACAGTCTAAAAGACTTGTTTAAAACGTTAGCAATGTAAATAAACATTTCCATCTTAATTCTAACAAGTAGCAAGTACGGCAATGGGGATGAATAATATATGAGGCTGGAAACAAAACGGTCTGTTTGAGAATTAGCTTTGCTTGATGACGACAAGGACGAAGTCTTTTTTTAACCCCCGACGCAAAAAGGGGAGTGTTATAAGGTTAACGTGTCTGTCTATGTATCTGTGTATCTATCTGTCTGTGGTATCGTAGCTCCCAAACGAACCGATGAACTGTTTTTTTTGTGCCATAGATAATTTTATTCCTAGTGTTCTTAGCCATGTTTCATGAAAATCTGTTTAGTAGTTTTTGAGATATTGAGCTTTGAAATGAAAACGTCGGTGGTTTTTCAACTTTTTTAAGTTGTAGTTATTTATACTGTGGCGGTGGCGATCAAGCTTAAAGCAGACACCGTAGCCTATGGACACTTGGAAGTGAAATCACAAGCGTGCTGCTCACCCTTTTCTTGGGTTCCGTAGTAAATAGACGACCTGTTTGTTTAGCCTAGTTGGTAGTGACTCTGCCTCCGAAGCTAGAGGTATCGGTTTCGAATCCCGGCCAGGGCATTTATTTGTGCATTTTTCACGGATATTTGTTCTTGGGTCTTGGATGTTTTCTATGTATTTAGGTATGTATTTATCTATATAAGTATGAATATCGTCGTCTAGTACCCATTGTACAAGCTTTGCTTAGTTTGGGACTAGGTCGATTTGTGTAAGATTGTCCCCCAATATCAATATATTATTGACGACCTGTTTAGCCTAGTTGGTAGTGACTCTGCCTCCGAAGCTAGAGGTCCCGGGTTCGAATCCCGGCCAGGGCATTTATTTTTGCATTTTTCACGGATATTTGATCTTGGGTCTTGGATGTTTTCTATGTATATAAGTATGTATTTATCTATATAAGTATGTATATCGTCGTCTAGTACCCATAGTACAAGCTTTGCTTAGTTTGGGACTAGGTCGATTTGTGTAAGATTGTCCCCCAATATTATTATTATTATTATTAAACAAGGAACGCTTATAGTTTCTGTCCGTTCGAGGTCCGTTCCATCTGTCTGTCCGGGGCTTAGCTCAGTAACCGCTACAACTAGAATGTTGTAACTTGGCATGGATATACATATCAATCACGCCGACAAAACGGTAGAATAAAACTAATTTTTGGTAAAAAAAATCATTTTTGGTGCAAGCTTTTGTTGCCGACTGTACTTTATTCCACTATCATATTGCATGGTCATCCGATTTATACATGCATGCAAAACTTCAGCTCAATCGGAAGCCGGGAAGTGGATCAAATTTAACTAGCAAGATTTACAGACAGACAGACAACGGGACAGGTGAAAGTAAAGAAAAGCCTGTATAACATAACAACAACAAAGCCTGTATAACATCAGGGCACCTCCCGTACACATAAAGTGAATGATTTTTTTTTTTCTTGCAAAAGGCCTGGTGTTGGGTAACTTGGGTATGGTTAGATAGCTCGTTTAAAAGTAATATGATAATATCTTTAATGGTTTTTTGACAAAACATCGTTTGCGTGACATTCATTTTTAAAGTGCCGTTTTGTTGGAGTCAAGGGTCGTCGTCGTACCGGGTACAAACGCCAACACAGTCAACTGACCATTTTTGACCCTTATTCATCATTATCATCACATGTCAGCCGAATGACATCCACTGCTGGACATAGGGCTCCCCCAAAGACTTCCACAATAACCGGTCCTGCGCCACCCGCATCCAGCGGACACCCGCAACCCTTAAAAGGTCATCAGTCCACCGTGTGGGGGGCCACGCTACGCCTTCCGGTACGTGGTCGCCACTCGAGAACCTTTCCGCCCCAACGGCCATCGGTTCTACGTGCTATGTGCCCCGCCCACTGCCACTTAAGTTTAGCGATTCGAAGGGCTATATCGGTCACTTTGGTTCTGCTGCGGATGGCCTCATTCCTGATGCGATCTCGCAGAGAAACTCCCAACATAGTCCTAACCCTTATTACAATGTGCATAAAGTGCACGAATAGTCAGTTAAATCAAGGTAGTTTTTTAAAATGAGAACCAAACTACATTTGTATGGAGGATCGAATTCTGGTGTGCGGAAGGCTCTGAAACCCGATGTCACGGAGGGATAGCTACGGACCCTACATTGTGCGTGGCCCGACACGCACTTGGCCGTTTTTTTGAAACGAAGATTTATTATATCGACAGCTATGGGAAAATTCAGGTCCCTACTCTCTTCACAGCGTATCCTCGGAAGCTCTTGCTACCATACCAACAGGAAAATAAACACGACATAGTTAAGACCATACAGAGCTCGTATTGGTGTTATAATGGCTGCAGTTAACTGTAAAGTTATGTGTTATGTAGTATCTTGAACTTTTTTTTTTTACCTGGGGAAATGCATTTACGCATCCCGCCTAGCGGGGGAACTAGGACAGGTATGACGGACTCCCGGGAACCGCCCGGACTACCGTCTAAAACCACCAGGGTATGCCCATCACACAGCATTAGTGGCGGTTACACGGGATCGCCAAGGCACACAACCGCGAACACCGCCTGCTGCGACAGCCGAAGCTGTCCCCTCTCGGTAGAGGCTTGCGCCCCCCACCCGACGGCAAGCGTACAGGGCGACACCACGCACTTGCCGGCCAAAGGACCTCCACGCCAGGAGAGAGTGAAAAACCCCGGATTCACTCCCTCAGGTCCCCTTATAACTTTTTATAGAGGTTTTCTCCCTCGCAGCCACCACCCGGCCCCGGCCTGACGGTGACAGCCCCCGCTCCAGACTATAGCGGCCCTCTGCCGAAGTCAGGGTTACGGGTCCGTAATTCTTTAAACAGGCATACGGCATGGCCTGTCCCTCTCGCCGCACCTGGGGTGTCATGCAACGCCCTGATGCGGAACCCCCCATCCCTGGTTGCATCTGGAGTGTAATCCCTCCGAAGATGAATCACTTACCGTTGCCTCCAGGGCGCACCGGCCAGAACCCTTCCCCTTCCCCCAGACCCGCGAGGGTCCAGGGGAACTGGAAGAGCCCAGACACTCGTGGTGGTTACCCGACTAGCGCCCCCAAGTATCTTGAACCTATTCTTATTAAGTTTCCGTAATTGGAGGTACTTCATCGGCTAATCTGCTTCAAATATGAGTAAAGACGACATTCCGCTGTGCCATATCTCTTTTAAACTGTGCGTCACTGGAGGCCATGCTTACACTAGATCGTCTAAGGATAGTGACGATATGACTTGTGAATATTTCTCAACTCCCTCCAAACCTTCGGAACATTACATTGTTTAAGTTACGTCCAAATTATTTGCTACTAAGTATCATGAACAGAATTCATAGTGTTATTAAAAGAGTATGTCTCATGAGAATTTCTTGCATTTCTTTTCCTAGGCTTTTCCTCGACGACATTTACACCCATTATTGATTTGTTACTTAACTAAGTGAACGCTTAAAAAATAATTTGATAATTTTCTTCTTGACGGTCGAGTATTTTTTTATTTCTCACTGTCTCCTACACCAGTCTTTTGACTTCTTAATATTTATTATTTTATTTGTCTATTTACAATAAAAAATTCATACATTTGTTTGAAAGAAAAGTGTCGTTAAACCCTATCGCATTTGCATCGACACCGAAACTGTGGACAATAAAGTTATAGTACATTACGATATAAGGGTTGTAAAACAAAGAAAGGCCGATATCGCAGATGTTTGAGGCCCGAGCCGCAGGCGAGGATCATAAATATGCGAGAGAGGGCTTTCTGTTTTACGACCCGTGTTTTGTACACAATTTTACGTCACGACTTGGTCAAAAAGTGGGTTTTTCTGGACGATGCTAACTTTTTCTTTTATTTGTTCCATATGACTTTGCTGCGCCTTTGTCTTTCTCTGCCTCGCTTTCCTTCTATGTTTTCTTCTCTAAAGGTCTACAAGTTGCCGTGCTTTATTGAATATCTAGTCATTTTCCCTTTTCTATTCTAAACAGTAGTCATGATCATTCTATTTTCTTTCACGAGCTGACCAGGGAGAAAGCAGGAAGAGAACTTATGGGCCCAGAACCAGCACTCCCAATTTCTGCTGCCGTCACATAAGTAGTAATAGCAAGAATAAAGAAGAAAGAGGCAGAACTTGCTGTGGGAACAACATATGCAGACAGTCGAAGATGATATTAGCTGGTATAAATAATAAGGGAACTAGAAAACTCGTCGGTCTAGGTAAGAGCATTATGAGATTGTTAACAGGGATAATCATAAGACACAACACTCTAAATAGACACCTTAATGTGTTAGGGATAGGTGTCTACTTACTGTCCATATTGTGGGCAGTAATGTGTTATGTAAGCGGCTGCATGATAATACTCATGCGGCAGAGATGAGTTAGAGGAGAGGAAACTGAGGGATGTCAACCTAAACCATATTCTTCTGTTTTATAGGAGCATAGGGATGTTTCAGAAAGAATGCGGTGCGGGAATGCTGCCGTAACGCTAACCTCAGCTCCAGTGAAGGGGAATTGGGTTGAATAAACTTGCCCCCTGGCCTGTTGCGTCCCAATGTCACATTGTGTGAAAACCATGCCGTGGTGTGAACGCACCGCGCCATTCTGATGACATTTGCATCTGTCAAGTCAACTATGACGTAGTCTAAATTTGGAGTTAGTGAATGTGGTTTGTCCGGTCGGTTTAAGAAAATTTAGTTAAACAATATATACGCGAGCCGGTTCGAATTGATGAATCGAGAATAATTGATCTCGTTTTGAATAAGTTGTGTGTTCACGTGAGCCGGGCAGTGCAGAGCTTGTCAATGAATCGGTCATTACTAAACTGAATGTGTCCATAGAGGATTGGTGGTGGTTAATTATCCTTCTTCAGGCTCAAACAAAACTCCGAAGGCTCTCGTTCGAGAATCGCACCTGTGCCGGACAAAGAAGAAACCAGCTTATGACTCTTATGAGTTACACAGACTTATCTATACTAATATTATAAAGCTGAATGTTTGTTTGAACGCGCTAATCTCAGGAACTACTGGTATGAATTGAAGCAATATGTTTGTGTTGAATAGTCCATTTTTCGAGGAAGGCTTTAGGCTATATTACATCACGCTGTGGCCAATAGGAGCGAAGAAGCGGACGAAGTCGCGGGCAACAGCTAGTTCGTGATATAGATTTTGGATAAGTAGTAATAATCTTTCTTAGACCCTGGCAAAGCACAGTTCCTTTACCTAAGGGGAGGATTCGAAAACCCCCCAACAAAATAGACCCATGGTAACAAATTTGAAGCCAGAAGACGCAGCGTGGGAAGGCCTCCAACAAGGTGGACCGACGATCTGATCACGATTGCGAGAAGCCGTTGGTTGAGGGCAACGCAGGACTGGTCATTGTGGAGATCCCTGGGGAATCGTTGGCCTCATCTTTGCCCCCTGGCTAGATGCTGGCCAAAATCCTTTTGTCCAGCAGTGGACGTCTTTTGGCTGATATGATGACGATGAACAAATCTCTTAACTATGTGTAAAAAGCCCGCAAAAGTGTCTATATTTAAACATGGGCTTAAAGAAATCATGGAAAAGTAGCTCATGGTAACGTACTTGCTTATTTTACTATGACGTACCTAGCTAACTTTAATACGAAACCAACTTCCCAACTAAACGAAAATAGCGCTCTTAATAGCATGTTATAGGGACTGTCGGCGGCAGGTATAGGCTCCTGGGTGTAAATTTATGGGTATAGATAGGTATTTCTCGGTAGGTGGTAGCGCTATTTGAATGGCAAATGCCTGTTTTAGGGTCGATGCCCGATGCCTTGGAGACATCGGACGAGGAACCGTAGTTTGGACGGACCTCTATTCAAATGGTCGGACGTTATCAAAGAGACAGCTGGATCAATAGACCAGATTTGTGATTACGTAACGTTTTCAAGAGAACGAGTTTCTATTTCTACAAATGACGTTTAGATCTTTGACACGTAACGTAACCAACTAACAGGATAGTTGCATAAAGAGCATTGCGGAAATCAATGGAAATGGGATATGGACACCCCAAGGTCGCAGAAGTTCGCTGGATGCGGGTGGCGCAGGATTGGTCATTTGTGGCAATCTTTGGGAGAGGCCTATGTCCATCAGTGGACGTCTTTCGGCTGATATGATGATGATGATGATAACTGGCCGGTGTGGTATAAAAATAAATATTACACGAACCACCTGTCAGATATCGGCGTGACAAGAATTGGAAAATACGATCGATATTGAACCGTTAAGTTTAAGGAGAAACTTTGCCTCCTTGTGCGTGTTCTATCGCTTGTATAACGGGTTGCGCTCCGAAGAACTGTTCGATATGATGCCCTCGGCCGCTTTCTATCATCGCACTGCTCGCCGTCGGCAGGGCATTCATCCTCACACCTTAGAACCTAAATGGTCGCGTACGGTACGGTTTCAGAGGAACTTCCTCCCTCGGACGCTCCGGTTGTGGAATGAGCTCCCTGCCGAGGTTTTCCCGAGGAACTACAGTATGGGATTCTTCAAGAAAGGAGTGTACACATTTTTAAAGGGTCGGCAACCCCTGGAGTTGCAGGCGTCCATAGGCTGCGGTGATCGCTTGCCATCAGGCGGGCCGTACGCTTTTTTGCCACCGACGCGGTATTCAAAATATTAAAAAAATCTAAATTACGGTATTTAAACACTTTTTAGTGGTGTTATTCCATTAAATAATCACATGTAAGAAAATCTGGATGATTTCAATAATGACATTTCGGTACTGATAGGTACATAATAGATGTTGTATTATAATTATAACACCGGCCGGCCTTATTAACGAATGAAAACCTCGCATTTAGTATAATAATGTTATTCGAAACATGCACTGAGTAAATTGTAGAACCCAAATGCTACATGCATTTTAAAGCAGATCCTAGCTTGTCATAACTATCATGTCAATTAGTTTGATAATTAGCTAATTAACGAGTCGATACGTTTAATGTCATAACTGTTGAATTGTTGGAGCTAAAATCATTTTGAAATCAACGCAAAAGGTACGAGTCTGACATTGTAACTATTAATGAATCCATCACGGGGTTTGGCAGGCTTCTAAGATCAAAGGGATTCAAAGCGCACTGACATGTTTATGGCACTTGCTTTTCGCCTAAACTTGGCTCGTGCGCACCTCCGTAAAAATTCACCTGGCCTATCTCACCACCTTCTTATGGAGAAAATATACAGCGATTATTAAGGTTTTCATACAAGCCGTAAAAAAATCAAAAAACCGCTGTTTTTTTTTCTTTTACAATTTCTAGCTACAGAAATTAATTTTCGACCTAGATATGCCGGATCCCATTGTGTATACAAAGTTTCATGTTATTCTAGCATGACGTTTTAAAATGAGAGCGTAAATACGTTTGTATGGAGAACCGAGCGTACTGCGCCCTTTTAGCCCGCACCACTACTTGTTCTGTAGGTACGTTCAAAAATATCTTAGAATTACGGTAAAAACTAGGTATTTAGCATGTATATTACATGTATATTATTTTAGTAGCTGACACTGTAATTTTATATTTAACTGTACAATGTACATTGTTTTGAAAAAAATGTCACCTCCCAGAGTTTCTAAGCCGATTCTTCTCGTGGCAGAGGTTTATTATTCCAAACCGGCGGTAGTTTATTGACGTTCATAGGTGCATGTAATATGCCTAATTTGAAGAATAAACTACTTTTACTTTTTGTTTTCGATATTTCAGCACTGTTGCAAGGACCATCTTCAAGGATTAACTGACGTGCTGTGCTGTGAGTTTTAGTTGTGGCCTATCCACATTCCATAGCGAAATACCCTCTTCTTGATTCACTTTTTTCGTACCGTTAGAGTACCACCGTCCGTATTCTCACTTTTATTTTATATTAAAAATGGGATTAATATACTGATATATGTATCCGAACGTCAAATGCAGCGTGCGCGTCTCCGAACGCCACCTGTGTAACCTATATAAGGAAAATCAAGATGGCCTCTCGCCCTCTTTTTCATACGGAAGCTAAGAAGATCAAGACGAAGATTAACTCTAAAATCTGTAACTATATTTAATAAAAGCGTGTATCCCTCAAGAACATCTTTCATTACAACAAGAACATTACATGGCGCAGTCGAAGAAGACCCAAGCTCGTGAGTAAGAAGAACGAATCAACTAACAATAAAATCCAGAAAACATGGCCGGTGTGGAGTACCGCATGCCAGCGCCGTTAAACATAGAGGTCATAGAAGACATCTACCCGGCGTGGCTCAGATTCAAGCAATCATTTTTGATTTTCATATCGGCGGCTGGACTGGGTAAGATTTCGGAAACAAGAAAAGCCTCCATTCTCCTTAATTGTATTGGGCAGCCTGCACAGGAGCTGTACTTTAACACACTGAAGCTCAATTGCAAGAAAGAAGACGACGGCGATGATCCAAAACTCAACCAGGTACTCACAGCCTTCGAAGAATACTTCAAACCCCGAAGCAATGAGGTTATCAGCACGTGGCAATTTAACAAAAGAATTCAAGAAGATGGTGAGGGTTTTGACACCTATTATACAGAACTAATAAAACTAGTGAAGAACTGCAACTTTGCTGACCGAGACAGAATGCTCCGGGATAAATTAGTTGTGGGCATCAGCGACCAGCGAGTGCAGCAGAGACTTCTGGAAATCAAGGACCTGACCTTGGAGCGCGCGGTTGAAATTTGCAGATCAGCGGAGCTATCCCGGGAGCATGCCAGACTGCTGACCAAGTCATCCGTTCCGGTCGTGGATGCTATTCAAGGAAAGGTGCCACTACATAACAAGAAGCCATTTCCGCAGTCATCGCTTAAAGCTAAGTATTACAATAATAATACCTTTTCTCTGCCACATCGCAGAACATATCGTTGTAAGAAATGTAACACTGAACATGGCCCTCGACAATGCCCGGCCTACGGCAAACAATGTGAACATTGTAAATTGTACAATCACTATAAAGTAGGTTGCAAATTTATCAACCAAATTGATTGTCATACTAGTAATAATGAAGTTGAGGAGACCGAAGGAATATGACTAGTAAAAGTTTGTCATTCAATAAATGAGTGCACCCGGGAATGGACAGAGTCTCTTTTGGTTAATAATAAATATAATATAACATTTAAGTGTGACACTGGAGCACAAGTGAATGTCCTGTCACTAAAAAAATTTAAAAAAGTTGTCAATGATGATAAACATGCTCAACTCTCTGAGACAACAGTAGTTTTAGAAGTATTTGGGGGTGCACGCATTGTTCCTGAAGGAAAAATTAACCTGAAACTTTCTCATAATGATGTCTCTTACAATACAGATTTCATAATAATAAAACAAGATGTAAAACCAATTTTGGGCTTAAGCTCATTACTTGAATTAAAACTTTTGAATAAAGTCAATGACATTAAGTGTAATATCAACAAGAATGCCATTATTAATAAATACCATGAACTTTTTCAGGGAGTGGGCAAGTTTGAAAAGCCGTTGGAACTGCACACTCGACCAGGGGTCGAGCCTGTGGTGCGCCCGCCGCGTAGAGTTCCTAATGCACTTAAAGCAAGACTGGCTGAGAAGTTGAAGTCATTGGAGGAACGCCAAATTATCACAAGGGTCGAACATCCTAAAAGCTTTGTGAGTAATCTTGTGATAATAGAGAAAAAAGATAAATCTTTACGAATTTGCCTTGATCCCAAGGATCTAAACAATGTATTAGTTAGAAACTATTACATAATACCAACTCTAGATGAAATCATTCCAAAGTTGTCAAATAAGAATTTTTTTTCCGTACTTGACCTATCTGAAGGTTTCTACAATATAGTTCTAGACGAAAAATCTAGTGATTTATGCACATTCAATAGTCCATTTGGCTGCTACAAATTTAATAGACTTCCATTTGGAATATCCGTGGCATCGGAAATATTTCAAAAATATAATGAAAATGCCTTTGGGGACATTCCAGGTGTGATAATATATTGTGATGACTTACTGATATGTGCCGAGACTGAAGTGGAGCATGATGCAATTTTAACAACAGTTTTTGAAAGGGCAAAGCAACATAATGTTCGCTTTAATAAAAATAAATTTCAATATAAACTCAATGAGGTAAAATACTTTGGGCATATTTTTTCTAATGAAGGAATGAAAATAGACCCAGAAAGAGTGATAGCTATTAATAACATTAAGAGCCCCAGCAATAAAAAAGAATTACAAATTTTCTTAGGCATGGTCAATTACTTACGTAAATTTATTGCTAATCTTGCTAAAATTGCATCACCTCTGCAATTACTTTTAAAGAAAAATGTTGGTTGGTTATGGACCACTGTGCATGAAAATTCCTTTAATAACATAAAAAAGGTCATAACTACAGCACCTGTATTACAGAATTTCAATGTAAAAGAACCGGTGGTCATACAATGTGATGCAAGTAAGGATGGCCTGGGCTGTTGCTTACTACAAAATGGCAAAACTGTAAGCTTTGCCTCTCGAAGCTTAACTCCATCTGAGAAAAATTTCTCGCAAATCGAGAAAGAATTGCTCAGCGTAGTGTGGGCCACCAAGAAATTCCACTATTATATCTATGGCCAAAAATGCACCATATTGAATGATCATAAACCGCTTGAAACATTACTTAAAAAACATATACATGAAGTACCATCTCCTAGGCTTCAAAGACTAAAATTAAAACTATTAAAATATGACATCGACTGTAAATATCTTAAAGGAAAATTCATGTATATCGCAGACCTACTATCTCGAGCATATATAAAGTATACCGAGGGTGATGAGCCATACATGTATGATTTAATCCATTGTGTTGGCCTGGCAAACTATATTCAGTGTACTGATGAACAAAAACAATCACTAATATCAGAAACCGGTAAAGATGATGAATTGTCCAAATTAATACACTACACTAAAAATGGTTGGCCAGTTAAAAATTCAAAAGTATGTGATACCGTGCAGTATTATTATAAATTTAGAGGAAATATTACTGTTGACGATAACCTGCTATTTTTAAATCACAGACTCATTATACCAAAAGCACTTAGATTAAACATAATTAAAAAATTACATGAAGGGCATTTGGGTATGACCAAAATGAAACAGAATGCCAGAGAAATGTATTATTGGCCTAAAATAGATGACCATATAGAGAAATTCGTAAGGAAATGTATAATTTGTCAAACTTATCAAAATAATAATACAAAGGAACCTTTATTACCACATACCATTCCAGACCTACCTTTTTCTAAACTGGGCATAGATATTATGGATTATAAAAATAAAAGTTATCTTGTAGTATATGATTATTTCTCGAAATGGCTAGACTTTAAAATAATAAGTAATAAAAGTTCCAAAAGTATTATTAACAATCTTATAGATATTTTCTGCATATTCGGCATACCCAAAGAAATTGTATCTGATCACATACCATTCGACTCCAGGGAGTGTAAGGAATTTGCAACCAAATGGGACTTTAAATTTACCTATACTAGTCCAAGATATGCTCAATCAAATGGCATGGCAGAACGGGGTGTGCAGATAGCTAAAAAGATTCTAACTAAATGTAATGAAGACAAATCAGATGTTAGACTTGCTTTATTACAGTACAGATCTTCTCCAGTCTGCGGAACTAATTTCTCACCCGCTGAACTTTTAATGAATAGAAAATTGAAAACCAAGTTACCTGTAACATATAGCTATCTAAAGCCAAAGCTGAATAATAATGTTAAGACTGAATTTAACAAGACTGTATCTAGAAATATTAAGCATTACAATAGTAATACTAAGACTAAGCCAGACTTTGTTAATGGCCAAAATATTTGGTTTAAAAAACATCTCACTGATAAAAAATGGCAACAGGGCAAAATTATAAAAAGCAATGGCCAAAGGTCTTACGATGTATTAGATAATAACTATGTTAAGTATACTAGGACTTCTTATCATATTCGACCCTGGTGACATGGCTATTCCACAATGCTTTCTGCTACTGGATGGGTGTGCAGTTTTAATGTTTGCGTTATTATGTCACTACAGGATGCTAACATATAAATTTAAGTGAAGATCAATGTTTTTACTATTAACCTATTCTTTCTGAGAACAAATGTGATCTTGTTTTTTTTTCGATTTTTTTTTGTTTAGAAAAGGGATAGATGTAATATACTGATATATGTATCCGAACGTCAAATGCAGCGTGCGCGTCTCCAAACGCCACCTGTGTAACCTATATAAGGAAAATCAAGATGGCCTCTCGCCCTCTTTTTCATACGGAAGCTAAGAAGATCAAGACGAAGATTAACTCTAAAATCTGTAACTATATTTAATAAAAGCGTGTATCCCTCAAGAACATCTTTCATTACAACAAGAACATTACAACTCTTGGCCAGCATCTAGCCAGGGGGCAAAGATGAGGCCGACGATGAAGCGAGCTCACCCAGAAGATGCCTAGTAACTCGTGCCTTAAAAAGGTCTAGGTTATATGAACTTGGAAATACAGACGCATTAAAACTCGATCACGATTTACAACACTTACAGTTTAACATTCTATTTAATTAAACATCAACAGAGTTCAGTGAAGGTATTTTGAAGGAAGGAATGAAATAAAATAAATGAGGACTTTCGTTGTCGTGGATGAGACTAGCTCAGAGGGAAGAGTAGCATGAGCATAAGGGGGCCTTTACTCAACAGTGAGTGAATGAGGACTAATCGTGTATATCATTTGCAGCTGACTGTAGTTATAGCACGGTAGGTAACACAATGCTTTTTAAGTACGGTGTTATGTTACTAGTGGTGAATACGAGGGCTGTTCCGAAAGTTTTTAGCTGCTCTCACTCTATTCATGCGATATATTTTTTATTTATACCATTATGTGGGTAATTTCAATAGTTATGAGCTGGGATAGAATCGTTAGTAAGCAGCAAGTATTTTTTTCACTAATTTTTTTTTACCAAAAAGCCTTTTGTATGGGCTTTTAAAAATATGCGAAATTAGTACCATTTTTGATACCTAAAAATAGTTTTGACATCTAAATCCCTAACAACTGTGGTGGAAAATGCCCGGGATGACTTCCTAACTTAGTTTTGCTGATTTTAATCTAAAATGTCTAAATAATTTTATTTAATTTAAGTTTTTTTGTGATGATGACCAGTCTCCAGACCAGTCAGTGAGTCAGTCAGTCAGTGAGTCAGTCGCGACCGAGACTAATATTCGACACACCTGCTCATTGTCGCTGATTTTCATGCAATCGAAACAGATTACGTGGGTAGAGACAGGGAAGATTCATAGTTTGTGGTGTATAAAATTTCGTTTAGTTGTGGTGACGTATTAATTAATATTGGCCCGCAACACAAAATTGGTATTGTGACCCGTTCATCGCATATTCGATAGGGCTGTTGACACGTCGTACTTAAAACACAATTAAAAAAAACCCAAGCGACTTTCATCAACAGTTTCACCCCAACACACATGTATCGAAATTACCCGCATAATGGTATCATTAAAAATTTCGGAACAGCCCTCGTAAGGTCACCAGAATAGCAAAAGATGCGCATTCTCTCTTGCACTAGTTGCACTCAACATAGCGAATCTTCTAATCAATAAAAAGGTGAATGAGCTTGTAACTCTTCTAGAGGAGTGGCCTGCTCCAGTCCCGGAGGATGATGGTTTTAGTGTATAGGGTATGGTGTCCCCTTATTATCAATAAGGGCTTATGTTTTTTTGCCACCTCCATGGTAAAAAATAGCAAACCGATTTCAATTGGATACAATAGGTTAAATAGCACCCATGAGCATTGTCGATCCAATTCCGATCAACGTGTATATTCGTAGGTAGTTTGAATTTAGTGTAATTTCATTCATCGCGTACCGCTCACCTCACAACGCATTTTACTACCTATATTCGCGCCTAGTGATGTACTGTTGCCGAAAATGCCACATTATCAACTTTTACCAATACAAATAAACAATAGTACATTACTACAGAGGCCGGGACGAAAGGGGTTGCCGGCCGAAGACATATAGACGGCTGAGCGAAGCAAGGCCGGATAGGTCTAAGGCCGGCAACCCCATATTTCCCGCCGAGGTATGTATAGTGCTTTTCTCAAACATGCAATGAAATAAACAACAAAAAAACAAAGTTTTATTTTTAATACGCATAGTGGCAGAATGTCATGATGCCTGTGCCACAAATTTAAGTGGAATGGAAATTAAAAAAGAGGACTTTGCAGGCCTAGTCCTGCAAGATTTGTATGAAATTCCATTAACTACCTCTTGTCCTAGCCACACCTGAAACGTCATACTTCGCAGCCTATTTTAAGGAACATAACATCAATATTTCATTGCATGTTTGAGAAAAGTAAATAATTATTGGAGGTCAATTTTTACACAAATCGAACTAGTACCACAATAAGCTCAATAAGGCTTGTGTTATGGGTACTAGACGACGATATATTTAATAGGTATGTACTTAAATACATAGAAAACATCTAAGTCCCAGGAACTAATGTTTCTGCTCACCTCTGAAACAAAACGCCCTTACCGGGATTCGAACCCGGGACCTCTAGCTTCGGAGGCAGTGTAACTACCAACTTGGCTAAACAGGCCGACAATATTTTTCTTCTACCTGGACCTTGTCCCATCTACTTGGGGTCGGCCTTCTCTGTCTTTTTTTTTCATTCTACACGGTTTAGATCTAATCTTTGGATCTAAATTTAAAGTTTTTAGGTCTCATTGAACCGTTGTCCACTAGGGAGTGAGGGGTCTTCCGCGTCTGCGCGTGGTTGTGATGGGTAAATCCGCTATGTGATGTCTGAGAGTCTTTGAATAAGTCCGAACCATCTTAAACGTCGCTGCACCGTGCTATTTTGTAGGTGACTCAACAACTTCCAACTTTTGCCAATACAGTCGGCAAAATTGCTCTTTTACCATCATTTATTGAAGTAAATTAAATAGTACCTGGGTGACCGAGGTTAGCCCTGCATCTATTTTGATATCCTGGAATAGACAATGAATCAAGTAAATTTTGTTTCTATCTCTAGGAAGAAAAGGGTGCTATTATAAACATACATCACACGAGCGCTGTAATAATATTAATTGTGCAATTGGGGAAATCAATTATTCTTTGTTACTCGTTACCATGGTTACGTCACCTGGGTCACCCTTTAAAACCGATAGTTTATACAGTTTAAATTTACCACAAAAGATTTTTAGCGACGATTTAAACCGATTTTGATGTGGGTCATTTTCATCTCTAGAAGTCAATATTATAATAACATTTTTTCTAAGAAACTTGGTAACTGCTGTTGTCCCCTCGCTGACGAGACAGAATAACAAAGAAATGTTGACTGTCCCAATTATCACATTAACTATCTCAAATATTTCCATAGTTATGTCCATAGTTTAGAAAATATGGGCACTGGTACATCACTAAACGTCCAGGCAATTGGATACCTCGTGAAATAACATTTACCAGTTCTATTTTTGCATAGATTGCATAATAGAACGTGATTTGCAGGCTATTGTGTGTTTCCCATGCTTTTATTTGTTAGTTTTTCATAATGATGAGATAAAGAGTCATTCAAGTAGGGCATAGAATATATTAATTTGAGAAATTTTAGCGCTACTTTAAATAAAATTGAAAAGTAAGATGATAGGCGTTTTCATAAAACTAGTGTATTTTTGCCTGTTGGAAACTCTATGGTGATATGCCAATTATTTTATTAGTTTGAATATTCGATAATATTAGTGTTCCGTTTGACGTCTTCACTCTGATAACTGAATAGTGTGAATAAGTAACGTAGGTTTTAGCTAAGAGACTAAAATTATTCCGTTGAATTGGCGACCGTGACAGGACATTTGTGGTCTGCAGGGTAGTCACGTTACTTTTCGAACGTACGATAGGTAAATCTAAGTCATATTACTATGGAATGGAGTTCTACCTTATGCACGCTCGAAAACGTTGCGTATTTAAACCTCTGATGCCAAATCTTTGGATTAGTTGACAAAGAGAAACCCGGGCTCTTTAAGGATACAACCAGAAAGTACAACCAAAAAATTTACATTGAATTAGCTTAGTTTTTGTGAGAAAATAACTGACTGTCGAGTTTGTTTTGGCGTGTTCTCAGCAGTGGTCTTTTTTCCGAAACTCTAGTAGATTTTGACTTGTAAGAATGCGATTGCGGCGTAATTGTAGAATAACGATACGATGCCGCAGCGAACGTGTTAAACGTTTGCTGCGGCATCGGGTCATATAGATCCGATGGTGATAATCTCCGCGGTGCAGAGCAAAAATTTCTGTACTTCACGTTGGTGCGGGTCAGGTAACTTTGGCATTCGTATAGAGCTAGCATTTTGAAATTGCTTCTTTGAATATATACCACCTTCGCAATAAAAACTTATCGGATCTTATCAACCCGATTCCAACCAGAGGATTTTTCTAAAGGACACGATGCCCGATGACCCGGTAGCCGCACTAGATAACATGCTAGTTGAGCTAGTGCAGTTTATGTGTCGATACAATAGGGAAGTTGCAATATTTTCATTTTTGTTTCCCTTTGAAAGTATTTCATGTAGAATATACCACGAAAGTATAAAAAAAAATACTATGATTAAATTTATAGACAAACATTCCTGTTACAAACTGACAATTTAAACTGTTTCGACAGTTTTGTGGGACCCAGTTAATCATTAAGTTTGTCTGTTTATTAAATAAATAACAATAAACATGTACAATAAAAAATATTTTAGGTATAAGTAAGTAGTTACATTTTTATTTTAAAATTGATCATAGCTATATTTGTTCATATTTTTAGTATAAAATAAAATAAATGCATAATACAAATACACAAATAAAATATAAATTTACTCTATTCGATATCGATGTTTTCATTTCACCCACAACACTAAACCAATATCCATAATTTAATCAATCAGTGCGGATAACGGGCCGTACAGATCCGATGGTTTATTATTTTATTTATAAACAAACTACTCAGTGAATTTACCTGCGAATTGAGGTTTAACTTGGTTTATAATGTCCTAATCTATTGGCCTAATAAAGTATTCATAAATCGTCATAATTACAATTAAACATGTGTAAGTCCAACAGATCTTCACGACCCGTTAACGCACCAGAAAAAAGTTATGCTTCGGTACTAAAAAACCCCATAACGCACCCATTGAAAGTCACCAAAATCGAGTCACGCAGCGAACGTGTTAAGTAAATTTTATATCTTGTCATGGACAATTAGGAAGTCAAACTCTTGTCGGTGTAACTGATGAAGCATGCAGTTCTCTCCACCTTATCCTATCCAGAGCTGTTTCGTTGGTTTCCTTGTACGATACGACTTCTATTTTCTCTTTTATTTGCTTCATGTAGCTTATTCTTGGTCTTCCTCTTCCATTCTAAAAATATCATCATGAATTTAAGAGTAAAACTCTTGTTGGTGTAGCCGATGAAGTACGCAGTTCTCTCCACCTTATCCTATCCAGAACCGATTCCTTGCTTTCCTTATAAGACACGACCTCCATTTTCTCTTCTATAAATCTATCTCTGACGGATATTCACTCTTAGCTTTGACCTCGCACACCTGGTGGAATTGCACCTTTATTGTTTTTACTGACTGCATATTTATATTTACAAAGTGGAACGAGGTCACGCACTGAGCGTGTCCTTCCCAGGGGTATACCCGCTTTGTACTGGAAATATTTTTTGAATTAGAATGAATAGTGAAAAGTAATAAATGTATTTCTGTGTGGATTTTAAAGTTGATTTAGGTTAGGCAGGGAATTTACGTCAGTTTAGAAAGTAAAACGTAAAAAACTTCATTAGGTATATTAAGAAAACGTGATATTTATTGTTGGTACTTGTGTCTATACTTTGATAGACTCAATCGCTAAAGGCATTTTGCGTTATTTTTTTACGTTGTTTATCTTTCGATGCTTAGAAAATCCAGATGCTCTTGTTCAGATGCTAAAAATGAAGACAAAAAGCACGCTATTAGATTATATTTCTTAAAAAACGTGTAAACGAGTAAAATAGTGCTGTGATTTTTCGAGGGCGGAGAGGGCAGGGTCAATTTTTTACTACTTAATAAATACTAATTAACTTACTTCAAAAATAATAAATAAATCTGTAGGTATTCCTTCCCATTTTGAAATATAGTTTTTCTATCCTGAGCCAATCTAACAGAAATAAAAGAAAGTAACTTATTGACAAAACCACAAAACTAGCTAAATCCATAAAGAGAATATCCACAATGCAGGCTTCAAACGTTTAAGAAAAGAGCGTACTCCCATCTTAAAGACCGGCAACGCACTTACAACAACCCCTCTGGTGTTGCGAGTGTCCATGGGCGATGCTAATCGCTTACCAACAGGCGATTGGTCTGCTCGTTTGCCTTCTATGGCATATAAAAAGGCTTCATCAAATGAGAACAAATAGCAATGTGACAGACAGACAAACAGACAAAGCGGTACCATAAGGGTTCCTTTTTACCATTTTCATACGAAACCCGAAAAAATCGGCAACAGGTCACGTCCCATAAAAAAAGAAAGCTACTCGTATTTTTGAATATACTTTAATAGGCTTTACCTACACACAAGATACACATTTTTAAAATCCAGCTTACTCATACGGCGTTTTTTGTGAGCTTCCACTGCATAAAGAATGAAAGCTCCAGTGCTTTCAGCTTCCAATTTACCGTGGGGAGCTTACAAAAGCTCTGTTTAATAATTAGCTCAGTTTGTTTAAGTGTTACGTTACGACTGTCGAGCTTTTTAGTTAAAATATGGAAATAGAATTGTGTTTTTCGTTTCGCTGTTTTGGGTCCCGTACCTCAAAAAGAAAAAATCATAACCCATATAAGATCACTTGTGTGTCTCTCTGTCTGTCCGTGCGTCTATCACAGCCTGTTTATACTACTAAAACGTGTAAGTACTATTATTTGTTTTTAAGTCTCAGTCGGCGAAAACTATTTTTTGAAGTTAAACATAAATTACATAATAAATTATTAGATTCTTACCTTACGTCACTAACCCTATGTTTACACAGCTACTCTTTACTCTCTTCTTAAAAAAAACTTAAATAAAACGCATCTATACTTACATCACCATATATATATATTCCGCGCCTAGCGCACCGATATCTCCTCATTATGCAATTCCCAGCGCTGAGTAAACAGGAAAAGTAGATGCCGATGCGCCGGCGCCCAATACCTACACATACTATTTATTTTGGATTATCTTGCTAGAGATTAACCCTTAATAAGGCCCCGGTTATACAGATATGCTTTGTGAAAGTTACAACTACTACTACTTTCATGTTTGCAATGCACTGTGGAATACGTCTAAGGCAAGTTATATTTTCAATAAACACAACAGATTTTGAACCTTATCATAAATTATTTAAGACTCAGATTCTAAGTAGGTAATTGTAAGTGGTTGCTAAATCGCCTGTACCTTATAAAGGGTTAACTTTTAATATACAATGTTTTATTTAGTAAACAACTACTTTTCTAATTGTGCAATGGGTAATGGTTGCTTTTTTTTTATATATAGGTGTCTAGTGTACCCCTTTATTTGCAACTATTCATTACATTTCGCTTAGTTTTTACTTCTATTAACTAGTTGAAAAAAAAACTTAATACAATTGCAGGTCTACAACGGCATAAAAAACGCATGGCATTTTAACTTAAAACTAAAAATAAGGTAACACAAGGGAACACTACGTACCACTACAAGTATAATGGGTAATACCTACTTAGGTTAGGTAGTAGGCTAAAATTTGTATGTGGGTGGATTTTTGACCCTGCATTCTCTAATATGGCGGGTTTGAGGCGGTTCAGGTGGCGGCAAGGGCGACGGTTGGGGAGTCTGGCTGCCGCCTGAGGGAGGAGTCGGCGGTGTCCCGTAGCGCGCGCTCCCGGGTTGAATGAACTCGCGCGCGGGGGTATGCGGGGGTATTGATGACCGCGCTCGCGGTCGGTTGCACCCTGGCGTCGCTGGAGTGGGCGCTGCCTCTTCTGTCGTGTTCTGGTGTTCTGAGGGAATGTCCTGTGATGGGTGTAAAGCTGATGATGGATCTGGTGGACAGATTAAAACCCCTGAACGCCGTTTCAACTGATCGACATGCCTATGGGACCCCCTGCCTAAGCTATCGGCTACTGCGTAATCTGTTGTCCCCTCTCGCCGAACAATTTGGCCCGGTATCCATTTGGTGTCGCCCTGGTATTGGCGAACCCAAACTGGTTCACCCGGTTGAAACGTACGTCTAATACCTGCTGACCTAGACATTTGTTTTCTCTGGGCCTCGCGTACCTTGTTTTCACAGTCCGGCCTAATCGCATCTAGTTTTGTACGTATTTGTCTGCCTAGCATTAATGCCGCTGGGCTTTCTCCCGTCGTACAGTGCGCGGTATTACGATAGTGTAATAAAAATGTATTGATGGCAACATTTATGTTCTGCTTTTGCCTTATCGCTTTTTTAATTACCTTTTTAATAATGCGAACGGCATTTTCTGCGGCCCCGTTCGATGCCGGGTGATACGGAGCAGAAAACAAATGTTCAATACCGTTACCTGTCAAATATGCTGAAAACTCCTTACTAGTAAAAGGCGGTCCGTTATCCGATACCAATTGTCTGGGAAGACCCCATCGTGCAAATGCCTCACTTAGCTTTTCGATGGTGCTATTGGCAGATGTGCTAGCCCGTGGGAACACTTCCAGCCATTTTGATCGCGCATCCACCAAAATGAGGTAAGTTTCACCCCCTCTTGGACCTAGGAAATCCGCATGCACCCGAGACCATGCTTTAGCCGGGAATGGCCACGCAGCGGGCCCGTGTCGGGGCGGCGCGTCGGCCTCGGCCGCGCACACTACGCACTCGCGGCACATTCTCTCCACGGCCTCGTCAACGCCAGGCCACCACACGTAACTCCTGGCAAAGGCTTTGGTTTTGACTATACCCATATGGCTTTCATGCAATAAAGCCAATACTTTTTTACGGCACCCCTCCGGAATCACCACCCGGTGCCCCCACATAACGCATCCGAGTTCCTCATAAAGTTCACACTTTCTGTTATGATAAGGTCGTAAGTTAATTATGTCTATCTCAGCTGGCCAACTAGACCTTAAATAACTTAGAACCCGACCCAAAATTGGATCGCTCCGAGTTTGTTTTTTAACCTCGTGGTAGTCTAACAGCATTTCATTATGCACCAGATGCAAATAAGTTTGCTCCGGCGGTGGGCCATCCAGCGCCACTGCATTACTCACTGGCACCGGTAAGCGCGATAAACCGTCAGCACCGTTGGCATCTGTTCGCACGTATTCTATGTCGTAGGTATATGCTGACAGCTTGATCGCCCACCGCTGCAGCCTACTGGCTACCATCGCTGGAATGCCCTGTTTCGGACCGAATATGGTGACCAGGGGCTTATGATCAATTCTTAACAGGAAACGTCTGCCATAAAGAAATTGGTGCAATTTTTCAACACTAAACACAATAGCTAGAGCTTCCTTATCAATTTGCGAATAATGGCGCTCCGCGTCATTAAGCGACCGCGACACATAGGCCACGGGCCGCTCGCGCGCCTCGCCGGCGCCGCCGCACGGCTGCGTCAGCACTCCGCTAATCCCGCGCGAACTGGCATCGGTTGTCAAAATCAATGGTTTGTTTTGATCGTAATGCATCAGTACCTCTGCGCTCACTAGTATCTCCTTAATAGTTTTAAATGATTTTTCACATTGTTTACTCCATTTCCACGCGACCCCCTTTCTAAGTAAATCATATAAAGGCGCTAAAATGGTGCTTAACCTTGCCACGAATCGCGCGTAAAAATTGACAATACCTAAAAATGATTTTAGTTCTGTTATATTCTGGGGTCGTGGAATTTTAACAATGGCCTCAATTTTGGCCGCATCAGTTTTAATACCATCCTTAGAGATTGTAAACCCCAAATACTGAACCTCCTCAGTAAGAAAAACACACTTACTTTTTTTTAACTTCATACCATGACTATGTAGTCTGTGTAGAACTTTGTCTAATATTACTAAATGTGACGCCACGTCTGTCGTTCCAATTAAGATGTCGTCTAAGAACACTTCCACGTGTGGTATGTCCTTCAGTAAATTAGACATAATCCTCTGAAAAATTCCAGGACTTGAAGACAATCCATAGACCAGCCTATTATACCTAAATAAGCCTCGGTGCGTGTTAATAACGGTAAATTGTTTTGAATCATCTAGTTCCACCTGATTGTAAGCTTGAGTTAAATCAATTTTCGAGAATACTCGAGCCCCGTTTAACCTTACTAGCAAATCGTCTATCTTGGGGAGAGGGTACCTATCGATCAGCAAATTTGGGTTCAGGGTTATTTTATAATCGGCACAAATTCTTAATCCACCATCAGCTTTACGTACCGGCACGAGCGGCGTGGCCCACTCCGAAGTGTCGACGGGTTCGATGACCCCGTTGCGCCTCATTTCGTCCAGCTCCTGGTCCACCTGGTTTTTGTCGGTTATTTGCATAACTGATATTTCCGCCACGTGATCGCGAAGAAAGTGAATTTACCGGCGTCATGTCCGATCCGGCAACGTTGCCTCTGCTCTCGCTCGCACTCGGACGTTCTACAATCGCTGCGTCTCGCTCCGCCGCTTCCAATGAGAGCGCGATGTTTACCGCATTTGTATAGGTTAGGATTTTCTCAGCAAAAAGACGTTGTCTGATAGTGTCATTCTTTAATCCACACGTGAACTGATCTCGGAGATTATCTTGTAATGACGCCCCAAATTCACAATGTTTTGACAACTTCTTTAGGTCTGCCAGATATTGTGCCGCCGTTTCTTCCGCACCTTGACGCCGCAGCCGGAAACGATACCTCTCAGCCATGAACGAAGGCTTAGGCTCCACATGATCGCTCATTATTTTGATTACCTCCGCATATGTTAAATCTCCGGGTTTCCGAGGGCTAGTTAGATTACTCAATAACGCGTACGCCTCTTCGCCCATAACTGCAATTAGCGTTGGTAATTGGACATCTGGCTTTATGTCGTTTGCCTTAAAAAACATTTCCAAGCGCTCCGTGTACATACTCCAGCTTCCCGATGAGACATCGAATGCTCCGAGTTTCCCAACCGCCATCTTTTCTTCGTACCAGATTAACACCGTAAAGCTGCAATAACGTCCCGTACCACTTTAGGCACTTAACACCGACTGTTTATCACTAATTTTAACTGCACGCTCTAATATAACATATATATATTTTTTTTAATCCTCGATTGCCACTGTAGTATATCTATATGTATAATGAAAGGCACGCGTCTGTTCCGTAAGCGGTTTATTAGAAGACTGGCGGTGGGTAGGTATACAAGGTATGTCATGTCATTATACATATCAAGATCCACTGCAAATTCTGACACAAATATTATATTCAGTTTTATTTTCATTTAACCTGCGCGAAAGGTTTTCACGGCAGTCATAACATTCATTAACTTTTCATTCGTTCATCCGGTCAACGGTCACCGGTCGTGCGAACGCTAGTTACGGACAAATAATGATTTTAATTTAAATTTGGAAATAATTAACGACCCTGCAATTTAATTGACAATAAAATCAGATTAAATGGGATTCTGCGGTCGTGTTGTTTGGTGGTTGCTACAAAGTTGATTGCGTATTTTGAATGTAGAAAAGGGTTTGAACCGTTTTTTTGCTCTCCAATAAAAATAAAATAAAACATTTGGTTATTTATTGTACAAAGACCAAAAAAAGACCACTTTACTTACTTACTTAGAAATACACATTACAAAAAACTGGCCAAGTGCGAGTCGGACTCGCGCACGAAGAGTTCCGTACCATTATCTATAAAAACGGCAAAGAGACCAACTTGCACTTGACCGGTTTTTAATATTTTTTGTTTTAGCGGCAACATAAATACATAATCTGTGAAAATTTCAACTGTCTAACTATCGCGGTTCTTCAGATACAGCCTGGTGACAGACAGACTGACGGACAGACAGCGAAGTCTTAGTAATAGGGTCCCGTTTTTACCCTTTGGGTACGGAACCCTAAAAACCCATACAAAACAGCAAATATTAAGGGATCTTGCATCGATCATTTACTCACTTAATTTATTAACAATTCTTATTGAACTTCGGTTTAATAAAATTGGTTTTGTCCCTTTCACACAGATTTCAAAGTGACAGATAAATTCAAGCGATATTTAACACTTTCCCTGCCATTGATTTCGTAGCGATGATCGTAACCTAAAGCATTCAAAATACTGTATGTAGAGAAAACCGCCTAGGAGACGAGCGCCCACTTAGCGGCCTCGTGATACTGAAAGTGTAACTGCATTTTATGGAAACGCACGTCCGTAGGGAGTACCCACCGTTACCCTACACGTGACCCCTGGGTGGTGCTAAAAGTACAACAAAAAACTGGCAACCGTACTTGTCTTTTCGAAGATCTCACGGTTCGTAAATAAATGCCATACGATTAAATAAATATGGAAAATAGCTTTCCTGAACATTTACCTATGAATGATAGCATTGGAACTAAATGAACCCCCTTTCATATTCATATAACTTAGCAAGCCTCTGTTAACTAAAATTTCTTATATCCCTTTCTCACAAACATAAATAAAGCGCTCGTGGCCCAGCGGCACCCGCCTACCGCGTTCGATATGAGGTTAAGCAATGTGGGCGCAGGTCAGTTCTTGGATGGGTGACCGCTTTGAGTGGTTACTAACTGAGCGCTCTCGTGCTTTGGAAGGCACGTTAAGCCGTTGATCCCGGCTGCTTTCTACGGCAGCAGTCGTTAAGCCAAGTTAGAGGCCTTCGGGCGGCTTGAGAACTTCTAACAGTCAAGTTGCCCACTCACTTGACAAAGGGGGGTCGAAGTTGCACCACGTCCGTAGGGAGAGTACCCTCCGTTACCCGACACGTGACCTCTGGGTGGTGCTACAAGTGCAACAAAAACTGGCAACCGTACTTGTCTTCTCGAAGATCTTACGGTTCGTAAGTTTCATGTTATTGTAGCATGGCGTTTTAAAATGAGAGCATAAATACGTTTGTATGGAGAACCGACCGTACTGCGCGAGTGCGCGAGTGTGCAGGTAAGTATAACTCATTTAAGAGTTTAAATGAGTTATATTAAATGAACTTTAGATATAAATTCTTCACAATAATTCCAATAAACGATCATGATAGTAAAACATGTTAATAATATCTTCGTATTTCGAGGCTAAATTGAATTACGATCTAGCTCAAAGGTCAGTTTTATAAAGAAATACATTATATTTATGTCTAGGCGTCACAATAAAGCACCAAGGAGAGTATAAAAGCAATATTGATAAATTACTGGCACTAATGGAACTCTGAAAATGTAGTGTTTTATGTAATATTCGTCTTATCAATCTATTTAAATAAAAAAACGTGTTATAGCTTATTGACTAGTAAACAAAGGTTTATTATATATTCTACCACGCTTATAATATTTCGGTACTCAAAAAGAAAACGGCTTACCTGATAGTAAGCGAATAGCTTAGCCTATAGCCTTGCGATTCCAGAATAATCACAGGGGTGCTGCCGTCACTTTTCAGATGTCTTAAATCTAGAAGTACAAGAAAAATCTCTACACAAAGTACAGTACAGTGGGGTTCAAAAGTGCATGGATATGTTTCAACTCTAATACTACAGCAGTACGGTCGACATCTGTTCATGCAGTAATGTACTCGACTGTACATTATATTCGTGTTGTCGTTGACAAACTTTTTAACACTTCATCAACGATGTTAATATTTTAACATTGTTGTATAATTTCTCGCAATCATTACTCAAAGAGTACATCTGATCGTGATTATAACATTGCTTGTTGAGAAGAATTTAGACTACTTTGCCGTACCGCTAACAAGATCTGCTGCCGTATGATGGTTACCATTTTATCACTTATCGTCGTGGATAAGGCACCTGTCGCATAATTGTCAGAACGTAACGTATCCATGACGATAAGTGATAACATAGCAATCAACATATGCCTACAGCGGGATTAAGATAGTTACCATTTTATCACGTATCGTCGCGGATAAGACGCCCGTCACTCTCGCATACTTGTCAAAACGTGACGAATATCTTGTCCACGACGATAAGTGATAACATGGTAACCACCATACGCCTCTAGGTCACACAATACGGATTATTAAGAAAGAAAGACAGGAAAGAAGGAGGAAGACAGGTTAGCTTATGAAATAAATGTTTTAATGTTAATGTTATTTTTGAGAACTCTCGTGATTATTTAGACACAAATGGAATATATTATTGGCCGTTACTGTAGGTATTCAAAAAATATGAGTGTTCTATATCAAAAATAATGGAATAAATAATTTTTCGACAGATAAGTACGGAAAAAGGTCAGTATTTCAAAAACTTTACCTATCCCAAACGCCATAATTCAATTCTGACTTTCAAAGTCCTATAACTAACTTTTAGTTGAATCATAAATCCGATATTGCTAAACATTGAGCAATAAAATTGTACTTCATGATATACCTCTGAGATATCATAATTTGTATTTATAACATTTCTGTTATATTCGTAGATGAGGCGCGTAGTGCTTTGTGATGTGAGTTGGTGCGATCAAGCAAATTAAATAAGACTCTTTTTTTATTTAATGACATTTATTTAAGCGGCAATTACACTGCGTCGTTCACCTAATGCGGTCACCAAATTCATTTTAAACTACTTAGGCCAACTAACTTTGTCTTTACATTAGTCTGTCCGCCTACTTATAAGCGTTGGCAGATGTCGATCGCCAAATGCGGCCGACCAACGTGTTCTGTACACATTCGCGGTCGCCGCATGCAGCATGCGGCGAACGACGAAGTGTATATGCCGCTTTACTTACCATGAAAATGTATACAAAAATAACATAAATTGAAAAAATAAAATTAAAATCCGTAAATTCGCTTATCTGGAGTCTCAATCGTCTATAGACTACGGTATCTGCTCACCGGCATCACCGTTGTGCGCTAGATATGACACAAAAAATTATATTTTATGTTCTCTGCCTACCCCTAGTGGAAATACAGGTCTAATTATATCTCTGTATTGGACTTGCTGAGCATTTTAAGCTTATGTTTTAATCAGAATATCGGGGTGCGGTCGGCGCGCTCGCCACTAGGAACAGATTTGCGTGTAAAGTCTGTTTAATTAAAGCCAAATTGGATTGAATCTGCCGCACTTCACGAATATTTGAGGCAGGATTTCAGACCAGGTTGCGGTGAGTTTTGTTAAAAACCGGCCAAGTGTTTCTATACAACATTACATTAGCAACTTTATTATGACCTGTTTTAATTTAATTTAAATTATAACATATTTTTTTACAATAATAATAACGTTAACATGGATAGAGGCCTTCTTACAACACAGAACTTTTCGAGTGAGAGTTGGAGAAGTGTTGTCAAGGCAACGAGAGATATGTAGTGGCGTGCCACAGGGTTCTGTCCTGGGACCCATGCTATATATCTTATACACATTTGACTTGCCATGTGACCTAAAGTGCAGTGTTAGTACATTTGCGGATGACACTAAGCTATTTGCTAACCCATTGGTGGATTGCGACGACCTGCAAGCAGACTTGAACAGAATATTGGATTAGTCCAAAAAATGGCTAATAAGTCTAAATTCCGCAAAATGTACTGTGTTACACATAGGTAATCGCAACCCCCATTTAACCCTACACCCTGAACGACACTTCATTACAGACTGTAAATTTGCAATTGGATCTGGGCGTCAAGATCTCAGCAGACCTAAAATGGGAGGAACATATAACCACTGTAGTCAAGAAATCAAGGAGCTTAATTTACCTCATTAGGAAAGCTTTTAGAGTCTTGACGCCAGAAAAGATGCTAAAGATCTATAAAACATACATTAGACCACTACAGTACTGGAGTATGCCTTTCAAGCCTGGAGTCCCTATTTTGTTAAAGACATTGAGATGCTGGAAAAGGTTCAACGTAGTCGCACTAAATTACCAAAGAAGCTCAAAAATAAGCAATACGAAGAAAGACTGCGCTCTCTGAATCTCACAAGTCTCAAGCAGCGCAAGGAACGTGGTGACCTGATCGAGACATACAAGATACTATCTGGGCATTACGATCTCAAAGATTTCCACAAAATATGAACGGAACAAAAACACACGACTCAGAGGCCATCACTTAAAGCTAGTCGCTCGCAGGCAACAACACTTTCTGAGTAACAGGGTGGTGAAGGCCTGGAATAGACTACCAGATGATGTGGAAACCACATTGTCAACCAGTTCAAAAACAAATTGGATAAGCACTATTCAAATTTAGCTCAACACTGAAGTTGTACTTAAAGATAATTGGATACAGGTTTCATTAGTTGTTTCAACTGCCTGCCTGATAAACAAATAATAAATAGTAATAATAATAAATAATATATAAATTAGAATTTTGGACAAATGCGAGTCAGATTTTAGTTTTCCCATACTTTTTGAGAGCCAGCGCCTGATGAAGATTACGAGCAACTTTTTAAAAGTTTTTTGTATATGAATATTTTATTTCATTTTGTTTTAGTATTTCTTGTTATAAATAGCGGCCATAGAAATAGATCATCTGTGAAAATTTCAACTGTTTAGCTATCACGGTTCATGAGATACAGCCTGGTGACAGACGGGCATACAGAGGAACGAACGGACGGACAGACAGCGGATTCTTAGTGATTAGTGGGTACGGAATCACGTTCGCTCATTATGCTGATTCCCGGTTGTACACTAAAGGAGTACAGGGTCAACTTTGGCACCTTAAAGCAGTGACTGAGATCTGAATTTCCAACCTAGCAGGAAAACTAGAACTTGTTTGAGTTTGATCAGTTTTCTCGCAATGTTTTCCATTAGAAAAAAATGCAGTTAATTACTAAATAACATTTCGTCCATAACTTTTTTAAAAAGCAGTGGATTCGTTCCCAGTCCATCCTATATGTTTATAAAATAGTACCAAACATTTCATACCTACTAAAATAGAAGAATTATTGTACTAAATATACATGTTGAGGTTTAGACATTTACAAACCACGATAACCCAGCCTAAAAGCTCTACAAAAGCGTAACAACTACTCTAATCCTTCATCCGAGAAACCCGTTAAAAACACGATGGGAAAAGGAAATTAAATCCCGCAGTACAATAAACAGAGAAAAGGCCTTAATCAGGCGAGGCTTGCTCTTGTTTTGAAGTCGGTGAAATCACGGAGGTAGAAAGCCTTGAGAAATAATTTACTCATAATCTCAGTTTTTTTACAAAGACACTGGAAAACAAGATTTTCCAACAGCAAACAGACACCCGTAGACTACGGACGCCTCGACTTCAATTACAAGCTCTTCTAGATATTATGACCGAAACAAAAACCAGATATTTTTGCTGCAAGGAGTCGAAACTGAAGTTTCGATATGACGCTGGTTAATATTTCAATTACTTTTAACATATAGTATTGAGTTATGACATTTCAAGAAAATATGTACATATAGAAATAGAAATATTTACTGACAAAACATTTACAACAAAGAAACAAGTCTTTGGGTCCTGAGCTAGGATTCCCTGTGTTACAAGACCCAGTAGAATAACAAGCATTAAAATCGAGACATGCAATCGTACAGAGCTAATAAACAATTTATTTCTCAAGAACAATGTGTTTACATTTTAGCTTTAACTAATTTTGTTCAGGTATGTAAAGTGTGCAGTGTAGTTTACGTATCGAATGAGGTATTGGTTTTAAAATAAATTGAATATTATTATAGATAAATACAATATATGATATGATGTGATGTATATATTGGTTTGACAGAAAAGTGTTGTTAAACCCTATCGGGTTTGTATTGACACAGCAATCGTGGACAATAAAGTTGATTAACTTACTTAAAAGAGCTAATTGTACGACACATTGAAAAACGAAACTATACTGTTACAATGGAAGTACTAATAATTGCGTTGGGAGGTAGTATTAAATAGCTAAAATAATTCCGTTCAATATAATCATCATTATCATCGTCAGTCTCCCCCTGAGACCGCCACAACGACCGGTCATGGGCCGCCCGCATTCAGCGGACTCCCGCTTCATCGGCCCATCTCGTGGGGGCCTTCCAACGCTGCCTCGTCCGCCGGAACGTGGTCGCCACTCTTTCATGTAATGGGGACATGCAATTTATTGTAGTTCATCCAAATATTTATATGGAGACAGCTCGTAAAGTCGAAACGTTAGCTGAAGACATGACATGACATATGATTGGCGATGTCTGCTCGTCAATTGCAAGTCGTTTCGTTAGGAAAATCTTAATGTTATTTTTTGTAGCAATAAATGACATTTGATTTCTCCTAATGCTAGTTTGTAAACATGCGCAATTACCCGTTTGGGATTGATTGTGTTCTTTTTCTACAAACACAGGTTTATCAATTAACTGAGAAGGTTCCTAAACGGCCTACCTCTTCATGTCCCATACGCCACGCGACTAGACTCCAAACGAAAACTGAAAAATGAACCAATGTGGTTTAAAAATATTTTAATGCTAATGCTACGTATATATGAACGTTTCGCAAATCTGGCCTGATATGGTGTGATGACCCTAACTAGTCCTAGGTATCGAAACAGCTAACTGGCTTTTAAAATCACAAAGGCAGCGAAATGAAAAACGAAACAAAAACATCCTAGGGATGTAATTTAATCACTCAATGAAACCAAACCAATATCCTGGGGGTGTAATTTTATCAGTGAAGTACCTACCTTGGGCCCAACACCAATAAAACTTTATCGGGATTATTTTTTATCGTATGGCAATCATTTCGAACCGTGAGGTCTTCGAGAAAACAGTACGGTAATCGAGATATCATTGAATGTTTGAGAAAATGTTTTTGTCGTATTATATCAATTTACTATCATTTACATATTTCATAATAGGTCCAGCCCATATCTATTACGTTCAGATTTCTTCATAAGCGCGATTTTTTGTATGAGCTTCTATATCTAGGTACAGAATCGCAATACGAAAATCCTTTCCCCGACCTCATACATTAACTAACAAACAATTCACAGGCATATCGAAAACTTTACACTACGCAACTCTGAGCATTAATCATATGAAATTTCGATTGCGTCGCATTTTCTGCATCGCATTTTTGCATTCGCAAAAACTGGTAATTGGAAGCAGCGATGCACTGTAACGCGGACAACGAGTGTCGTCGCCATTATTTTTACAATCATTAATGGTAATGATTTTAAAAGCGCTCATGGCCTAGTGGACCGGAAACGATCAGCGAGGCTAAGGGCGTGCAATGAAAAATATTCCGTTGTTGTAGATGTAGAACATAAATTTTGCGGCAGATATTGTCACTTTTATTTTCTACGCTCTGCCACACACTGTAATGCAAGTTCAAACGTGATGTTTAGGTTATAATACCACCAGAATCGATCCACTGAAGACGCTACCTCACTGTTTGTTAATCTTGTGTCGTCTCCAATTCTACTCCAAAAATTGCACAACCTCGGTATACTGCCGTCCAATTCTTAAAACCGAACTAACCCTCAAAATGGCCATTTTTGAGTTATGGGCATATTCTAAGAAATACATTTATTCTCCGTCGACTGATCTTGGGCTTATATTTTTATCATTTGTAGTTTTGAAGATACAGAACCGCCCAACATCGTTAAGCCCATGTTTTTCGGGGGTTTACAATACTAAAAAGTGACTAATAGACATTACTACACTATAATATATCTAAATGCTTTTAACTGTCACTTTTCCTCACAATTCTTGCACATGAAGCAAAACTATAAAAACGTTTATGAACACAAACGTAACAAAATACCTTTAAAGTCCTTTTACCTTTTTATTACCTTTTTTGAAAACTATGTACACTTAACTGGTACTACTCAAAAAAACGCTAAAATCCCTTGACTATGTTTATGCCGTGCATACCTTCATTGAACATTGTTATAATACAATACTACAACCCGATTACCCAGCATTGCTTCGTTAAAACTGGTCTAAGCGCACATCACGCGCCGCTAGTTTCACTGTCTGTAAGCAGTCGGCGGTGAGGTCCGTGCGCAGAAGGTTGTTTAGTGAATGATGGATTTGTATTTAAATTGCTTATAATGCTCGGAAAAAGGTAAGAATGCATTTAAGTGCATTAGCAGAGTTTGTGTACACAATACGTAGGAGTTTCTGACTATCGGTTTAGTCAAGTGTTTAGTTAGCCTGCCTACGAAGCTGACGATCCTGGGTATGAATGCCGGTAAAAGCATCTGAGTGATAAGCATATTTGTTTCTGAGTCTTGAATATATTCTATGTATTTAAATAATTATAAATATCAGCTATAATAGTTATAAATATCTTGGGAACTATATGTGAGGCCCAAGTGCCTCTTTGGTTGAAGGGCAAAATCTACATGACCTTATAAAATCTGTGGATGATCACAGATACGCATGAGGGTGTCCAAAAAATAGGCCGCAAAGGTGGCGGAGGAAACGAGAATGCTGTGATGGATGAGCGGAGTGACAAGAACGAATTGAATAATGAGTATAAAGAGCTGTTAATCACCTACAGTTGTATCTAGACACGCGGAGCTATGAAAGTCATGTGTCAGGAAGGGTATAAGGTATATAGGTGGAGCGATGTAACAGAAGGGGTAGGCTAAAGAAAAGGTGGATGGGCTGCGTGAGAGATGAAATTAACAAGAAATATCTGGAGTACACTACCACCAGTGATTTTCACAGATTGGTATTGAAAATAGG
This sequence comes from Notocelia uddmanniana, assembly GCA_905163555.1. Classification (NCBI taxonomy): domain Eukaryota; kingdom Metazoa; phylum Arthropoda; class Insecta; order Lepidoptera; family Tortricidae; genus Notocelia; species Notocelia uddmanniana. Next base: position 24,695,922 of record LR991067.1, read on the forward strand.
AAGTAGTCCCAACCTAATCTGAGCTTAGTCGGAGCAGTTAGCCGTAGATCTAAACTTTTTTGAATTTTTTCTTTGCTTGAATTACTTTTTACTTTTCTGAATTGCTTTTACGCGCTATCGGACCGGTTGAAGGGGACTGGACGGGTGAGTGGGACTAACGGGTGGAAGGCCCTGACTACCCACTAAACCCCCAACGATTGTCCGGCTACGCCACTTTCAAGCATAGCGAAAGGTTCGCTTGATGCGCTTATAAAGTGCCTCGGATAATGTTGGAGTACTTAAATCCCGAAAACTTATTGAACAGCTATTAGGGTTCCGCGATCCTGCCCTTATCCACTACGGCGGGAGGAGGCATATGCGTGCCTGGTTTTTCGTCTGCGAATAGGTCGTTCCTTCGCTCTAATTCCGCAGCCTCCTTTTCGATACAATGGTTGGCAGCGAGATTTCCTTACCTAATCTAACAGCCAAGTTATACCGCCGTGTACCTCGAGTGTGTGGCGCACATCGTCTACTGCTGCGCTACATATGGGTGTAGCACTGCCATGGGGGCAGTGGGGGCTTTTTCAATTCTCAAAATGAGCCAGCGCTACCCCTATGTTTAAACTGCTAACTCCAAATCTGCTCTCCATCTCGAAAGCCAGTCAGTTATTGCTGCGGCTTCTACCTTCCATTGGTTAGGACGTTTTCCCCTGGCTCTCAGTTCCGCACGGTATCGGTATACCTCGGCTAGAACCTCTGCCTGCGATTCCGAGGGCGGGTCATAGGCCAGTAGTCCGGCACAGAATTACACGCACTGATTAACCTTTGTGGTTGCCTCAATAGGGTCTGAGGCCCCATAGGCGTAAAGGTGTCCATCCACACAGGTGCCCCATAAAGTGCTCCAGATAACTCTAGAATAGAGGGCCTAGGGACCTCCTTGTCTCGAAAGCAGTCTCCCGAGGGCTGCTGCAGCGCCTAGGGGCCAGCCGAGCGAAGTATGCCCCGAAATTACATTTTGCGTTGAGAGTGAGACCGACATACCCACGTGACGTTTCCGTCTCAATCTCAATGGCCGTCCCTATATCGTACATGACTGTGTTTCGTTTACACAGAATTATGAATTATGACAAATAACTTTTGTACATACTCGTCATTCAACAAATGCAGGATTGCGTGGTTTTGACAATCCAAACTAACTTTCTCGTGAAGGATTACAAGACTTAAAACAAGTTAACTGCGGTGGTTCGTCATCTAACGTGTTTTTAGATTAGTACACAGTCGAAGTGCAATTAAAGTTTTCCGTAATTTCTTAGCTATAAGATGGCTACGGGTCAAAAACCTTTTTATAACAAAGTTTCTTTTGATCGTTATTGTGATCAGTACACTACTATAGACCAGTTAAATTACTTAGTCGTTATTTAACTGTGCATATATTTTTAAATATGATTGGGTTTTAAATGTTTATATATTGATGTACAAATGCTTTGCAAGAAAACCGTTACGGTATACTTAGCGATGTTTTAGTGTTGAAATTATGCATTGTTCGTGATTTATATGCACATCTAAAATATAAAATCGTAAATATAAAACAAACAAAAAAGTATTTCACGAAATGCTACGCTACTATGTCAAGTATGAATTTAGTTTGAATTTTCCTATTCAAAATTTTCAGGATAAACCTTCTTATTGTCTAGAGATATCGTTTTAGGAGTTTTTTGCGTTTATCTCAAAACTACAATTTGTGGCTTAGTTCGGTTTTAAGAATTGGACGGCAGTATACGCGATGACTCATTATTATTATAATACGATTATATAGTATAGCTATCAAATCATAATAAATAATCTCCGGGCTCTATCTTAAAAAATATTTAGGCACAAAAACTGCCGCAAATTTTAGATTTCATTATTCTTTAATAGATAGCTAAAGAAAGATTATTAGATAACTAGCTTTTGCCCGCGGCAAAAGCTAGTTATCTAATAATCTGCTGTCTGAATCTAATAATAAAGTGCGGCACGTGCAAAAATAAAAAAAGTTATAGTACATTACTACAGAGGCCGGGACGAAAGGGGTTGCCGGCCGAAGACATATATACGGCCGAGCGAAGCGAGGTCGGATAGGTCTAAGGCGGGCAACCCCAAATTTCCCGCCGAGATATGTATAGTGCTTTTCTCAAACATGCAATGAAATAAACTACAAAAAATCATAGTTTTATTTTTAATACGCATAGTGGCAGAATGTCATGATACCTGTGCCACAAATTTATGTGGAATGGAAATTAAAAAAGAGGACTTTGCCGGCCTAGGCCTGCAACATTTGTATTAAATTGCATTAACGACCTCTTGTCCTAGCCGCACCTGAAACATCATACTTCGCAGCCTATTATAAGGAACATAACATCAATATTTCATTGCATGTTTGAGAAAAAGTATTTTTTTTTATTGTAGCACTTCCTTATACAATTTAGTAGCGGTTATGATTTCGGGTGCATTTCAAAGAAAGCCAGTAACGTAGTCTAAGGTGGACAGTTTAATGTTTATCTTTTCTCAGATGTTTTTTGGAGGTGAAGTATACACACTGACCATTTTCAAGTTGAACAGTGAGGTGTACGACAGGAGGAAACAATTCATGAATGGGAAACTTCAAGATCCTCCAAACAGCTTCGGAGCTACTAGTATTGGCCACTTTCATAAATTTTTATCTCATCATCACCCTAGTTCACATAATTGGTGTATTTGATACCTTGAACAGAATTACAAAAAGGATGATTCACAGTAGACCGTTCCGTGTCCGGGCCGGCCCGTTTTCAATGACAGCAAACGCAACGGCCGGCGTATTTCTCCAAATTTAATCGGTTCGGAAGGTGAACTTCAAAATACCATAAAATTACTTTTGATATCTTTTGACACTGAATCCTTGTACATACGTACTTTAAAAATAATACATTCTCTATAGAAAATTTCAAGCTCTATTTAATATCCTTAGAGGATAAATTTCCAAAAATACTGAAATTAGTTTTCTAGTTTCTTCATGAGGCATGTGTATAATGAATATTAAACTGCTTATTCAAAGAATTACGTTTTCCATGCATACTTTGAACCCCAATTTTACGCATTTAGGGGGTGAATTTCGAAATACCGCGAAAGCACTTTCCATGTCTTTAGATGGAGCGTCTTTTTTCAAATTCTTACACTTTTACTTTAAAAATTACTTGATATACCTACATACAAAATTCGAACACCAAATTTACCCCCTCAGGAGTTAAATTTCTAAAAAGCGCTTCTTAGTGATTACTTACGTCATATAAACAGCCTACTGTGAAAAATTCAGCTTTGCAGGTCAAACGGCTGGCATTTACGGCTGGGCATTGATTAAGTCAGCCAGTCAGGAATTTGCGCCCCTACTTAACCCGCTTAGGGGTGGGTTTTCCAAAACCCTAAAATTATTTTTCTTGTATTATAATACGGAGTCTATACACAAAGTTTCAAATCTCTCAATTAAAAACTTACTCCATCCCCATACAAATTTTTGCACCCCTATTTAACCCGTTTAGGGTTGGATTTTTCCAAAACGCTATAAATACTTTTCTTGTATTGTAATACGGAGTCTATACACAAAGTTTCAAGTCTCTCACCTAAAATTTTACTCTATCCCCATACAAACTTTGCACCCCTATTTAACCCGCTTAGGGGTAAATTTTTCCAAAACGCTGAAGTTACTTTTCTTATATTGTAATAAGGAGTCCATACACAAAGTTTCAAGTCTCTCACCTAAAATTTTACTCCATCCACATACAAACTTTCAACCCCCATTTCACCCCCTTAGGAGTTTAATTTCTGAAAACCCCTTCTTATTGGTTGTCTGCGCCATTAACCTGGATTACAGTAAAAATTTCAACTCTCTAGCCCCAGTAGTTTGGGCTGTGCGTTGATGAGTGAGTGAATGAGTCAGTCAGGACATACGCATTTATATAAGTATATAGATTACGAACTGCCGATTTTTTACATTTGAAATGGAATAATTTACGAAGCTGACACGGGATTTTATTATACTGTTGATACAATTCATAGAACGCCAAAATGATATTGTATACAAGTTTCCCGATTATTATCTCTCAATTTTTTATCTCTCATCTTACAATAGTATTTTCTTGTAGTTATTATTAAGTTGGTAGCAGTGTTACCTCTCGTCCTCCACAAGGGGGATTTTGAAATGCAATCTGTGTACTCCCTGGGTCAGGAAAAAGACGACATATAAACGGTGTGTGATCTAAAGTCACGTATTAATTAATTACCGAACAACTAATTCCAATAACTAAATGTAAAGATATAACAGTTCTGTTGCGTTCCGTGGGTCACGTACGGTGCTGTGTAAAAACCAGCGCTGCAGGTGTCTGGCACCTCGGCGTAATGCTGAGACAGCAACTGATTCACTGCCACGAAGACACACGTTACATTGTGTTCTATGTGAGCTTTCTTCCTTTTGTAACCGTCTGTCTTTTGTTTTGTGCAGTGAATAAATGTCTTTCTTCTTCTTCTTACCTCGGTAACTTGCAGCCCCACAATGTAAGTAATCAAAATTTCTTACAAGTACTTGTAGGTGTAAATCGGCCTTAAGACTTGCTAATAATTTGCTAGCAGTAGCAATGGCTTCTGTATCCATCGAACTATTCAAATATATAAACATGAAACACTTTGACACGTGTTGAACGAAGACATTTTTCGCGCTCTATAAATAGAACAGACAAAACAGATCGCTGGAAGTCAAAATATTTCGAAGAACTGATATTATTCATCATCATTCCAAATATGCCGGAAAATAACAAGTTATTTATCTAATATTGGCGATACTGATAGTAAATAACATAGGATATAATATATCCTATTGTGAAGATTAAGTATAAAGATTGTGAATATAATATCTAGGAGCAATATTTTTAAAAGGAACGAAACTGGTGATCGAATAGCTGGCGACTTCCTCGCTCAACGTATTCGTATCAGCATTGCGATACAGCGAGTAAATGCCTCCAGCATCCTCGGTACGATGCCTCAAGTCAAGGGCAAGGAAGATAGCTAACTTAAATCTTATTTAATTTCATGTATATTATTTTGTTTAAGTATTCTTGTATATATTTATATTGTACATACGTAAATAAATGACACGTAATAATATCATCTAAAAGAGATTTAAGAAATTTCGTTAATATAAAATAATAAATCATCATCAGTTTTAATTTCATGTATATTATTTTGTTTAAGTATTCTTGTATATATTTATATTGTACATACGTAAATAAATGACACGTAATAATATCATCTAAAAGAGATTTAATAAATTTCGTTAATATAAAATAATAAATCAATCAATTGTTTTATCAACGACTATGGATATGAAGGCCTACTTACTATTGAGCGACTACCCCCAGAATTAAAAAAACCGGCCAAGCGCGTGTCGGGTCACGCACAGAGAAGGGTTCCGTACCGACACCTCCTAATCTACATTTAAAACCACTATACAATACAGTAAATACAAAAAAGGTCGTATCTTCATAGGTAAGTCACGATTTGGGCAAGACAGTGTTTTAGCAATAACAAAAAAACCGTTAAATCTATCTTGTTCAAACCAAAAATCTTTGAAAGTATTTATAAATGTACAACGTCTTGATTTTTTTCAGAATTTTAAACTTCATAGTTTGGAAATTAGAGGGGGGTGGGGGGAGGGACACACTTTTTGCGATTTTGACAGCTAATATCTCACCAACGGTTGATTTAAATGGAAAAGTTTTGTAGAAATCTCTATGTCATTTTTAAAGGCCCATCCATACATACCCCACACGCCTATGTGCATTGAAAAATCATTTTTGAACCCCCCGGTTACATGTATTGGGTGCCCTTTTAGTATTTTTTGTAATTTCTATAGCGGGTCATAGCATACACCTTCTTACCAAATTTCATAATTATAGTGCTCATAGTCTCCGAGTAAATCGGCTGTGACATACGGACGGACGGAGACGGACAGACACGATGAATCTGTAAGGGTTCGGTTTTGGCCATTTTCGCTACGGAACCCTAAATACCGGCAAAATGCGGGTCCACCCACGCGCAATGTAGGATCCCGTAGTTGCCCACACGTAACATTATGGCGAGTTAAGGCTCACAAACTTATATTTACTATTGGCTATGTGCACGTCTGAAACATCAAACGTCAAAGGTCCCGAGACAATGTCAAAACTCAGATATGTCAAATAATGACACATGAATATTTTATTTACTTTAGTAAACGAGAAAGACCCCGTATTGGAAATTTTACTAAAATAAATAAGAGAATAAAAAAATACATACAAACGAAACGAATCGTAGGAAACCGTTAAGAAACCAATAGAAAACGTGAAAGTAAATTTGACAGTGGTCCTCGGTAAGTACACATTTCTGCCATGGTGTGCGCTACGATCGCCTAGCTTACCTCCACCACCTACTTCGCACATAGCCAATATGTTTGACACAACTAACAACATTATATGTAATCAATGGATATTGTAAAAAAGTTTGCTTTTCCAGGTATTACTGGTTTGCATGCATAAAGAATGTTATGAGAGTTCATGGAGCGAAAGTTGTATGTCAGGATCGTAGCAAATGGAAATCCGTGGTCTCTGCTTACCCCTCCGGGAAACAGGCATGATTATATGTATGTATGTGGCGCAGGACCGGTCATTGTAGAAGTCTTTGGAGGACGCCTTGCAGTGGACGTCCTTCGGCTGACATGATGATGATGATAATGATGTATGTATTACTGGAAAATGGAAATAATATGATTTTGCAATGATCGTTTGCTAATTCAATGCCCAGAACACTTTTTAACCTTATCCCGTCGTTCCTCTGAAAAGTGACTAAATAAATACATAAAAACTTATGAGAATGAAATATGACTGGCGCTTAATGCAATTTTTAATCCAATAACCATTTTTCTTGTATTATTAAAATGGAAATGGTCGAGAAGTCGCCTAGATTCGATTACCAAGGGCTTTAGGTTTTTTTATTGAGAAAAATTTAATAAACTTTGAACATTACGGCTAATTCAATTTAGACGTCAAGAGCCTGCTAGCTTTTTACTACTGCATAAGAAAATATTTTGTAAAGTCTTTTTTTAATACAATTAGTCTTTGTTGCATAGGTAGTTGAAAAGAAAATTATTTGAACGAATCTATCATTGAGCGAAGCGCCGTGGAGCTCAATTTTAAGCACAATTCTAAATCGCTTGTTTGTTGTTAAATTATTTATACGAATTTTACTATTTAACATTAACATACTCACATTTACACATAAAAAAGTAAAAGTAGTTTATTCTTCAAATTAGGCATATTACATGCACCTATGAACATCAATAAACTACCACAGGTTCGGAAAAATAAACCTCTGCCACGAGAAGAACCGGCGTAAGAAACTCGGCGAGGTGTGCATTTTTTCAAAACAATATACATTGTATAGTTAAATATAAAATTACAGTGTCTGCTACTACAAAATAACAATGCTACAGTAAAAACCCTATTTTCGCGATAGACTAGCCGTGCAGGACGCTATCACCGCCAAACATCCTTATCTATGATGTAATCGTTTATCTTATAATATGCTCTTGAAAAAAAAGCTATGAGTACCAAACCTTTTTGAAAATACATGCGTGAATTTATGCAGAACAGTCGAATTAACTCTCAATTCAGACAGACAGAGAACAGACAGTAGAATAAATAGCATTAATAAATGTAATGAAAACAATACAACCGCAATTCATCACGACAAAGCTTTAGAAAAACACCCACTGTTTGTACACGATCAATTCCTTTGTTTGCCCATACGGGACGGAATAATGGGTGGAAAAGGGACAAAAAGTGTGTTAGATCGTAATTGCGCTTTTTCAGTTGACTGGTGACAATTGCACATCGGGACGATTTCGATTGTCCACCTATGCAACATGGAGGCAAATGGTTTTGTATTGTTCTAAAAATAATAGGAATGTTCGGGACATATGTGGGATTTGGTTACTGCAGTTGTTAGGGAATTTTATAAAAAATGTTAGTGCGATGTATAATTGTTTTGGAGATTAAAGGATTGTGGAGTCCATATGTATATGATCAAGGATGCTATGGGAGCTGATGAACTAATAGTATTTTATCCAACAGTTACATAATTCTTGAATGTTTTATAACAACTACAGCGACTCTCGAATTTTAAGACCTAATTATTTAACGTTGCATACAATAAAGACACACGTAAATTTCCGTATTCTGCCACCATATAATAAATAAAATAAAATAAAAAAAGCCATTTATTCTACTTCATACCTAATTACATTCAGTTAAACTAAGTTAAATCTTTACAGTTTGAAATCTTAGTCGCCTCTTTGGCGTAGGCCTCCCCCATCTCTTTCGAAAACTTTCTGTTCCTGGCTTTGCTCATCCAGTGTGCTCTACATTTCTATTTAAAAGAATCCGCCCATCTTATTCTTTGATGTCCTCGTGATCTGGTGCCATCTCTTGGGATCCATTCAATAATCTTTTTTGTGTTTTTATTTTCTTTCATACGACATAATGTGGCTTGCCCAATTCCACGTAATGCCCTTACTCTTTCCACAAAATCGGTTAATTTGGTCCATTTTCTAATATTATGCTCCTTTCCATTCTTTGTTGCCACCATATCATAATTTAAGTTAAATAAAATTTCGATATGTTTGCAGAATACGGGAATTGACGTGTGAACCCTTAAAAAAACAATTGTAATAATATTGTATGGAAATTAATTTTGATTCTCTCACCAATCATGTGATAATAATAAATATAACATAATTAGAGCGACATTAAAAATCGTCTTTTGCATATTCGTCAATTGAATCAGAATCAGTAATAATTATTTTCTTTAACATATGTAAATTATAAAAATCTTAAGTCTAATGCATAGCTTGCAGCGAACACTATGTTTTGTCAGCCGGCGTATACTAAATATTATCATGTTTTTATTTGGTAAATTGCATTTTATTTTTCACGAATACGAATAGATAATGGATTCTAAACAAATTAAAATAACGTTATAACAAAAAAATCTATATGAAATTCAAACGGAACCCTTTCTTTTGTGTGCGTGTTTAACAGTCTATGTATGTATTTTTGTTCCTTTGTCGCACTCTACAGGGTGGCCCATTCAAATCGGTCAGTATGGGAAAGTCTAAAACTATAAGACATACGAAGATTTGTTCTTAGGAACCATGTCACCGATTTTGATAAAAAGAAAAACTGCATTCATACATTTGAAAAAAACACTGTACCCAGCTAGGGAATCGAACCCGGTTGTTTTGAAAAAATAAACTTACACTATTTCTATTCAGATATCGTTTGTGTAGGTCTTAAGCAGTAAATGTCTCTAAGAAACATAATGTCTAAAATGAATAAAATGCATTTTTTTCACATACTTTAATTTATCATAGTAGGTGTTCAAAGTGACCACCGCCTTTTTCAATACAATATTCAACACGTTTAGGTAACGATCTTACTATTGCATTTTGTATCTTCATGTGGTGAATCTGCGTTAAAGTTGATGCCTATTCGTATGTCTTATAGTTTCAGACTTTCCCATACTGACCGATTTGAATGGGCCACCCTGTATAAAGACCAAACGCGTCGGCCGGTTTTGATGTTTCTTACGTCAATCGATTCGTCTTAATTGTCCGAATGTCACTGAACACATTTTTTCACGCAGTCGGGTTTTTGTAAATTTTGCTTGTTATTTGTTCTCTGTATCAAATAATTACAAAATCGCTTAAGTGAAAGCGGCTGTTTAATGTTTATAAAGTTAAGTAGGAAGACAAAGCATTCAATAATTCGCTGCCCAGCCGTACTCGACATTCGTTTGCGTAAACAATTTGAATGGGACCAGTTAAATCATGTTTTTATTTAATCTCCGTCGCGCCTGACAAAACATTTAAACGGAAACAAAATGGCAGACCAATTTACATTTGACTTGGATGGGATATTTATTGTATTGGCTGATCGACGATTGACGTTATGCCCGCCGGCGGTTTAATTGTGGGATTTAAAAGTTCATTTCGTTTACAGTAGAATCCGCTTATTGCGACTTCGCATATAACCGTTTTACCGCTATAAACGGCATCAAAATGACCTGACGTTGGAATTTCTTACAAAATGTTTTAGAAGTCAGCTTTGCAGTCTGGTTTGGGACGTCCTGTAATGTTCATCGTCATCAATAAATCAGCCGAAAGACGTTCACTGCATGAAAAAGGCCCCCAAAGATCTCCACAATAACCGATCTTGCCTCAAAGGCCATCGGTACTTCGAGCAATGTGCCCCGCACACTGCCACTTGAATCTTGCAACTCGCTGACTCGCCGTCAGTGATAGAAAATGACACAAGCTTTTGTTAGTTCATAAGATAAAAATATTAAAATAACGAAATTCACGTAACCAAACCCGTAAACCTACGACCAACACCACCGGGGGATGGGCAGCAGCATCCCTGAAGTGCGGTGGCCAAGCGTGCCAAGCGTGGCTATTATAATTGGGGGAGGCCTATGTCCAGCAGTGGACATCTTTCGGCTGATATGGTGGAAATGCACGTTAATTGGTGTTGACTATTTTATTTTCAAAACATACTATTGCATTTGGTAAAATATTATCTGGCCTTATTAAGACAATTTTAATATGCACATTTATCTTTTATGGCGCCCTCGGTAATATCGTTAGTCTGCTAACCCAGCGCAGACAAATTCAATTCAAAGCTGTTCACAACTTCTTTATAATTCGACAAGACGGGGAACTATCCTCTAGATGGTCGACAAGTATAAATAATTTAAATGGAATGTTACGGTCAAAAATTTGTCACACTCACTTGTTAACGTTAGCTCAATATGCTAGTCTTGTCGCGAAAATTGGCATGAAAATAAGTAAGTAAATTACCTATAATCAAAAATAGGATGATAAAATTTCCGATTAATGTTCATTGCTCATTTTCCCGGAGGAGTGGTCAAAATAATATCACTTTTATTTTAGAAGCAATAGTTTATAAGAAGTCTCATTAGTTTTTTTACATATTATTGTTCTTAAAAAATCTAATAATGACATCATTAGTGCCCATTTGTTATTTTTTATTTAAAAAAAATATCCTTATAAACCCACCTTCTTTCGATTCTTACGTTGACTATTTTCGGTGACATTTTATCACGGTTTCTGTGAATAGCCCATCAAGTAAGTTGTCAGCTCTTTTTTACCCGGATACCCGGATCGGCTCGGATCGCCCGGTCAAGTTCCCGGGTCTATGCAAACTGTCTCGATTAATTTCTTGCATTTAAGTTGAATATAAAATAATAAAAACATGAAATCTGACATTGTTTTAACAAGTGTTCAATAATAGCGGACTTGTTATTCATATTTTAAGAGACATTGATATTACATCGGAAGTAAATAAATAAAAACATAATCTTAAAACATCCCTTCTCTTTGTTATTCATCTTTAGATAGGGGATCGGCGATATTAATATATAATAATAGTAAACGAGGGTAGGTTTCAGGTTCAGTTTACAAATATAGGGAAAATTCGGTTATATGGTACCACTTTAACTCATACAGGGATATTTTGTTTATGAAAGTACTGAAATTAACATCAACAAAATGTTTTTTTTTTTCAAAAGGACTCCCATCGGTACAATTAAACCTGGTTTTTTTTACATTGTACTATCAGCATTGAAATCACATGTATGACGCATTTTGCATGTAAATTGTTTCATTTGGGTTTAAATATAAAATATTTATTACCGTACATTTAAATTGTCCTGGTATAATAAAAAAATACTCCTACGGAAAGCAATAACACGATTTGAACGTGGTCGTTTTTTGAAAATAACGTAAAAATATAAACATAAAATTTACCAATTTTTAAAACACAATAACCCTGTTTATACTTGTATTTAATCAAAAGTTATGTAATTACGCACCATCATTTAAATGACGGCTTCCTGATTGGCGCAACATGCGTGGAAAAGTGGCGATACGAAGGCAGAATTGTGTATGTAATACTGTCTGTATCTCGTCAACTGAGGCTATCTCTGGTATATCAGTAAGCTCTCGTCAAAGAACAAAAATTCACATATCGATTCCTCCGCGCCAAGTCAGGGAGTCGTCTTTGTGACATCTCTGTGACCAAGTAAGTTATCACCGCTTTTTTACCTCGGTCTCCCGGTTAAGTTCCCGATTCTGTGTACTGTCTTGAATAATATGTTGCAATGTTGAATGTTACACTGTTTTTACAAAGGTTCCTTTTTTTTCAATTTTACAGACAAAGATACGTACGTGTCAGATCACACACGAAGAAGGATTCCGTAGCGACACCTACTAGTCCACATTTATAACCACTATACAGTAAGTACATTAATCAAAAAAAGGTCGTTATCATCATAGGAAACTCCGGCACTAACGACCTTTATTCAGCAATAACTTAAAAATCGTTAGACCTACCTTGTTCAAACCAAAAATCGTTGAAAGTAGTATTTATTAATATACGCCACTTCTATTTTTTCTGAATTTTAAACTTCATAGTTTGGAAATTAGAGGGCACACTTTCTACGAATTTGACAGCTTATAGCTCACCAATGGTTCAGTTAAATTGAAAATGTTTTTAGATATTTCATAATCATAGTACTTATAGTCTCCGAGTACATCGGCTGTGACATACGGATGGACGGACGGACGGACGAACATGACGAAACTCCGTTTTAGCCATTTTGGTTACGGAACCCTAAAAACAATAATTCAGTAGAATTAAAACCCTCCTCTCGTTTTTTGCGGTGACTATTTTAGTGACATCTTTACCGTTGTCTCTGAGAATAAGCGACCAAATAAGTTGTCAGCGCTTTTTACCCGGATGCCCTGCTCGGCTCGGTTGCCCGGTTAAGTTCCCGGTTCAGTGCAAACTGTGGCTTTGATTACTTCAACACTGAAATGAAGGTGAAGTAAAAGTTGGGTACAATTGCTATAATTATTCTGTAAGTATTGTTTTTCAAGGAACCAGAGCGAGTTTTTTTCCTTGATGTAAGTATAAATAAGTTTTGAAAGATCACTCACGGCCACCTGTGCTACCACTTCCACGATCATCCTCACCCTCCAACGCCACCCTTCATCTTCCCGTTTTGTAGGTCCCAGAAGTTTCCTCATGATCTTTTTCTCTTCTTTCTTTTTGGTTGCAAAATAAATGACCAAAATAGAATTTTATTTTAACTAAACCACCACCACCATCACACCATATCAGCCCTAGGACGTCCACTGCTGGACATAGGCCTCCCCCAATTTCATGGGGGGTAAATGCCATAATCGCCACGCTTGGCATGCGGGTTGGCGATCGCAGTATCTCCATCGCACTCTAGGAATGCTGAACTAGGAATTAACTAAACAGTGGTCTTTAAATGAAATGAAATTTTATTTTAATTATATTGCTGTAAGCTTGTTACCTATAGTATAAAATAAAGTAAAGTAACAGTAAACTGTGCTGATCCAAATGTCCGAACGAGTGCGGGCGACAAATTAAATCCCCTCAGAGTTTTTGCCTTTGGCCACGGACAAATTTGGTTAAAAAAAGACGTGGCATTGTAGAGTATACTGAAGCAAAATCTACTTTCTGAAAGCACGAGCTTTTCTTGCCAGATCGTCTCTAAATAGTCTTACATTGTATAATTTTACAGAATAGCCTTTTCGTTGGCATTCATACTAAAGTTCGGAAATATGGTTAAAAATGTATACCAGCCTTTGACTGTACCAGCCCAGCGTTGTTTTAGGAGCGAAGATTACTCACATTGACCTCGACCGGGTTAGGTAAAAATCGTCGTCACTAGAATGGATCACGGAAATCTCCATCCATAATTCATCTCACCAGCAAAAACTTGTAAAACCCCAAATGGAGATAAACGAGGCGGTCAATTTACAAAAGTGTATTGGAGGGCTCTTCCGCGAATCTCCATTCGTAATGAGAGGGATAAGGGTAGAGCACTCAGCCGAGTTCTAAACTTGCCCTCTTCATGTCCGCTGCAAAGATAAGGGATTTTTGTAAACATGGAATGATCAATCGACGTATACTTGAAGAAAGTTTGCAAGTATTTTTATCATTGTCCTCGGGGGCATGGAAATTCTGTTGGATTTTTTGGAACGATGATTGGTACGAGGGCTGCCTTTTAAGTTGCGTCGTTTGGAAAAACTAAAGACAATTTAAGTGTTAAATGGTATTTATTGTTTTTCATAGTAATCGCCGTGATATCTAATACACTTTTTCATTCGATCGAACCAATTTTCGAAACACTTATTCCAGTCCGAAGTCGGGGTCTCCAAAATGGCCGTTTTGTATGCCTCAACCGCTTCTTCAGGCGTCTGGTACCGTTGACCACGAAGTCGTTGCTTGATTTTTGGAAAAGTAAAAAAATAGTTAGGGCTTAAGTCTGGACTGTACGGCGGGTGTTCCAGAATTTCGACGTTTTGCTCTTTTAAAAACGCAATTGTTTGCCGGGCGGTGTGCGAGCTCGCATTATCGTGGTGCAGTCTTATACGACGTCTTGGGTTATCTTTTCGAAACTCGCCGATGAATTCTGGTAAACAGACAGTGGTATACCAGTCAGCATTAACCGTTTCACGATCCTCGAGCACGATGGTGGCAACGTGGCCACTTTTCGCCACAAACGTGGCGACTATTTTTTTTGAAGTGCTCCGTGAGCGTATTACTTTGGTCGGTATTGGCTCATCTTGGAACACCCAAACAGTCGACTGCCATTTAGAATCGGGATCGTAGGCATATATCCAAGATTCGTCACCACTGATAATGTCGTAAACATGTTTCGAGTTTCCTCGGTTGAATTGCCGCAGAGTTTTGCGACACCATCGAACGCGAGCCGTTTTTTGGTCTTCACTGAGTAAATGTGGTATCCAGTGTGAGATCAACTTTTTTACGCCTAAGTGATCATGCAAAATACTGTGAACACTGGTCCCTGAAATACTTAAGGAAGCATCTATCTCACGGTATGTCGCATGGCGATGTTCGACGATCAGTTGCCGTACAGCATTAATGTTCTTTTTTTTTTATACCACGTCGGTGGCAAACAAGCGTACGGCCCGCCTGATGGTATGCGGTCACCGCAGCCTATGGACGCCTGCAACTCCAGGGGTGTCACATGTTCTCCTGGGTTACGGCTGTTTTTGGTCGACCTTCACGATGTCTATCACCAAGACTAGAGCACCACGTTGAAATTCTAAACACCAGCGTTCCACAGTCCGAAGGCATGGTGCTTTATCATTTGAAAACCGTAGTTAACTCTTCGAAGCACTGAAGTCGCGTTAAGCCCCTTTTGAAGTTGAAAAAATTATCGCACGTAAATTTTCCTTCGAAATTTCCATTTTCACAACTGACTTGTCAACTTTGAACGAACGCTGTACTAAAACGGTTGGGCCGATTTCGAGTCATTCTTTTGTTTTCGAATTCTAAATTCAAATATTTTAAGATGACACTAGTTCTTTTTTATGCAATCACAGGAGGTTTGCAAACGACAGAACTTAAAAGGCAGCCCTCGTACCACGGCGATAAAAGTCTGGGTTTAGACTACTCATGATTGGTCGAAATAATTGGCGGCTTCTTAGGCGACATATGTATTTTGTTTGAGTTCTTGCTCCTCCTAGATGCTTCAACCGATCATGCTCACATTTTTCATTTCGATAGGTGACATCATGACGATGGATAAGATTTAAGAAATTCGGACATACCATGGACGAATTATCACCGAAAAACTGAATTTCCGTATATTTCAATGCTAAGCGAGTTACTGTCATGGGTGACCGCTTTGAGTGGTTACTAACTGAGCACTCCCGTGCTTTGGAAGGCACGCTAAGCCGTTGATCCCGGTTGCTGTCTATGATAGCAGTCGTTAAGCCAAGTTAGAGGCCTCCGGGCGGCTTGAGAACTTCTAACAGTCAAGTTGCCCACTCACTTGACAAGCCTAATCCCAATAAGGTCTGTTTTCCCCCTCGGGTTGGAAGGTCAGATGGCAGTCACTTCCGTAAAAACTAATGCCTACGCCAATTCTTGGGATTAGCTAGCGGACCCCAGACATCCTGCAGGATGCAACTGTACTGGGAATAACGCTAGGACAATGATGATGAAGCGAGTAACTTTCAGGCAGTTTGTAGACTAATTGCATTGCATACCATGGCCACTGATAATTATCTTATACTTATATCCGACCCTATACATACTGGGAATGGTTAACTATACCTCCATTGAGACCAGAAGGAATATATTCGTAATAAAATACTTTTATAATTTGATACGAGGTAAAATCTTTAACCCCTCGTTGCTGGCCCTCATACCATTTCGAGTACCCCCTGTCACCAGCATTCAACTGCGTCCTCGCCGGCCTATACTATTCGCTGTTCCAGCGGCGCGGACGCACGCTCTATCCTATTCACCGCTACATCGTGGGTTGGCTCTTTTGAACGATATCCTCAACAGCGATAGCAAACTGGATATATTTTGTAATGCTGAATCCGGTTTCCTACCGCTCAGGAGTCTATTACCACTCCAAGCTCCATCTTAGAAGTCTGAAGACCAATTTTTCATTCAAGGATGTTGCTTGGAATCGCTCCCTTCATCTTTTTTTTAGTCTTGTGCAATGTAATGTAATTTTTAAAATATGTCACACCTGCTAATACGTTTAGCTAGTCTGTAAGTGTTATCTTAAGGAATATATAAATAAATAAATAAATAATTTTATTCTTTTTGTGTTTAGCGAGTTTGTGTCAGCGGTAAATTGCGGTAAATGTTTGATTGAGTTTATTATTTTAGTGGACTCATAAAAAAAATCAGTACAGTCAATAAAATTACTTTCGACTACAGAGGCTTACAACAGGTTGACTCATGTCATCATCCTCCTAGCGTCATTCCCAATACATTTGCATCCTGAAGAATGCCTGGGGTCCACTACCTAATCCCAAGAATTGGCGTAGGCACTAGTTTTTTACGGAAACGACAGCCATCTGACCTTCCAACCCGAGGGGGAAACTAGACCTTATTGGGATTAGGCTTGTCGAGTGAGTGGGCAACTTGACTGTTAGAAGTTCTCAAGCCGCCCGAAGGTCTCTAACTTGGCTTAATGACTGTTATCGTTGACAGCAACCGGGATCAACGGCTAGACAGGTAGACTCATGTCTCAGGACCAAATTTCAGGCTTTTAATGTGTCTACAATTGGATTGTTTTTTATTATACCACGTCGGTGGCAAACAAGCGTACGGCTTGCCTGATGGTAAGTGGTTACCACAGCCTATGGACGCCTGCAGCACCAGGTGTAATATATGCGTTGCCGATCCTTTAAAAATGTATAAGTACACTCCTTTCTTGAATAATCCTATACTTTTTTTATACCACGTCGGTGGCAAACAAGCGTACGGTCCGCCTGATGGTAAGTGGTCACCGCAGCCTATTGACGCCTACAACTCCATGCGCCATGCCGACCCTTTTAAAATGTATACACTCCTTTCTTGAAGAATCCAATACTGTAGTCCCTCGAGAAAACCTCGGCAGGGAGCTCATTCCACAACCGGAGCGTCTGAGGGAGGGAATTCCTCTGAAATCGTTCCGTGTGCGACCATTTAAGTAGGTAGGTAGGTAAGTAGGTATCAGGAATTGAATTTGTTCTGAAACAAAAAAATATCCATATAAATTGTATAAAAAAATGTCGTATCAGAAAAGAGTCAATTGAATTGTAAACTAATTAAAAGTCTTAACTATGCTCCAAAAATTTGATCCTCACCCTCATCGCTAAAGATCGACAACATTTCTTTGCTAGACTACCTTTGCTGGTGAATATAAGAAAAATTCTACCGGCAGGCAAGGGACTCATTGTGGCCTTTTACACGGTTAATATTATCACAATACTAGGATGACAATATTATCGCGGTATTCAAAATTATATGGGGTTTGCTGCAATATTCATCAATATTTATGTGATACGGATCGTGATATGAGTGTCTCGAGTGATAACAATAGCCGTGTAAAAGGCCCCTTTGGTACGAGCCGGGATTCAAAGCCACGACCGCCGCTTGACAGCCGCCTGCTTTGACCACTAGGCTACCATAACTCTTTCTTCTACAACACTTTTTTTTAATTAAAAATGAGATTGCTCTTGGCCAGCATCTAACCAGGGGGCAAAGATGAGGCCGACGATGAAGCGAGCTCACCCAGAAGATGCCTATTGACTCGTGCCTTAAAAGCGCCACTGTGAACACATCGCTATAAATTTGGATACTACGAGTAGTTTGTTCGATCGACCGATTACTGTTGTACCAAATGCCGCTAAGCTCACTTGATTATTAAATAAATATATCTATAAAAACGATTAAGGCTAGGTCGTCAAGCGAGTTAGCGTTTTCGAGTTTTCTAAAAACAAACTGAAACGCAGAATAAGGGTTTTAAAAATTTGAAAAAATTATATGTTTTACTTAAGGATCTAGTCTAGTCAAAGTTGCACTCAGTTACACGATCTAATGAACTTCGCTCGATAGAAAGAGACCCCAAAGTTACTCCTTTTTGTAAAGCATTTACAATCTGACGACTAAACTATTGATGTTTTAAATAAAGTTTTTGAACTAAACTAAAGCCATTCAGTATTTCTAGACATTTTTGCAGAATTTAAAAAGATAAAATGATTGTATTAATTAATATGTTTAAATACCTACAAAATGCCGAGCGCGGAGGCTCGGCAGGCCCGATCAGTCGCGCGCTGGCGCTTACGGACAACGGACCTGTGTCAGTTTTATCCGCGACAGTTTCGTGCACCAAACAAGCAGTTTTTGACGAATTTATATAATTGTTGCAAGTTATTTAATAAGGGCAATAAAAACCCAAACGAAAAACGTCGTATTTATTAACAAATAAATTATGGTCATAGTGCCACAGTATAGAAATGACAGTATAAGAACTAAACTGAACCCCTGCAGAGAAATGGAACCAAACATGGTAAAATTATAAATGAAATGTTTATTACCAGAAATTATAGATATACTCGTAGTAAGAGAGCTACTGCTTTGCACATGAATATTTTTATCAAGCTATGAGCTTCACCACATTTATTCCGACCGTCTTTTTTTTTAATACCACGTCAGTGGCAAACTAACGGCCCGCCTGATGGTAAGCGGTCACCGCAGCCTATGGACGCCTGCAACTCCAGAGGTGTCAAATTCGCGTTGCCGATCCTTTTAAAATTTATACACTATCTATCTTTCTAGCTAATCTTCTTTTAATAAATCTACCCATTCCCAGGTAGCTACCGTGGCAAGTTTGGTATCATTTCATATACCAATTGATTATTTTATCATCTTTATGTAAAAATCATTTCTGGTATTTATTTTAAAAGAATACAGTTTATTATGCTTTGAGAGCTAATAACTTTAGACGAATAAATTTAACCACCGAAAAATATCTGTATTTTATTAAATTAAATTAACGTTTTTTCCAAGCTCGTGGCTCCTAAAGCGTTAGCTGTTACAATAAAGCTTAAAACTAGTGGCTCTGTGAGCTGTAGACCACGCATTTTTTTTTTTTTTCAAAATTTACAAAAACCGTCTCGACAAAAATTTAATTAAACCTATATAATTATCGAATCTGCTCACAAAATGTCACGAGAATCGGTTGAGAAATGCGACCTGTAGAGGAGAACATTTGAACAGACAGACATTCGAAAGAATTTTTGTCGAGAGCTGAAACGGAGACGCTTCGCTCTCTCGGTCAAAAAACTATGTTAGTATAATTTTATGACAGTCGTGGTTCACTACTACTGGGCCTGTGTATATGAAGAGTCGAACATTATCAACTTATATCCATACGCTTCGTCCGGTATTACAGTAGACTGAGGAGTATACCCTGTTGCCTGTGCCCTCTGTTTGCCGTTTGTGGACTACGAGAAAAATCCTTCGATTCGGTTGAAATCTGGGCTGTACTACAATCTCTCCAGCGGTGCCAAGTAGACTACCGCTATTATCGAAGTACTGAAGTGTTTGTACGACAACGCCACTATGTGAGTCCGACTCCAGGACCAGAACTCGATACCTATTCCGTTGTAGCCGCGAGTCAGGCAGGGAGATGCTATTTCTCCCAAACTGTTCTCCGCTGCACTGGAGGATGTTTTCAAGACTTTGGACTGGAGAAGCCTAGGCAATAGGCATCAACATAAACGGCGAGTACATCACTCACCTTTGGTTTGCTGACGATACAGTAGTCTTGGCTGAGACCATACAGGATTTAAGTACCATGCTCAATGACCTTGGTAAAACCTCCGTGAGAGTTGGTCTTAAGCTGAATATGTACAAGATGAAGGTCATGTCAAATGCCCATGTAGCACCAACTGTCGTTACTATTGGACACTTTATACTCGAACTTGAAGTTGATTATGGTATACTAGCGACCCGCTCCGGCTTCGTACGGGTGCAATGCTGATACTAATTATATTTATATACTACAGAATGTATTTATATACAACCCGGCCGATACCGCCGCAACCGCTATGTTCCTGCATTTTAAATCAGTAATATCTTCAAAAATATTCATTTTAATTACATGCTGTCAAGTGCCATATTGATCTATATAAAATGCAAAATGTATTTAAGGTATTTTATTGGAGAAGGATTAATGCTGTATTGCTTAAAATCGCTTCGTAAATAAGCCATTATTTTTCGTAAAAAGTAAAGGATAAAAAATGGTTATTGTGGGTTATCCCTAAGAGATAGACATATACCATAATCGACTTTTTTGTAGACCTTTTTAAGTTGTACAATACTTTAGTACATTATTTTGATTTATCTCGTAGGGTTCAGCCAGCGTTTGCAATGTAAGCGCAATAAAATATGTTTATTTACGACATCACAATAGAAACCTATTAAATTATCTGTGTTTCTCTACTATACACCTGTAACCAAGAGGAAAGAGCAATGGAGAGGGCTACGCTGGAAGTATATCTGCGCGATCGTATCAGAAATGAGGCCATCCGCAGAAAAACCAAAGTAACCGATATAGCCCTCCGAATCGCTTAAATGGCAGTGGGCGGGGCACATTGCACGTAAAACCGATGGCCATTGGGGCGAAGACGAAGGTTCTCGAGTGGTGACCACGTACAGGAAGGTGCAGCGTAGATAGGCCCCCACAAAGTGAACTGATAACCGGGTAAAGGTCGCGAGAGTCCGCTGGATGCGGGTGGCGCAGGACCGGTCATTGTGGCACTCTTTAGGGGAGGCTTATGTCCAGCAGTGGACGTCCATCAGCTGATATGATGATGATGATGATATATTTACATGAATAGTTGTTATATTGTATACAAGCTTATTAGTTTTACGTGTATTCATAATCTGTCATTGCTTTCTTAAATATCCGTGTTTGTGCAAAATTAGTTTGTTGCCTTGTGTACTATATTTATTTTTCTCATTTTCTCGAAGGTTAGCTGGAAGAGATCCCTTATAGGGATAAGTTCGCCTCTGTACTTTTACATTTTGTTATTTTGTTTCGATTGTTATTGTTTTTTGTGCAATAAAGTGTTATACATACATACATACATATACATGATGATGATAACACGCACACGACAAATAAATCTAACACCCTGTATAATATAACACAATTAGATAAAAAATTGCATGACCTAATAAACAAATCGAGTAGAAGGGTATAAGACATATTTCTTAGGTTCTTAGGTTTCATAGATTAAAATAACGAATTTCAGGGTTGTAGGTATGTACTACGAATTCTGGTTTTTTTTTTCATTATAATGGATCTTACCATAAGTTCGACTTTCAATTATTTATTTACTACCTTATTAAAAAAAAATATCAATTACATACTAAAGTTTAATCATAATTAATGCATTTCTTAAGTCAAAATACAGTTATATTTCTATACTGTGACCAGTATGAAGCTAGCCGGGTCATCCGAGTTCACAGTCGCTTCGTCCGCGCGGGCTTGTTCACGCACCGCCAGGACAGCGCTAAATACCTACTCTCGTAGAACTAGAGGGCCTTAATTATAATGATTATAAATGTAAAATTAATTTACACGTCATGTTATAAATTTAAATAACCTAATAACTAACTGCTTACACACTAAAAAAAACCACCCCTTGCCGTTCCCGGTGCAAAGGTGCCCATAACGCTAGCGGCATTCCCACGTTGGATAGCTATGGACAACCTTTGCACCAGAAACGACTCGGAGCGGGCGTCCTCTCCCTTTTGCCTAAGCCGACGGCCTATGTCGCGCACAAACTTTTTTGCGTCCGCTCCCCAGCAACCCGCAGTTTCCACTGCTAAGGGGACAAAGAAGTAATTCTGTTCTAGGGGGGCATACTTCTGCCGTTTCATTGCCGCTTGTGTTTCGGCTGCAGCTCCAGCCGTTCTTCTAGTGCGATTGATATGGGAGGCGGCGAAAGTGCTGACACATGTAGCATCCCACACTAAACACCGCCCCCTTTCCCACGGCACCAAAGTAAGGCCATCAGGTCGCTTGCCATCGGTGCGGCTAAGACCCGGTGGCTCAAGCACGGATGGAACTCCCGCCGATCTAAGAGCTCTCTGTACGATATCGTTGAGGGCATGGTGACGCGGATGCCTACCGGTACATCGGCGGCAACTCAATGCGTGATGGCCGTCCGCACCAACCATGGCGCCGCAGATGCAAACATGGAGATGACACACATCACAGCCCAGGCGGAGAGTAACGGATACACGCAAAGAGTCACCATCGAGTAGCGTACCTAGTTGAGGCGAAGGTAACGCTTGCAACCACGCCCCAGATTCTGACCGCGATACCGCCAGAAGCCGTGCAAGATCTGCTCCAGCCGCCTCACCAATAAGTCGATCGAGGATAGCCTTACACCCTACGTCATCCCACGCGCGCTGGACTTTGAGGCTCTCGGGTACGGTTGCCCCCGGGTTGAGAGACGACCACGCCCCCAAAGCGTCGGCCACATGCGATATGCTCGCCTTGTCGCCATTTATAGAAAGTATACTAGCGACTACGTCCGCTACCCCATGTGCCGACGCCAAGAAGGCCGGTAGGCTCACGTCCCACGCACGCCGCACATCAATACCCCCGTGCCGAATTGGCAGAGCCGCTTGAGTCCACTGGGTTTCGCTCAGGGAGACATTAATAATCGCCTCGATCGAGGACTTAATGGTAGCATCGAAAGATCTGATGTCGTCGGGGAATAACCATACAGGTGACGTACGCAGAAGGTAGTTTATCTTTGGGAGGGCAAAACACTTCTGCATTAGAACCAGAGCTACATGTGCGTTAATCGATCTAAGACGATCACTGGCAAGCAATAGAAGATCCCTGCGAGAATTAAGAGCCTTGGGAACTGCAGAAGGGAAAATTGGTGCACCAAGTAAGCAAAAGGAGTGTGCCCAGCTCCTTGAGGCCCGGAAGAATAGAAGAAAAGAGAGGAAGAAGAGAACATGACGTCGGACCACAGGGGAAAAATTCGCACTTGGCCGCATTCACCTCCAGCCCCAATTCCTTTAGGCAACAAGACGAGCAAGTCTTGCTCCACCTCTTCTGGCTTACCTCCAATGGTCCCATCATCGAGGTACCAGATATTAAGAGGGGACTTGAGCTCGACGATAACCTTGTGAATGGCGAGGCTGAAGGTGAGAGGGCCAAGAGGGTCTCCCTGCTGAGCACCTACTTGAGACATAATACGGTCCGGTCCATGAAAGAGATTGGACGGCGAGTGATAAACTTGGTGAAGAAAAGGATATAGTGCTGGAATACTCTCTACCACTTCGCTAAACAGGACGTCTCTCTCCAAGGTGTTAAAAGCATTTTTCAAATCCAGTTTCACTATGACACACCCCGCATTTTCTGGATCTAATGCAAAAGTTCGCACGGAATGTATCGCTGCTTCACACCCCAAAGGCGTCCCAAAACCCAGTTGATGTGGCTGAAGATGGAAAGCCATGTCCCCCCTCACTGCACGGCACCCAAGTTTGGCCACCAGCCGCCAAAAAGTACTCCCCACGGCTATCGGTCGCACGCCTCCCTCCTTCTTCCGTAAGGCGCACAGAGTCGCCCCATATAAATAAGGGCATATCCGGGTGTTCAACCTCCCGCTAAGCAAGAAATTACACAACCTAGTCAGGGCCTCGATCAAGCGGATCCCACTGTCCCCCGCCGTGCCAGATGTTAATTCCTTCAAATGTGCCGGGCGAATGCCATCCAACCCCGCAGCTGACCCATTGTGAAAAGAACTGATAGCCAGAGCCACATCCTCTACTTTAACAGATAACGCAGGGACGACATGATCCGGCTCCAAGGGGAAACAGAGAGAACGGGATGGACTCGGATGCTTTGACCTTAATGCCGCCAGAGTGTCCGGCCCTGATGGAGCGATTGTGTCCTCGCTCATCAGCAACCGAACTGCACCCCTAAAATCACCCTCATGTACTTTAGCTTCAATTGTCCTTGTAAGTGACACCGACCGGGAGGCCCCCTGAGAGTCATCAGACGATAGATGCGAAAAAGTATCTACGTTGGCCTTGACCTTCGATGTAAGAGAACCTGTACCGGACATTTCAGGAGTTCTCAGGGCCCTATAAGAAAAAACACAACAGAGAATACCACTCATTCACCCCATTAATTGTAATGCAGCTATTAATAACGTCGCACAACTTATTGGCTGCCACACTTCTCGCCCCCTTCGGAATGTGACGAAGAACTCTTACTGACTCCTTAAATGCAACCAATTCGTCCAGTGGACAGCTGTCTGATTGTGGAGTCGGTACTGGAAGTAAGCGCGCGGTATCAATGGACACCGCGGGACTGCGGGAGGGGCGATCGAGGGACATCTTTATGCATACGCGTAATATGCACTTTAAGGCCACGCGACGTAAACACTCGTAGTGAGTCCCGGCAATAGGGGCACGTCGACTCAGACGGGGAACTCATAATTCGCAGAAACAATAATATTAATTACAGAAAAAGAAAGTAAAATATAATTAAATATAATATTATACAAAATAGAATTACAATGGATTGTCACAATATGATTCCAAATAATAACACTAATAAAAACCTGTCAGTTCACGCAAAACAAACTTGAATTACGTTCTAACCACCATTCAGAACATATTACCTCTACACACTTATATAACATCAATTACAATACAACACTGTGAATTGATAAATAGTAAATAAATATTAGTGGTCAATCTCACACAAATTGAACTAGTCCCAAGATGTGTAACCAATGTTTAAATAAGGTGTCATGGCGAATAAACGTCAGTGCGTATATGAGCAGCAGCTGTTTCACTCGTCCCGCCCGATACTTAACACTGGCGACGAGGATGGGATGAGTGAAACAGCTGCTGCTCATATACGCACTGACGTTTATTCGCCATGACACCTTATTTAAACATTGGTTACAAAGCATACGTAACAGTTTGGAACTAGTTCAATTTGTGTGAGATTGACCACTAATATTTATTTACTATTTATTTAATAATCAAGTGAGCTTAGCGGCATTTGGTACAACAGTAATCGGTCGATCGAACAAACTACTCGTACACAAACAAAGCAAAGCTTGTAGGTACTTTGGGTACTAGACGACGATAGACATATTTTTATAGATAAATACATACTTCAATACAAAGATAACATCCATGACCCAGGAACAAATATTTGTGCTAATTACACAAATAATGCCCTGACCAGGATTCGAACCCGGGACCTCCGGATTCGTAGGCAAGGTTGACCAACTGAGCCAAAGTTGGTTGTCATTGATAGTTCATTATTGCTCGCGGAGATTAGATTGTCGGTTCCCACGCGTAGAACTCGTCATGTTAAGCGTTGCCACACTAAATATGCCCAAAATTCATCAATTAGCCACCATTCACCAATCGACTTATTTGATTGCATCATATCAATGAAAAACCGTATCAAGGACATTACTGACGCATAGCAGTATCGATACATAGCGAATATATTGTTTAAAACAATATTTATTTTCACAACGCATATCGCATGTTGTCTCATACTGTCACACACACACCTAATAGACTCTCGTTCGTAATACCTATCTTACCGCCCTTAATACACAATGTTCTATTTTTAGCTCAGTGGCATGAATTGGGGTTCAAACCTGCGACCTTCAGATTGTATGTGGCGTGCCTCATCGCTCCGCTACTCGCTTCTGACCTAATTCACAACCGACTTCCTTAGACTACAGTTCTAGGAATTCAAATTACTCACGCCAGCATTCTAAGGTAAAACTTTATTCACTATCATCTATTACACTACCCACACATACACATGCGTGTACATGTGAACGTACACATAGTACCTGTGTGTTCTTATGTGGGTTAAAATAACAATAGCCCCTTGTTGTAAAAGTTTACTAATTGGAATAGGATAGAAGTGTGATATAGGCAATATATTTTAATAGGGCCCTTTACACGAATTATATTACCACAATAATGCGATGTCAATATTGCCGCTGTATTTAAAACTTGATGATTTGTGCATTAGTATTAGATCAGTTTTTACAGAAATCGTTCAGGTTAAATGAGCGGATCTCTTTTTCTCTGATAGGTATCTGTGTTTATATTGCTAACCTTTGTTTTGTTCTTTTTTTACGTCTGCCCGTTTTTAATTTTTATTTACTGTTTTTATGTTGCCTACCGTGATTTCACTCGACGGTCCCATCGGAAGACCAGCGCTGGCAGTAATGCCCGCATTATGCTGAGATGGGACCATTTCGTGACAATATGTGAAGGTGTACTGTAATTCCATGTTGTTGTGAATGTATTTGCATGGTCACGAATAAACGATTCTTATTCTTATTCAATGGGCTAGCAAAGTATGTTCCAATGCCTTTACAACTACTTGCCCTACGAGCTTTAGACCTCGCAAAATACGTAATTTCTAAAAAAGTAACTCGACAACAAAATTCTTTAATATAATTATCGAACCTGTTTGGTAATTATGTCACTTGCCATACTAAATATGACCGATTTACTCGTACCTATTGGGTGTTCAAAAAGTTACGCTATTACCTTAAATACGACCTGTAGAGGAGAGGAGAGCAGCGGAAAATCCGGAAATTTCCATCCGCCGGCCGGAAATACGAAATCATTGCCGAATCTAAAACGGAGACCTTCGTTTCACTCGGTCAATAATTTCGCCATCGCCTCGACACCTTTCTTGGTAAACAATTCACAGATCATTTTATCTCAACAACGTGCCTCCTATGTATTACTTGTAAAATAGCTGGGCTACGTTGACAATTGTCATTAAGCTGTCATCCAGTAAAATATGTAACCCAAAAACGTGAAGCAATTCATAACTTGTACTGGGATGTCTATCTCCCAAGTTATTTTATTTCCTTTTTCATTAATCTTGATACCGAAGATCGTAACAACAATTGAAGTCAGAAATAGAACGATTCGTTTAAAGCAACTGGTTCGATTTACTTTTCTAAAGCCAGCTGAAAGCAGCAATATGTCGTTACCGGGACTATCCTCGATTATACAAATCGGGAATATTCCCGATTTACGGCAAGTCACTAGCCGAGAGACGACTGTCGTGGTGTTATAATGACATCGGTTCCCCGAGGAGATCTACTTGGAACGGTATTGTTTTTGGCTTTCCGATTTGTACAATACATTAATTACCCTGTGGATCCTTGGATACAAGATTTAAACGTCGTCGTCTAATCTCAATAATGTGCCTTAACAACCTAACATCATCATCATTATCGTCATCAGCATCCTCAACAACTTATAATATGCCCCGCACAAACATCTTTTCAAAAGGAAGAGATTTTATTTAATCGAATGGCATTACGAACCGTGAGATCTTCGAGAAGACAAGTACGGTTGCCAGTTTTTGTTGCACTTTTAGCACCACCCAGGGGCCACGTGTAGGGTAACGGTGGGTACTCCCTACGGACGTGGTGCAACTTCGACCCCCCTTTGTCAAGTGAGTGGGCAACTTGACTGTTAGAAGTTTTCAAGCCGCCCGAAGGTCTTTAACCTGGCTTGACAACTGCTGTCGTGGACAGCAGCCGGGATCAACGGCTTAACGTGCCTTCCAAAGTACGAGAGCGCTCAGTTACTAACTCAAAGCGGTCACCCATCCAAGAACTGACCTGCGCCCACATTGCTTAACCTCGCATACCGCACGCGATACGCGGGCGCCGCTGGGCCACAATCGCTCTGAAAGGAAGGGAAAAAGAGCATTACTCGTAAGAATTTTTGAAACCGTAATAGATAGAGCCATGTTTTTTTTTAAATAAGGTTAAATCTGTTATAATGGCAACCAGTAAATAATGGCAATAAAAAAATGGGGGGTCCTCAAGCAATAAAGTACGTAAGTGAGTCGAACTTGGACTTGTGTCATTACACAACCTGTCACAGAAACTCAAATTTCGGTCCAGTACGCACTTTTAGCATAGCGGGAGAAAAGTGGGCGTTTTCCGCCTCACCGGCGACAAAGGACAAAGGACTCGTATAAACGAGTCAGGCAAGTCGAAAGGATGGGCGAATGATAGTATTTCCGTCTGTAAATAAGGAATGCGTTTGTCAAAAAGATGTATTCGAATTCACAAATTCAAACTTGTCTTTGATTATTTGTTTGACATCATAATCATCAACATTTTTAGCCTAGTGGGTTGTGACCCTGCCTATACGAAACCCCCCTTATTCATAAAACTTAACAAACCTCTGATAGCTAAAAGTTGATTGTCGCTTTCTCACAAACATAAATGTCAAAGTGACAGATAAGGACAAACCAACTTAAGCGGCTTGTTAACTAATAGAGGCTTGATGGACGTTTTTGAATAAGGTGGAAAGTTGACGATTCTGGTTACTAATCCCGGTTACGACAAGTATTTGTGTGATGAGCATGTATATTTTGTTTTTGAGTCTTGGATGTATCCCCACCACCACCACATCAGCCCTAGGACGTCCACTGCTGGACATAGGCCTCCCCCAATTTCATGGGGGGTAAATGCCATAATCGCCACGCTTGGCATGCGGGTTGGCGATCGCAGTATCTCCACCGCACTCTAGGAATGCTGCTGCCCATTCCCCGGTGGTCTTGGTCGTAGTTTAAGGACATAACCCGGGTCCTTGGATGTATGTATGTAGGCATTGCCAGTACTCATGATTTATTCTTCTATGGTTAAAAATTAGGGGACTGCATGACTCTTCCGGATGCGCTAGCGTCTATCGGCTACGAAGCCTACATATCGTCAGGCAGGTGTGCCTAGTTATTTAGCCATTGTGCACTGTCGTAGTCCTACGAGCACTTGATGCCTTTTTTTCTTTATTCTTCAATTTAGGCATAGTATGTGCATCTATGAATGTCGATAACTACCACCGGTTCGGAAAAAAATATAGTTTAATATAATATAACAGTGCTACAGTAGAAAACCTATTTTCGCGATTCATTACCCGTGCAGGACACTATCACTGTCAAAAGTGCCAAAACATTCCTATCCATGATGTAATCGTTTACCTTATAATATGCTTTTGAAATAAGTGTTTGTTTCACTACACAGATTTGAATCAGATTTAAATTTAGAATTGCTAAGTTCAGTTATGCGTTTAGGAATTTGTATCTTTCATGTTATAATGGACCACTTGTTCCATTACTTAAAACTAAAACTACAAAGAAACTTCCAATAACTGACAGAATAACCACTTTCTATCATACTCGTATTTAGTTTTGTCACTAACTTCAGGAACTCGGAGCTTACTTACATTACTACTAGAAATACCAGTTGCTTATTCAATGAAAAACAGTACGTAGAAGTTTCTTACTGCAAGGAAAACTATCCACATTAAGTCAGTACCTGCCTGCGTAGAGAGTATTTTGATACTAGGTACTTTTGGAAATCTACGCGTGTTTATAATATCATAAATATCTGGTTTCTTTTACTAACTTGAGTTTGCACTTGAGAATGATAATTGCATGTAACAGGCCGGACCGGTTAGCAACAAATTTTGTCCAGCTACCAACGTTTCTTTTCTACGCAGCAGTGTACGTTGAAATACCATTATCAGATTAGGTTAAATTGGAACGTTTGGTTGGTGAAATAGGGTCTTGGATGTGGCAGAATAAACATACTTGTAAGCGAACATCTCAGTTAGAACAAAAATATATTTAAGACTACCCTACGCTAGTATTATTTATATATTAACTTGTATATGACCAATCAATTGAGAGACCGAAGCTTCACAAGTGGCCAACACATTATCTTGGTGGTGTTCTTGGGTCAGCAACCTGCTTGAGATTTTTCTGGAGTCACGGGCGGCCATAGGAGACGTTATCTGCTTACCATCAGACAGGCCGTTAGCTTATTACCACCTCGTTCAAAAAAAATACTAGGTTATTCAAATACGTGGTCCCTACTTCAATAATACAAATACTAGTTACTTTAACTACCCAGTAAAAATACTCGACATATATATTACATAAGACAGGAAATAATTGCGGAAGATAATGTGATTAACCTTAAGAAAGGATCGGGAATTGAAAAACGTAGATAAGTGGGGACAGAACGTTCATCCTTTGTGTGGATTTTAATACAATGGGACATTTTAATCGAACGGGGTTATTACACGGTATTGTATGCTCTTTGTACCCAAATTGATCTAAATTCAGGTTATATTTCAAGGCATTTTAAAACATAAGTTACATGAAATACGGTATATAATCGCCTGCGAAAATTAGTGTATCTGTATCAATTTGGTTCTGGGACTTGTATAAACGGTTGGACTTTGACCTTTATCATTATTTGCTAGATTATAGCAATTTTACCGAAAATAATTGGTAGTGCTTTTTTTCTATATACAGAAGGCCAGGATGTATGGATGGTATGTTTTGTATATTGAAAAATTTTGTAATTACATAAACATAAGTTAAGATTTTGACTCATTTGTGTACTACAAAGACACATTATCAAAATTAAGCACGATAGGTGATTCGGACAAACCTTCGCTCAAGGAATTGAATAAAATAGATAAAATGATACAAATTTTATAAGAATCGTGTTGGTCGTATCAACTAGGTACCAGTTTCGACAAAATAATAATAGTAATGTTTTTTATTCACGCCAAAATCATCATCCTCCTAGCGTTATTCCCAGTACAGTGCATCCTGAAGAATGCCTGGGGTCCGCTACCTAATCCCAAGAATTGGCGCAGGCACTAGTTTTTACGGAAGCGACTGCCATCTGACCTTCCAACCCGAGGGGGAAACCGACCTTATTGGGAATAGGCTTGTCAAGTGAGTGTTATTCACGCCAAAATACCATTTTTTTTGTAATTAGGTACACACTTCTGCCAAACACAATGCGGTTTGTTGTCAGTCGAGACTCCAATTAATAAACAACAACAACAACAACACATATTAAATGGTATTTGAGCTTTGATTACAATAAATGCAACATTAACCTGAAATTTTGGGTTTTGGCTCGCTCCAAAATTTTGTAAATGTAAATTGGACCCGGGTATGTCCTAAAACTGCGACCAGGACTACCGGGGGATGGGCAGCAGCATCCCTGGAGTGCGGTGGCGATTATGGCATTTACCCCCCCCCCCCCCCCCCGCAATTGGGTGACGCCTATGTCCAGCAGTGGACGATCTTCGGCTGATATAGTGGTGGTGGTGGATGGAATGTTTTAAAAAATTCCCATCACTAGTTCAGATATTATATAAGCTTCGTTTCACGAAATGAAACTCAAACTTTCAAGAAAGTGTCGTCATATTCCGTAGTTTTTGAGAATAAGGCTGGGTTGCGCCAAACCGTCTGTAATCGTAAGCTGTGTTCGTTAAGGTCTGATTGTATGGAAAGTTTGACAAGTTTCTATGGGATGACAGCTGCCGGCGCCATATTTAACGTTGATCAGCCTGTAATGGTACGTTACTGGAACTCATCTTTAGGCGCCTTCTTGATTTGTTGATGTGGAGGCGGTACGATTTGAGAAATCTGTCAGCTGTCAGTGTCAACCGATACGAATGCAGTACTGCCCTGCTTCTGGGCATGGTATTACTACTGCGCAAACCTAATACTGACAGTATGTCGTCAAGTGAGGAAATCTCACGTCCTCAGTTAACTCACGTCAAAGAACAAAACACACCTACCTACCTATCACATACCTATCAAATATTGCTCCCGCCCCGCCAAGTCAGCAAGTCACCTTAAGAGAATCAAACATCGGCACAACCTCAACGTTTATAATAACGGCGTTTATAAAGTTTAGATTTTCACAGAACGCAATTTGCCTGCTCGAGGGTCATTGTATACGGACGTTGAATCAAATATACTCGTACATTTAAAATGTTACTTATATCGCAAACAAGAAACATCAAAATACACTGGCAAATGAACAATACACTCAAATAGTTCCACAACTCCCCACTGCACCTTAGCCGACAGTTGCAATTTATTACCATTATCTCTATATACTGGTGCTCTTTAAATGTGATCTTTGCCAGTGCCACTAACGGAAAGCATACAATTGTCAAGTTTTTTTTTTTCTTTATTTTATCTTCTAAATTTTGAAATCTTAAAATTGAAGTGTGTTGCGGGCGATGGGCTAGCAATCTGTCACTGCAATATCACATTTTCTCCATCTATAAACCAACGATTGCTAAAATTGGCACTGAAACTTTCGTGTGGTCTGCCTACCCCTTTTAAATCGACACGAGTTGCGAATTACCTGTTCGCACGTGTATCGTACAACGTTTTACAGTACAAATGGCTCTTTGAAGTTTCGACACATGCACGTAATCTGCTGATTACCGCACTCGTGCGGTAAAGTAGCACCATAATGTACGTCCGTAGGAAGTACCCACCGTTACCATACACGTGACCCCTGGGTGGTGCTAAAAGTGCAACAAAAACTGGCAACCGTACTTGTCTTCTCGAAGATCTCACGGTTCGTAAATAAATGCCATACGATTAAAAAAAATACTGTAATAGTACATTACGATACAAGTGCAGAGAACAGGAAATTCGCAACAAGTGGTGATAAATTAAAACACGACCGAAGGGAGTGTTTTAAATCGACACGAGTTGCGAATTACCTATTCGCACGTGTATCGTACAACGTTTTACAGTACATATGGCTCTTTAAAGTTTCGTTATATGCACGTAATCTGCTGATTACCACACTCGTGCGGTAAAGTAGCACCATAATGTACGTCCGTAGGGAGTACCCACCGTTACCCTACACGTGACACGTGTGTGTCTAATAAATAAATAAATGTTGTGGTCCTGTTACTAGGTAATCTATCGATGTATACATATACATATACATAGATGTATGTGTACAGACACCAGCACCAATATCTGCCATAACAAAGCGCGCATAAATATCTGACACGGCTCTATTACTAGGGCCGTTAGGACGTGTCAGATATTTTCGCCGCCTTTGTTTTGGCAGATATTAATGCTGGTAGCTGTACACATACGACAAGCCAGATACACCTCCACGGTACGTTACGTAACTTCTTAAAGGTCACAGTAGGCCGTTCCGTGTCCGGGCCGGTCCGTTTACTGTAACAGCAAGACGCCAGCCGTTGTGCGGCCGGGCCTCGTCCGAGCCCGGTGACGCTCCGAAGAGGTCGCTTTTATTTTAAGTAGGTAATCACAAAAAAGTTTGACGATTGATCCAGCTCTGAAGCGTCTCGATCTCGGCCCGGCCCGGATACGGAACGGTCTAGTGGGAATAATCCTAAAGTATCCAATCCGTAGTCAAACCAAGCAACATCAAAATACACTACCAAACGAGCAACACACTAAAACAGCTCCACAACTCCCCACGGCACCCTAGCTCCAACTGCCGGTTGCAACTAGTTACCATTAGCGCGACACACTGTAGCTAACTTCGCAGCGATAATTAAATTTAATGCCGGTAAAAGTCGCGTGTTGTAAAGTGTTGCGTGTAAGTCATTACTTTATTTCCCGTAGTTAGCACTTAGTGTGAATTGCGAACAAGCTAAAAACAGCTTATGAACTTGCCCCAGGATTAGTCCATGGAATTGACCATTTTTGATGGTGCCATTTGAACCAGTTTATAAGGGATCGAAGTACAAATAGAGTACCATTAAAGGGCAAACATTAGAGACAAATCCTTTTATAGAGGGAAAATGCATTACGCATACCGCTTGGGCGCTGGGAGTGACCCTAGTAATGGGATTTATGAGACCCACGGTGTACTCACTAAAAAACCCCCCCATATGATAACCAACCCCGCCGGTGGCAGTCGCTCCCAAGCGGATCCTTTGCGGATGCCCGGAGGCCCTCCATGAAAGGCAAGACGGATGTTTTGGAGACAAACCTAACTCAACGCTAAGTAGTGGCCCCGAAACCCAAAGCGGCTTCTACAAATTGACACTTGGTTATGAAGTCACACGTAAGAATAGATATCGAACTAACAAAACAAATATTTCTCGGTTTTAGTAGTGAAATACTGTGTCAAGGTAGCTGACATTCAATGTATAAATAATTTTTACATTAGGATTATATTGGTACTTTAATTTTTTTTAATCGTATGGCACAATAACAGAACAATTATTTTTAAAGATTAAGCCTCATTTTCGTCAGCCATAATCAAGATTCGTGGCTCAGGGTGATTGATGCAATCTCAGTAGGCTTCGGAACGGGCACGGCCGCTGCGGCCAATACAAACATCGGTGTGGTTGGGTGGACTCTCCTGCCTGCGACTGTGATACTTCATTAAGAAAAAATATAGTTATCAAAATATAAATATTAGATTTCTTACATAACATAATCATCATGTCAGCCGAAAGACGTCCACTGCTGGACATAGGCCTCCCCCAAAGACTTCCACAATGACCGGTCCTGCGCCACCCGCATCCAGCGGACACCCGCGACCTTCACCAGGTCATCGTTCCACCATGTGGGGGGCCTGCCCCCGCTACGCCTTCCGGTACGTGGTCGCCACTCGAGAACCTTTCCGCCCCAACGGCCATCGGTTCTACGTGCTATGTGCCCCGCCCACTGCCACTTAAGAAGTGGTATTCTTGTAAAAGTATTGGCTTGTGGCGTAAAGACGTACGTCTCCACCTCTAGTTATCACCTCAACGCTCGCCCGACCTTAAACGCTCGCTCCATCTGTCATATGTCAGCCAGTACAGTCTAACTCCTATATACGTAACATGGTTTTAATTTGATAAAATGTAGGCTTTGCAGTTGATATTTCATACACAAATTTTGTAAAAATCATTTTCTCTTTCATTCGTAGTGTTTTTTTAATCAATAAGCGGTTTATATTACTTGAATCAGGATAGTTTTAATGCATAAATCCATCGATTAGTACGTCGATAACTAGAACATCACTAGAGGTGAGATGGTTTGACAGTTACACGTATTCGCAAAGTATTTTTGAAAAGGTGGGGACGCACGCCACGACACGTTAATGTCAAAAACGTTGTCCCCACCTTACACCTCTAGCAATGTAGGTGTAGTTGCTATGGTGGGTGGCCGTCGCGGGCGTAGTTGCTATGGTCGTTGCTAAGGCAATTGACATTTGGTGTCAGTAATATATTTCATGTGCTAAGATGTTTAAAATAGACATCTATAATGTAACAAGAAATCAGTATTTCAGTCTGAAAAATTAATTTCCTTTTGTTGGGGATCATTATTTAACAATGCCTTTGGTTCTCCACATAGAATAGATGTCTTCTATTGTAAATTCCAGTGATGTGACGGACTGGTAACCTATTATGTAAATTTGTTTTGCCGAGTGTTTATGAAAATTAACATGTAAATTGGAAAGAAAATGTGCCTAACACTTTGATGAATCTAATGTCCACCTACCTAAATATTTATTTCATGTTAGCTGGGAGAGGTTTGCCGATGATTTAAGTACCAAGTACTAGTTGCCGAAAGCATGTTAAGTGTTTTTTTATTGCAGGATTATGGAGAAATTCTACTTGGTGATCATGCAATGTAAGCTGCAAAATGAAACAAATACAGCTGTAAGCAGTACAAGGAAAAATATTTCAACCATTCATAATGATAAATATATTCCAGCTTAGTAAATTAGTAAAATTAAGAACCAGAAGTTAATGACAGTATAAGGACCCTTTCAATGCTTATTAATTATTTACTCTTTCTTCATAGGATAGCATTTGTTGTAGATATTATATTTTAGAATAAAATTAAGAATATTTTATTTTATTTTTTATTAATACATTATAAAAACACCAACACAAAAAGAGAGCCTAGTCAAACAAGAAAACCCCTGTGTTGTACTGGGCGAAAAGGTACCCATCACACTTGCTGCGTTACCACTTTGGATCAGTTGGATGGCGATGGACAACCTTTGCACCAGACAAGAATAGAGCATCAAACCCTCTCCTAGTTCCGTCGCCTTCCTTCATTTATGAAGGCTAAAGCGTCAGGCTCCCAGCACCCTATATATTTGTCTCGCTTTTAAATTTTTGAATAAAAACAGGCTGGTATGTTAGTAACTATTGTTCCCGTTATATGTATAATTGTTATATAAACAATTTTAGACATACGCACTTATATACACATATTATTATATCATTCCCTGACCGTGATGGCTCCAACATCACCTGTGGCCCTTATGTGGGCCCTGGGTACTAGATCTCCTGTAGCTTATGAGTAAGTAAGAGAATGTATGTATGTAATACAAGTGGTATCTGTGTATCTTCTGAGCGTCCGGTGAGCGATGGACATCTCTTGTTGTGTTCTCTTATAGCCTTTGATTTTTAATTTTAAGATACTGTAACATAGTGTGTAACCTTAGTTCATATCTTGTTTCTATTGGTGAGTTTCTGTTATTGGCTCCATATTTCTATTTAAAATGTCAACATGTTTAAAAAGCTGTTGAAACTCCTTTAATAAATAAATAAATAAAATGCAAGTTATTATAAGTAATTATGTATAGTTCAGGTACTCTTTAATTATAGTACAGGTCGCCCATTTCTCTAAAATATAATCAACAAGTATGACAATGCAGGATATCGATAATTTTTATGTTTGTTCTTTTGCGTTGTATGTTCTCGATCAGTCATATACGACATCTTATCACTGCTGCCAGTTGTTTTAATTTTTCATTCAGTTCTCGGTTTCTCGGTGATCGGAAGCCGTTACTCCATCATGACAGCTGCAGCATTAGACCCGGCTTGCTGCATGCTTCGTATCTTCCTTTGCAGGTCGTGTTTGTTAGTGCATATGCTGCGCGCTTGTGGCCGTATATGATTACCATTATATCATGTACAAAATTACAGAAAATTAAGAGCATAGAATTAAAATTATATAAAATCAAATAAAATAAAAATCATTTATTCATTATAATTTGCCTGTCGTTGCTATGCGATGCGACCGAGCGCTGTGTAAGCCGGGAAAATATTCTCATCAAAGACATTGTATAGAACTATACGAGACCGCTATCTTTTAAAACCTTGACAGTTAAAATTAAACTTTATGTCTAAAGTCACAAGTCTGTTTTTAAATTATTCACAGATGTAGTGCTAGTGCTTGAAGTTATCAATGCTGCTCTCAAGTGGCGGTCGTGGGTTCGAAACCTGCCTCGTATTAATGAGTTTTTTGGAACTTAAGTAATACGGAGTTTAATTTGATATTTACCATCGGGTGAAGGAAAACATCGAGAGGAAACCTGCATAGATCTTGAAAGCTATTTCTGTTTTGAAACTTGCGTGTTTACATTTTTGATCACTAATTCTGTCATCGAGGTCAACGGTCCCTAATCATGAGTACTTATAGCGGCGGCGTTTCTTTTAGCATTAAAAGGGTAAAGGAGGGGGTAAAATGACTGCCGCTGCGATAAGTACTCATGAATCTCACGATTAAGGTCTGCGAACCGGTCTGAAACATGTCGAGCGATAGTTGACCTTAACAACGTGAATGACCCGTTTCATCATATTTTAATATGTTTGAAACTCACGGGAGCTTTCTGTATACAATTTTAATAATATTTCAAATTAGGGCGCAGTTTGACCATAGAAAATTGTGACGTCATTAGGTAAATTTGCTTACAAACAATACTAAGCGAGCGTTTTTGACGCTTCGTAAAAAGTTGCTGATTTGACTATCAGTAAAATACAGTATAATCTTATACGCCCCGACCGACAGGATTTCAGGGCCCTTTCCAGCGCTCGTATATTTTTTCTCTAACAAATTGGACCTTTACCTATTTATACTTCTGAGTATTTAAAAATTTGGTTTCATTCAAGATGTATATATAGGTCGATTCACAAGAGCTGGCGCGGAATATCTATGAAATTAATGACAGTTACATACATTTTTCGCGCCAGCTCTTGTGAATCGACCTATAATAATTCCTTAACTTGTGATTAACAACTTTTAAGTTAAAGATTGTTTTATTCTTTTTATACCACGTCGGTGGCAAACAAGCGTACGGCCTGATGGTAAGCAGTCACCGCAGCCTATGGACACCTGCAACTCCAGGGGTGTCACATGCGCGTTGCCGACCCTTTAAAAATGTATAAACTCCTTTCTTGAAGAATCCCATACTGTGGTTACTCGGGAGAACCTCGGCAGGGAGCTCATTCCACAACCAGAGCGTCCGAGGGAGGGAGTTCCTCTGAGACCGTACCATACGCGACCGTTTAGGTTCTAAGGTGTGAGGATGAATGCCCTGCCGACGGCGAGCAGTGCGATGGTAGAAAGCGGCCGTCGGCATCATGCTTCGATCAGTAATAAACCTAGATACACTATTTGCCTGTCAACGGCGTCCACGCTCAAGAGTGCTTAAATTCCGTTTAAGCACTCTTGCGTTCACAGTCGCGCGCTAGCCATCGGCGAGTCAACATGCCTAAGTGCTCCGTGAAAAAGTGCAAAAACAACACGTTAACGACGTTAAAAAAGGATGGAATTTCGTATTTTCGATGAGTATTTATTTAAAGTTTCATAATTTATTGAATTTGTAGTTATATCAGGCTATAACACGCTTATAAAAAATATTTTATGTAAATATTTGAAATACTCAAACAGCCAACCAGCTACGCTACTGTCTCTTTCCCTCACGTTGAGTTAGTCGTATATTGAAACGAAACGGAGAACGGACGAATTGGACTATAGTAAAATTTCGAATGAAAGGAGTCGCAGACTGAAAACTTTTTTTACGAAAGTTTACATGTATTGTTTTTATTGTACACACATAATTATGTATGGAGTGTATTTGTAACAGTTTGTTTGTCTGACATGTCGCTCTGCTCAGTATACGTTGTTTAAATCAAAAACTTTTTTACTCATTTTGATACGGTTTTCACTTACATGTAGCTTACTAACCTAACTTACTATTAACCTTGTTACAGTTATCCAAAAAATGAAATTGAGAGAGATAAATGGAGGCAAATTGTAGCTAAAGAAAGAGGTGAAGAATATTTTAAACCAAATGATTCTAGCGTGGTTTGTTCCTGTCACTTTTCAGAATTTAGTTTTATGACAACGCATATAACTGATAAAAATAAACTATGTATTCAGTTTTCATTTAAAATTATTTCTTAATAATTGCCACTAAACTGACATTGATTAACTTTTTTAACAACTCACGCTAATTGGGTATACTTATTTCTGAAAATGCCCTTGTAACATTTAGTTAAAGCAAATTGTTTGTGATGATTTATATGGTATGAAAATAAAATAAAATATGAGGGTACAATCTTACACAAATCGACATAGTCCCAACCTTAATAAAGCTTGTAATATGGCTACTACATAATATATAATACTTATATTTAAATATAAATAAATACATACTTAAATATAGTTACATAAAAAAACATCCAAGACTCAGGAACAAATATTTATGCTCAATTGCTTACCACACAAATAAATGCCCTGACCGGGAATCAAATCCGAGACCTCCTGCTTAAATAATCAGTGGAAAATCAACAGAAACGAAACTGAACCTAATTGCTCTTGATTTACGGTGTACAATCTGTTAACATACGTAATGCGGACTTTTGTGGAAATTTTCCACAATCGTTATGTTTGTGACG
Source organism: Notocelia uddmanniana (assembly GCA_905163555.1). NCBI lineage: Eukaryota > Metazoa > Arthropoda > Insecta > Lepidoptera > Tortricidae > Notocelia > Notocelia uddmanniana. The sequence goes on from LR991067.1 coordinate 24,736,004, forward strand.
TAAGGCTTAATATCGAATAAAAGGAAATGGTACAAAACGTATTACTTTTTTTTGTGTGTCTCCTATACACGCACACAGTCGCAATGAAATTCGGACACTTTTTCGACTTGAATTTGCAGGTGATAGTGTATCTAGGTTTATTACTCGTATTGATCGAAGGCATCATGTTAAAAAATTGTTCTTTCACTCTGTTGATTGAAGACCTCCATAACATAAGTTTTATTCCAATGAGTAGGTACTATCAACAATCTTGTGGTTTATTTAATACATAGTCCAATTTTATTTGTAATATATCTCTCAAGTTATATACGTAAATTTTGATCAAAATAGTAAATAAATTTCCTTCGGCCCGCTACTACAGTAGTCTCTCCTTTTATTTAGTATTTTGTACATCTATGATACCGGTTTAGGCATTTGCTGTCAAAATTTACAATCGATGAGTTGATTTTCTTGTAAAGAGGTTTAGTAAGTAGCAAGTCGAGTCAGAAAAGGCAGCGGGTTGTAACGGAGATCCAACCATGAATTATGTATGAGTAAATATTACTTAAGTCTTAATTTTCACTTCTAATCATTCCGTATGAATTAGAGAAAATGTAATAACAAATCTATACTCAATTTACAAAGAGCGGTAATACACGTCTGATTTTTAGGGTTCCGTAGCCAAAATGGCAAAATCGGAACCCTTATAGATTCGTCATGTCTGTCCGTCCGTCCGAATATGTCACAGCCGATTTAGTCAGGGACTATACATATGTTATATATTTTGATTTAACTTGAATGCTCATCCGGTTTTTAGATTATTGTGTTTGTGTTCTGTACTAACTAACAGTAGTTTTGTAAGACTTTTGTAATAATTATTAACACTTTATGGGCAATGCCTGAAATAAAAAATGGTGTCCTGGACCTTTGGAAGGCGTGCGCGGAGCCGAAGTACCGAGGTACCAAGTAACAACCGAGTACCACATAGCCAACACGAAGAGGCCCTTTTGACAATTTAATGAAATGCAAGGGGTACACCGAGCGGATGCTGTCCCTGCCCGTATCATGGGACGCACGCAGAGACAGCAACACAATTTATTATTATTATATGAGCACTACAATTACGAAATTTGGTAGGAAGGTGTATTCTATGAACCGATATAGAAATATGATGTGAAATTACGAAAAAAATAATTAAACTGGGGGGCACGCCATGTATTTAACAGAAGGGTCATAATTTTTTTTTCAATGCACTTTTGCATGCTAGAAAGTAAGGGAGAAACAATCAAAATAAACAAAGGAGTAAGACAAGGAGACCTACTTTCCCCAAAGATCTTCTCTGCAGTACTTGAGGCAATATTTAGAAACATTAACTGGGAAAGGAACCCTAATTACGGATTTAAAATAGATGGCACCATACTTACTCATCTACGTTTCGCAGATGACCTAGTCTTAATCTCGAACACAGCCGATGCTCTACAAACTAGTTAACGAGAGTGAAGTAATGGGTTTGCGAATAAATATGGAAAAAACGAAAACAATGACTAATTCCAAGAAGATACCAATAGAAGTCAATCAGGGAATTGTTGAGTATGTAGATGAGTACATATACTTAGGACAAACAATATCCATGATCAATCAAATGGAAAAGAGATCGACAGGCGAACAACCAATGCTTGGAAAAGGTACTGGTCACTGAAGGAAGTCATGAAAAACAAGGAAACAAGGCTTTTTTTTATTTCTACCGTTGTTGGTGAGATATTAGCTGGCTGGATAATTTCCAAGCAATGAAGTTTAAAATTCAGAAAAAAATCAAGATGATGTACATTAATAACTACTTTCAACAATTTTTGGTTTGAACAAGATAGATCTAACTGTTTTGAGTTTTTGCTGAAAAAATGTCTTACTCAAACAAAAGGGCTTAAGTGCCGAGAATTTCCTATGAAAATACAACCTTTTTTGATTCAATATATTGTATTGTGCTTTTAAATGTAGATTAGGTGTCGGTACGGAACCCTTCTTTGTGCGTGATCCGACACGCACTTGTCCGGTTTTTTCTTCGTATAGTCGGAATTGACTGTGGTCATTTTCAATCCTTTAAGTTTGGGGAATTGTTTATAAATAAATTACATAGGAAATCATGGGCGTCATTTGAGTATACTTACTCATAGCACAATAGAAACGATGCAAATTGTCATGACAGCCTGAAATGGCTGAAATGAATTGCTGTCTCATTTTAACTAAACCTACAACTCTATCGGTTTTTGTGACAAACTGCAAGATGTGTAATATGTAATGGCCTTATAATGACGCTCATAAACGACCATGAATAAGTCATATCTTCAGAACGATTGGAATACATATTAAACTATGAAGCCATAAAAGAACCATAAAGCGCACATATTTTTGAACTGCTTTTTCATACAAGTTTACAATCAAAGAAGTATCCAGCTGCAAAATGCGACTAATTTGAAAAATCTCAAGCTGTTAACCCCGAATTACATAGCAATATGCGCAACATTCTTCAAGCTTTAAAATAGACCGAGAAAATACTTTTTACTTTACTGCTATAGATCTTAGTCTATGTTATAGGATGACTGCAGAACTACGTGAGACCGCCTATCCAGCTAGCATGATAGCACAATGGCAGATTTTATGGTCACGCTTTATCGTCAAAGTCGGGTAAAAATTGACTCCGACAAACCGTGAAGCTAAAGTATGCCGCAGACCTTACGTATGTACTACCTAAAACATGATATGATATACCTAGACAATATTATCGATAAAATAATACCAATGCGGATGAGTCAATCCCTACCACGCCAATGTCTCGGTCGTTCGTCTCTTCTTGCACCCGTCGCAGACTGTCAATGTCAGAAGCATGTGAATTAGGTGCAATGTCAAATAGACGGACGTCTGGTGATGACTCGAGCGGACCAATGCGTTAAACCCCCGATTACGTATTGTTATTATGAGCCCCGGCGTCAATATATATTAGGGGTGGGCTGTGCCGTCATCGGTCTTGGACGTGCACCCCACCTCTGGCTTGTTTTGTGAATAACATAGAAGGTTAGCGGTTCGGAGGGCTATATCGATCACATAACATAATATTTTCACCAAAACAACATTTTACATCTTTTGAGTTTGTTGGGTCTGAATGAATCAGATGAAAAATTTATGATGGGATTAGTTCAATACGCACTCGTATTTATGATGGGATTAGTTCAATACGCACTCGTATTTATGATGGGATTAGTTCAATACGCACTCGTATTTATGATGGGATTAGTTCAATACGCACTCGTATTTATGATGGGATTAGTTCAATACGCACTCGTATTTTTGCACTTGACTTGCACACAAAACAAAAAATAGCATTTAACCCTATTCTTGGGATGGTATCGTAATACAATTTTTTTCATGCTTTTTACATTATTTTTCTAACCCTTTTTTGCTCTACAAAGCGAAAATTAAACTCACGATTTTATTTGCCAAGAAAAGGAGTAAATCTTTATATGAAACATTTTCAACAAAAGCATTCAAATCCGAACAGCGAGTTTCCGGGACATCCCGCAAATCTAATTCGCGTCCCGCGGGGGCTGTCCAGCGAACCGGGAATCCCGGACTAGTATGCCAATCTGTCCTGCTAGAGAACGCAGTCTTTATCACATAGCAATAAACGTTAAAATGATATTTACGTATCGGATGTAAATGTTGTGTCCGGCTCTTTGTAACCTATGTACCTACCTATATGTAAAGTTTCGATCGTAAAGGGCAGTACCTATATCTTTATATAGTTTTTAGGGTTCCGTAGTAAACAAGGAACACTTATAGTTTCGCCCTGTCCGTGCGTCCGTCTGTCTGCGGCTTAGCTCAGTAACCATTACTACTAAAAAGCTGTAATTTGGCATAAGTAATTCGTACATATCAATCACGTTGACAAAACGGAACTGATTTCGCGGGGCGGAAGCGATATGTCATAGGTATTTTGCTCTTTGACGTGAATTTACCGATGTGAGATTTCCTCACTTGACGAAATACTGTCAGTAATACGTTTGCGCAGTAGTAATACCATGCGCAGAAGTGGGGCAGTACTGCATTAGTATCGGTTGACACTGACAGCTGACAGTTTTCTCATATCGTACCGCCCCCGTATCGACAAGTCAGGAAGGCGCCTTACGCGTAAGTTAAGGATGTATTTTTTTCCTTGCAAAACCCATCATATTGGGTATCGTTAGATAGCTTACTTAAAAATAATATAACATTCATATAACTTTTTTTTTATCAAGCAATCTGTTTGAGTGATATTCATTTTTAAAGAGATTTTTTTTTGTTTTGTGTGTACCCTTACTGCCAGTTAAACGGTTGCTATGGGTATGTAAAAAAAATCATGATAGTACTTAGTGTATATAATGAATTCAAAAGGAAAAATATCACAGCTAAGTAGAGATTATTGGCTATGTGCGAAGTAGGTGGTGGGGGTAAGCTAGGCGATCGTAGCGCACACCATGGCAGAAATGTGTACTTACCGGGGACCACTTGGAGGACACTTTCTTAACGGTTTCCTACGATTCGTTTCGTTTGTATGTATTTATTTATTCTCTTATTTATTTCAGTAAAATTTCCCATACGGGGTCTTTCTCGTTTACTAAAGTAAATAAAATATACATGTGTCATTATTTGACATCTCTGAGTTTTGACATTGTCTCGGGACCTTTGACGTTTGACGTTTCAGACGTGCACATAGCCAATAGGTGAAACACTTGAAGATAACATGTTGTATGTAGTTGTGACGTGTACGAATAGGCGTTTGTTTTGTTTGTGTTGCACATTTTAAATATGTATTGTCTTTTCGAACACGCTACAACTACATACCACAGGTCATCTTCTTAAGTTTTATACCTATACTAGGTAGTTTACGAGTATTAATTGAACCTAAGAAATTTACTTGGAAATGCAAACTTTCGTACCATTTCCATTGATTATTCATATTCATATTCAATTTATTCATAAAACCAATTTACATGTCATAAAGTTAAATAATAATAATATTAAAGTAAATAAAAATAACACATTATGAATTACTAAACAAAATTGAATTTATTAAATTGTTTAAATTAATAAAATTCCATTGGACTATAATTATAAATTTACAGAATATTTTAAATAATCATAACATAACACATAATGAAATTAAAAAATTGAAATAAAATTAAATAAGTAACGTCACATAGTCTTGTCTTTATCTTTATACAACATAAACTCGTTAAAGGTGTAGAACGGGTGCTCGACAAGCCACATTTTTAATCGGCGCTTAAAGCTGCATTGACTAGGAGCGTCGATTATATTTTGCGGCAATTTATTATACACAGCGGGTCCCATACCGTGCGTGAGTCGGTTTGATTTGACGAGCTTGCGACCAATGACTGCAAGTTTTCCGGCGTTACGAGTGTTAAAGTTATGAATCATCCCGTTTGTCTTGTAATCCGCTATGTTCAATCTGACAAAGACAGCTACTTGCATAACAATTAATGCAGGCAGTGTCAGAATACATAACTTCTTGAAAAGTTCCTTTGCAGGCGTATCAGGCGGAACTCGAGCGATACACCTATTAGTCAGATACGTTGTTAGAAATAAAGCCTGTCAAATATTTATAGTAAATATAACTTTTAGACACTTTAAATACGCATAAAGCCACTGGTGGACAGCTACGGAACCCTTCATTGCGAGTGACCCGACACGCACTTGGCCGGTTTTTTATTTGCAAACGGGTTTGCTCTGGGCTAGCATCTAGCCCATGGGTACAAATGAGGTCAAATATGACTCTAGATCACCCAGATGATGCCTACTTGGCCGGTTTTTTATTTGCAAACGGGTTTGCCCTGGGCTGTACCACCACCATATCAGCCCTAGGACGTCCACTGCTGGACATAGGCCTCACCCAATTTCATGGCGGGTAAATGCCATAATCGCCACGCTTGGCATGCGGGTACAAATGAGGTCAAAGATGACTCTAGATCACCCAGATGATGCCTATTCACTAAAGCTTTAAAAGGTTAAGTATTTTTTTTTTACTCTGGATATGTTTGCGCTTGACCACAAATCACCTGATGGTGAGCGATATTGCGGTCTAGGATGGAGCGCGCTTACCTAGTAAAAACCGGTTCACTCTCGTCTTGAAGACCGTAAGGTTGTAGTTTTCAGGGAACAAGGATTCCGGCAAGGAGTTCCACAGCTTGGCTGTTCTCACAATAAAAGAGGAAGCGAAACGCTTCGTGCGAGTTTTTGGAACTGAATACGAGAATATTTTGCCTCTTATTTGGTCCCCTGCGATACAGGTTATGTATGCCTAGTGCAGGGACCGGTTGCAAGATTTGTAAACCCGAGTACAGTCAACAGCAAATTTAGATGATCATTTAAGTACTTTATTGCACTAATACAGGGTGTGGCCTGTAATAGGAGCAAAAAATTAAACGGTACATTATTGAGCTCTCCAGCAATTATTTCCAAATGATCTTAATTGAAAAAATAAAAGTATTTTTTTTGGATTTTTTTTTCGCAAATGTAGCTCTACTGGAGTGATATTAATAACAACTTAATCAAAAAACACTAAAAATTTATAAAAGAAAATTAAAAAAATATCAAAAATATTCTTTCAAACCAAAAATGCGACAACGATTATGAGTCATAACTTGAAGCAACCTCAAAATCAGCATTGACTGCCGCGCTATAATCTCTGGGTGCCAAGATCCATTACTTGAAGGTCGTAACTTTAGATCAAAATTTCTCCCAATTGAAAAAAGATAAAAAAAAATGGACACAAGAGGTTACTGAAAATGCTCTAAGGAAGCGTCCTTTAAATTTATTGCTCCTATTACAGGCCACACCCTGTATAACAATTCTGCGATACGTGAAAGTAGTGAAAGTGACAAGGTACTAAAATGATCATCTACTTTTGCTGTTGACTATACTATGTCGTCTAATTTTATCTTTCTACACACAGTTATTTATTCATAATTCATATGGTTTTAACAAACATTGAAAACACCATATCTAAACCATTATTCCTTATCTAAACTGGTGATTCTATTTTGGAGATAATTGGGGGAATTAGTATGCACATACTAACAAGCATAAATACGTACACATAAGTTATACATGTGTGTATAGGTCGATTCACAAGAGCTTGCGCAGAAAATGTATGAAACTGTCATTAATTTCATAGACATTCCGCGCCAGCTCTTGTGAATCGACCTATATGACTGTTTTGAAAAGAAAGGCATCTTAAACCCATTTCTAAAATGTATACAGATAATTTCAGCAAATATTTTTACTATCTATCGAAAGACCCGTACGTTATTGTGAACGCCAGGACCACACCGGAAGCTTTGTCCCCAGAACTTAAAAGTTTGCTGCAATGAATAAACTTTAAAAGCTCGTAGAGCGTGCTAAGGCAGCTTTAGGAGAGCTTAGCTCCACTATATTTTTACAAAGCCCGAGGCGCGTCATTATGGAAGTTTTATTAAAAAAGCTCGGCTCTAGAGCGCAGCTATAAACACCTCTTTGCATCTGTTTTTCAAGATACTCTTTAACTTATATTATTAGTTTGTTTGAATTTCTTATCATCACGGTAGCTTTACAATATTGTTATAGGCTTCTTATATTAGTATGAGCAAACCAATGCAACACACCATTGACATTATTGCGGAATTTCAACTCATTCCGTTTGACGTCCAGGCTCAGGAGCCCAATTCTCCGGCCGTTAGAGATGATGTCTATTAGACACATCTCGATAAAAAATGGAGGATGTCGATCGAAAATCCATTTGCGTATTCTCAAAATCTCACACACGAGATAGTCTGTCTACTCCCGGCGTTCGAGATGCAACGAGTGATCAGTAGCGATCGAGATGGTTTTATCACAATTTTTTTGACATTTGATCTGCCAGTGGTGGTTAATATTGACAACTTAAGTAGTTGATCGACTGTTTACAGCAGTACAAAATGAACATATTTGCGAAAGAGATTTCGATACATTTAAATAATTTAATGAATAAAGACTTTTAAATATTTTTGATATGTTCAGTGGTGGAATGGCAGTTGACGGAAATTATTGACAGCACTCAAATGTTGCAAGTTGTCTTTGACTTAAAACTGTCAAGTCAAAATAGTTTTTATGCGTTCCATTTCACGTAAGTACATAAACGAGCATATAGTCGTAAATATGTTTGAGGTGTTAAATCACCATAATTTTCTATTCATTTTTTGTAAATTATTAATGCTTTTGTTTTTGACATAAGAGATATTTAATTAAGTGGAAAAATATATAAATTGATTCATTATCATACACTCGATTGTAAACTAAGGCAATCTAAAAAAAAAACGGAACGCGTATTACAATAGACATTGAGATCGTCGGTCGACATAATCTCGATCGTGCCCTGGAATAAGAAATTTCGCTGTGTTCGAAATTTTGGTGAGATTTTTCAATAGACATTGCGTCAATCGAGATCATTTTGAATGGAAATCATCAGTTTGGTTCTTCATAAGGGATCTCCATACCGGGTGGTTGGCAGGGTGCTTCTACCACTGGAAAGCATCAATGTTGAAATTTACCATGTATAAAATAAATACATAAACATAAATTAAAAATGTATACATTTTTCGTATATCAATTTTATTGTAGTCTTTCTGCAGTGAACAGATCCCTTTAAACTAGCTTAGGTTGCTAATCTATACTAATAGTGAAAATGCGAAAGAAACTTTGTATGTCAGTCTGTCTTTCTGTCAGGGTACTTGCTCATAACATAAGGTACTTTGACATGAAGCGGAGTAGAGGGTATTTCAATAACAATTTTGTATACTTAGATGAAAACTACTGTATTTTTTATGAATTAACCTGTCATGATTATACTCAAATCTTTCTTTCTCTACAAGTAGTGGAGTATTTCACTTTGATCCACATGAAAATTGTAATGTATCATACATACATAAGCTCACGCCGTTATCCCATGGGGTAGGCAGAGACCAAAGAACGCCAAATACGACGGTCCTTACATACTTCTTTCGCTTCAATCACATCCATACATCTTCTTATACATGCTCGTCGGTTGCGGGTACTTCTGACCTGGCCCTTTGTATCAACATTTACTTAAGTCAAAATAAATAATAAATGTCGTTTTTTGGAATGCGGGTGTGAGTGTATGTAAAGAAAGAAAGAAAAGAAAGAAAGAAATACATTTATTCGTAGCACATAAAAACATAGACAATAAAAAATAAAATAAAGCAATAAAAATAAGAAAGCGCCACGAATTGGTCCCGACTCAGCATAGTGCCAACCTTACGGTCAATGCTGGTCTTCCGTCGGGGCCAACTAGTGAGATCACGGCGTATAACACACTTAAAAATAAAACTAAACTCTTAATTAACACGCATTGAAATAAAGAAATACAAAAAGCAATAACAAACATTTTAAAGAAACCAGTTTTGCATAGGCTGTGGCATGGGTTCTTGAACGCGACCTTACAAACGTCAGTGCTTGTGCTATGTACTTGTACGCAATGTTGATAAAAGACCGTCTGGTTCGAATGTATGTGAAAATTCAACATTCGATGTATTAAATCCAAATCCAATCATTATATGGGCAATCCTGTGTATTGTAGCAGCCGACGCGACGCGGGCGCATTGTTGGGGCGTGCTTCATTTCAATTTCATTCGCAGGCGTTTTTTTGCCAGAGATAACGTCGAGAGAGTTATTTTAATACAGTATAATGTGGACCCAGAAGGTTTATAATTTTTTTTCAAATACCATGATTATGATTGCTTACTCGCATTTTAAAACCTACTTAGATGGTTTAATTTTAATATTAAAGGTAAAAATTGAAAAAAAATGTGCCTCGAGGAGGACAACTGGCGACAACTGGCATACGCGGCCAATCGCTCTAGCCACTGAACTATCGGAACCAATCAAGCTTAGGCACGAAATCCTTCACTAGTTTCCTCTTAAAATCCCCCAGGGGGGCATACAGCGACGGCTGCCTTAGCTTTGGCTTCTTTTAACGACACCAACGTCTCAAGTTACATTGAGAAATCGTCAGAAACAATTTAATATTTTCGTTGGCAGCGTTACTGCTTATTACAAAATTAGTTTACTATGGGTTTTATACGAACGTTTCAAGTAACCCATAGGGCAGTGAAGTTTTTCAGCGTTTATTGCATATAAAATGAGATTATCCGCAGCATAGCCAAAGTAATCGATACAGTTCTCCGAATCTCTAATCTTGGTGGTAGTGCGCGGGCTGATTGCACGTAGAACCTATTGCTGTTGAGTTAAGGCGGTAAGGTTTTCGAGTGGCGATCACATACCGTAAGGCGTAGAAAGGTCGCGGGAGCCCGCTGGATCACTGACCGGTCAATGTGGCACTATCTGGGGAAGGCCACAATGACCTATCTCCAGCAGTAGATAAGCGGCTGATATGATACATACCATGCCGGTAGCGGAGAGCGGGTAGGAAATTTGCTCGTTTTCTCCTGCGCAGTGGTAATATCATGCGCAGAGGCAAGGCAGTACTGCATTCTTATCGCCCCGCTTCCACGCATCTCGCGCCAGTCAGGAAGAACTCATTCAAATGTAGGGGCGTAATAAACAGCAGTACTAACTCGATTGACAGTTACAGATGACGGTTTTTTTCATATCGTACCGCCTCCGCGCTGACAAATTAGGAAGTCCTTGTGACCTTCTATAGACTAGTAAAGGCGAAAAAGTCGTTCTTGGGAAATTGTATCAAATTCTACGATAAAATTCCAAAACACATTACTGAACTTAGCAATTCTAAATTCAAATCTGTAGTAAAACAAACACTTATTTCAAAAGCATATTATAAGGTAAACGATTACATCATGGATAGGGATGTCTGGCAGTGATAGCGTCCTGCACGGGTAATCTATCGCAAAAATATGTTTTCTACTGTAGCATTGTTATTTAAATTATTTTGTAGTAGCTGACACTGTAATTTTATATTTAACTATACAATGTATATTGTTTTGAAAAAATGACACCTCGCCGAGTTTCTTACGCCGGTTCTTCTCGTGGCAGAGGTATATTTTTCCGAACCGGTGGTAGTTTATTGACGTTCATAGGTGCATGTAATAATGCCTAATTGAAGAATAAACTACTTTTACTTTTTACTTTTTTTCTTTTAGTCACCTTCTTACTCGGGCATACTTTACTATTTATTATGTTATACATAACACTCTCTCAAATGTCTCCCTGGCCTGTTTCATCAGATTAAGGCGAGAACACACGCGGTGGATTTACTCCCTTCCCTCATAAGGATTACCTCTGCTTTACGCTGCAACGACACACAACAACCAACCATACTGTCCCGTATTAAGACTGCAATTCAAATAGCTTTTCCTTAACGCTGTGTTCTCACTACACGTTACAAGGATGTTAAATTTAAATTTAGTCGCCAAGAAAACAGTTGAGGTCGCGAGAAGACATTTTAAAGGCGATTTAAGGCGGTTGCAATATGATTATGCAAGGTTGACGTACAATTTTCCCTGTTTCTTGTACGTGTGACAGAGGGCACAGTAGAATGTAGTCTCGTTCATATTTGGGAAAGAACTTGTTTACAGAAGACCGCAGCCATTTCATTTCATTTATTTATTCAACAACAATGTCAATTGTGTTTGAAATACAAAAAAACTTAATCTAACATCATAAAGTAAAAATACAATTAATATATGAATTAATAATACAAAAATGTCAATGAATATAATTGACATAACATACAGGTAAAAAAAAGAAAATAATATGTCCTAAAATTATAAAAAAAATCACATTAAATACAATTAAAAAGGAAATTTAAAAAAATACAATAATCCTGCATTGCTCTCTTCCAGCTCTGATACTGCAGAATAGTAGCATTTTTTGAAAAGAAACTGTTTCAGTTTTGATTTAAATGCATTGACACTAGCAATCGTTTTAAATTCGACCGGCAACTTGTTTAACAAAAGCCTTAATAATACAACTACTTGTTGTATACGGCCTGAGGTGTTGTGTTCCTAGAGGCAAAAAATGTTAGGGGGGGGGGGCTGTCCAACCAACCAACCGATCAGTAACTGCCTGACCCCAGGCGCACGCCCAGGAAAACTCAGGTACGTAGGATCGCTACTCCCTAACAGCCCGCCACAAGCTGCCTAACGTTGACTGATTGCACTGGAGAACCAGTGGGCGATGGGGTCGTCACATCTCTACCCCTTATTATTATTATTATTACCTAAATAACTATTTCGGCGCAATAATCCAAAAAGGATATTGGATTTTGAAACGAGAGCATGCTACCTTTCCCGAACCTGCTTGACACAACGACTCCTCAAATTAATAAATTGTTGTAATTTCTCTGAAGTATCAAACCTTCAAAGGCTTATATCTGCTTTCTACCAGGCGTACAATCGTTTGCTACCGGCGATGAATAAAAATACACACCATACAAACTTCGGAAACCGTATCATTAATAATAATAATAATATCGTGCTGACAGATCGATTGAAGCGCCAGGCAGTGCTCGTCGACATCACCATCCCCCATGATGAGAACCTCGTGAAGGCCGAGAAGGACAAGGTTAGTAAGTACCTAGACCTGGCACACGAGGTAACCGCTATGTGGGATGTTGATGCGACGATCATTGTCCCGATAGTCGTTTCTTCGAACGGTCTAATTGCGAAGAGTCTCGACCAACATCTTAAGAGACTCTCGCTAGATGGCTGGGTCAAGGGTCAAATACAGAAGGCGGTACTCCTGGACACGGCGCGGATAGTCAGGAGGTTCCTCTCTCTGTCGCCCTAACCACCGGTAGCTTAGGCCCCGCCTCGCTGCCGGCGGCACTCTAGGTTAGGTTTTTTATAATGCTTTTATATTTTGTATGTATATTTTTATATTTTACATTTGATAAATTTATTGTAAAAAACCTAACATGTGAAAAAGAATAAATAAGGATAATAATCGTATGGCATTTATTCTTCGAACCGTGAGATTTTCAAGAAGACAGTACCGTCTCACTGCAAATACTGCAAGTCGTCCGCCCGGCCATCCGTCAGGCTAATGCCGCCCTAACTGAGACAGATCTTTGCTCCAACCAGCTTTACGTAGCTTCAAAGTGCAACGTTTTTACTGTAATTGCTTTTCGCTAAATTACTAAGCGTTTTACAAAAATAAAGATGTTTTTAGGGTCCCGTAACAAAAAAGTACAAATAAATACAATACAATACAAAAACTCTTTATTGCACACCTCAATAAATTACATAACTTATTATAACAGCGTAAAAAACTTAAAACTAGAGGTAAACAACAGGCGGTCTTATTGCTAAAGAGCAATCTCTTCCAGACAACCTAGCGGGAAAAATAGCAACAAACGTATTAAAATACATACAAGTATGTATTTGTACGTAATAAATACGTGCAAATACATACTTGTTTTATTTTATTTGTAAAACATAAGTGTACATAGGTGTCATGGTCTATGTAGTTCGGCAGCACTATGTATGTATGTATTTATGTAAGCACTTTATTGTACACAATTACAGGTTGAAACATAAAGAGGTGACAAAGCGTTAAAGTACAAAGTCGAGCTTATCCCTATAAGGGATCTCTTCCAGCTAACCTTTGAGCAATCTGTGTCTAGCCACGTACACTACACCATAGCGTACAAATTGCTAAAATTATCATTTCATGCAATCTAAATCATGAAAAAGATTAGATAATTTAAATTATTTATCATTTATATTTGGCAAAACAGAAATCCTTATGGTGTGTCTTCGACTGTCCGTTTGTCACAACTATTTATCTCAGGAACTAAGTTATGCTATCGATTTTAAATTTGGAAAAATTCATAGACTTGTTAAAATGGTCAGGCATGTTATCAATATCACATGAAAGGTGAGTTGTAGATTCTGAAACACTTATTTTTATATTTTTATAGTATTCTAGCGGCCCGCCCCGGCTTTACAAGGGTATTTAACAAAAATAAAACAACATTAAAGTTATACACATTTTAGTCAGAATCCCAAAATTTTTGGAAATATAATATAGGTATAGCCGATATCACTCAGGGATAGTGCAGCTTCCCAACAGTGAAAGAATTTTTCAAATCAGTTCAGTATTTTAGGAGCCTATTCAAGGCAAACAATTTTTTATACATCTTGGGTTACATTATTGTAATTTTAGTAAGGATCCCTTGTTTCTTTGGTAATATACACCGTGTCCAATATGTTCGAATACACTTTTTATAGCACTGATTTTAAAAAACCTAGACCACTTTCAGACATTTTTGTCATTATAGTTTAAACTTTATATTGTCTTGAACAAATAACGATATTTTAAAAATGTTTTGCTAAAGTCGTTCGCTTTTAATCCATGATGAAGCAGTTTCGGGAACCTTTTATCTCAAAATATCTTAAGGGCCATCGCCCTAGTGCACTTTTTGCGGCATTGAAACTTTTTGGAATTAAGCGTAACCTAGTTTTTACTATAATTAGAAGATACAAGGAGACCTCCTCGTTAGAAGACCGCTAGAGATCTGATCGCCCGCGTTCAGCAAGAATGGATAGAGTCGTGAAAATCGTAATAGAGCGTGTCCGCCGGAAAAAGCACCGTTCGATCCGAAAATTAGCTGCAGACTTAAAGATTTCAAGAGGATCAATACACAACATCATGAGAGCAGACCTCGGGTGTCACGCTTATAAGAAAATAAAAGTACACGGCATTTCCCAAGCTACAAAGAAAAAAAAATTGATCTATACTTTCCTGGCACGCAGAGGATGAATTCATTTTTGCAGACGAAAAACTCTTTGTATTGAGCAATCTTACAATGCACAAAATGATCGTTTGTGGGCAGCAAACATTTGTATGTTCAAGATGATCAGTGGAATTTGCCAAGATTCCAAAGTGCACCATCAGTGATGGTTTGGGGAGCATTTCGCAAGCGGGATAAAGTTCCTTTGGTATTTATCGACAAAGGGGTAAAAATCAGTGCCAATAGTATAAAACAGAAGTCTTGGAAAAAAATATTGCTCCAAATTTAAGGATGATGTTTGGGAACGGCTACTATTGTTTCCAATAAGACGGAGCTCCATCCCACACGGCAAACTCAGTTCACGCGTGGTGTCAGGCAAATTTAACGGATTTCTTACCAAAAAATGAATGGCCCCTAAGTTCTCCGAATTTAAATACACTGGACTTTTTTGTATGGTCGTACATGCTCTCAAAACTGAATAACTATAAAATTATGAGTTTGGAGCATTTAAAAAAAGTTGGCGTACAAATTTGAGACGAAATGCCGATGAAGGCAGTGCGTGCCGCGCGTGACGGATTCGAAAAACGTTTGAAGCTGGTGATGAAGGTTAAAGGTGGAGTCATCCCATAATATTTATTATGAATATTGTATATAAGGATATCTTTCATAAAATATAGTTTTTATTGCATTTGTTATTAGAACTTTGTTTTAATGAGAGTTTGAAACTGTATTCGAACATATTGGACACGGTGTAGTATAGTCTATGCCACCCGGGGATAGTGTACTCGAAACTGCTTAACAGTGAAAGATTTTTTTCAAATCAGTTCAGTAGTTTCGCAGCCCATTTAATACAAACAAACAAACAAACCAACAATCAAATCTTTCCTCTTTATAATAATATTATTATTAGTATAGATAATTTTTGATTTTTCAAGGAAAAAGTTGAAATAATACTAATTCCTCCCCTATATCTCCGAAGTTTATCTCGCGAAAATTTTGAAATTATTATAAGATTATGATTTATATTGATTTATATACTACTATAACCATATCTCTATCTAGTTTTTTGATCATCATCATTTATTAAGGATTTTCTTAATAGACTAAAGTACGGAACCCTCGGAGCGCGAGTCTGTGCTATTTTTAATAGCACGACGAATTCTTGAAAACTGTGGTTAGTAAAACACTACACGTCTACAGCAGAGCACGTAGGTAGTATTATTCTTCTGTGAGGTAAAGAATTACAGCAAGACCCAAGTATTAGAGGCGCGGATCAAGCAATAATAGCCTCTCAGTCAATTAATTAAGATATTTGACGCACATCATATTAATTGTGTTCTCTTATATTTCCACAATCGGACTACTCTATAAATGATGTTTTGAAAGTGAGAGACTTTCATTTTTCTCTAAATGTAAACACAATTAAACCTAAAATTAATAGAAATTGTGACTTCTTTGGAGAGCAAGTGCTAGGCTACGATGTTTATTTACTATCAGGTCAGTTGTACGCTAACTGTGGCATAAAACCAGATTGATATCAACGTGAAATACGACACAAGTGTCTTATCGACCCCCAATATTGTATGTGTTTTGCGCAAACATCTATTCTTTAGGCCTCCAGCCATTCAAAACCCCTTGTACAAGACTTATTGCACCCTTCAGATCTCCAGATAATCTGAAAAAATCACAACTCCCGTCTCGGTTACAATGCTCTACCCAAAAACCAACCGTAATTCCAAGTCTCAAGGAATAAATTAGCGTGGTGTAAGTTTGTTTGCTGCGTGCTCCCCAAGGAATACCTTAGCTCAACAACCATCAACAGTATTCGTCTTCATTCGCTCTTAATTCTGGGATTAGCATCCTGATGAGGTTTCTCCTAAAATGCTTAAAGCCAAATGTCTTGTGACGTCATTATCGTTATAATGATGAGAGTTAGTGAGTTTGAAATATTGCAGGTTTCAGCAGAATGTTTGAGTGTGGCGAGAGGAAGGGTTTTTTTAAAATTTTATGAAGTAAACTCACGCCTGTTTAAAATGGGTCACCTGTGATACGCGGTATACTAATTATAATTAGGTAAATCTTGTACAACAGAAAAATATCACGGATATCTCTTTGGAGCATTTTAAGGTTCTTTATTACGAAAGTTTTTTTATTTCAAGGACTGACACATTGCTTAACCTCGCATACCGCAAGCGGTACGCGGGCGCCGCTAGGCCACGAGCGCTCCACTTAAAACACGGTAATTAGATTTGCATTATAAGCGGCGAATGTCCTCACTTCATAGCATTCGAGAACCCATCATTCCTCTGTTTCATAGCACAATGAACGCAAACGGAATTAATATGATTACTGTGTATAGCGTTTGTTTGTATCGGAGTTCGACCAAACTTTGCGACTGCGTGAGTAAAGCGGCGCGAGAAAGAACGATTTTGTCGACCTGCTTAGCCTAGTTGGTAGGGACAGGTCCAAATACTGGTAAGGGCATTTGTTTATGTGATGAGCAAAAACATTTGTTTTTGAGTCTTGAATGTTTTCTATGTATTTAAGTATATATTTGTCTATATAATTATGCCTCCGACTTAAAGACGATTGGAAGTCGGGGGACCTACCATAGCTCATATGAGCAAAATGCAGGTGGGGGGCACCTAGTAAATGGTCCATTATACCCGCCCAGGTCTTTCTACCGGGTGGAATACGTAAATGTATTTTCCCAACGTAAAAAAGGCGCTCGTCGCAGATGCCAAGACGAACTTGACGCCTTCGAGCAAGGAGACTGCCCAAGGACAGGGATGCGTGAAAGAAAAAGAGGGAGGCCTTTGCCCATTAGTGGCATACTGAAGGCTCTATAATACAAAAGTTTTTATTTCAATAAATACAGGGATTATGTGGTCAAGGGGATGGAGACACACTGTAAGCAAAACATTGCCTGTGTTGGGAGGCACCCCTCTTCCTCATGTAATACAAGGTAAAAACTTATATACTATGACTCTTAAGTCTAATTTAGAATACATTCCAATTAAAAATTAAATATTATATAATAATTTTAGTTACCTATTAACACGCGATAGAGAAGCTCGAGCTTGGATTTTGTACGTATATAAATATCGAATTGAAAACCACTCCGTAGGTCTTCGCTCTGTATTTGTAAAGCGATTCGAATTTCACCTACGCGTTCATAGTACCGGGCACCAGTGGAATTGAGGTACCTTCGGTGCTAATTCTTTTATTGCAAGGTCGAGGAAGCTGGTCCCACCGAGGTTTGACCTTGTCGACGTGTAAAGAAAGAAGAGAAAAACGAAGTATAAGATGTTAATCTTAGCGTAGGATTAGGTTAAAATTAATATCCACGAACCGTGGACGTTGTTTGATTGCATTTCATGCGTTTGAGAAGTCGCAAATTAAACACCGGCTTTAGTCGCATAACGCTTACCTACATATCCAAATCGTTGCGTTGCGACCAATCGCACACGAGCAGGGTTTTCACAAAGTGCCTCAGGTTTAGTTCGGTCGCAAATGCAGCTTAATGCATCGCGAGTTGAATTAATTTCATACTAACTTTAATGCAATTGTGTTTTGCTTACGCCACATGAGTCAGCGACTCTCATAAGCCATAACAGTCAGATTGAGTTAAGTCTCACTTTGCATTTAGAAACATGACATGCCACAGTAATCATATTGTTTGTCAACTTGAAACACTGTTGTTGATTTTCTGCTTCTACTCGTAACCCACAAAACTTAACATAGGGCTATTCATTATGAGTATTAATTTATGAAATTAAGTTTATCAAGACTATTTAATCAAAATCCGTTAATAATAAAATACCCTGTTGTGGTTACCACTGTTTACTTACTTATAGTTATTATCAGGGAGCGAAACTTTGGTGCCGATGACAGACGTATGACGTCAAGCTACATACAGAGTGTTTTTATCTAGATTATTGAAGAAATCTATTGTGATGAAAGGTACGACAATATTTTGTTCTATTTATGGTATAGGCATATGATCAGTACAACGACAATTTTTATAACTGGCGGGAGATGCGAAAATGATATCAATTGTTTAGAATGTACAGTGTATGTATGTATTTAAATAAGAAGGTGCGATGTTATGTTTGAATTTTAAGCGTTGTGCAATTTTTCGACAACACACGAAACTTAAATTGTTGTTTTTTATTTATCCGTGGTAATATTTTACTTTTTACAAGTAATTGTGAAAAGTATATTGGTAAAATACTTTTTTTCTTATCGTCTTTATAATTATTTTCATATTAACATTATTTTTTTAATACAATTTTTTTTATAAACAATCAAATTTATATTACCATTCTTGCATTATTAATAATCATTGGTCTATTGCAAAGTTGTTTATAATAAAATCATCCTATATATGAATTTGCGTCATAATGATGTCACCGGCACCAAAGTTTCGCTCCCTGGTTATTATATTATCTTAGTTTTATCACGGTATACACGCAATATTGAAGCTATTTTGCGTGAATATTGATACATATTGAAACAAAAGCCAAACAGTTTAAAAACAATAATAATATTGACATCTCAGTATCTATTGTGATAATAATCAGAGTGAAAGGGGCCAATGCCGGAGAAGCTAAAATGTAAATAATATGTACAGTTATATCTAAGAATATTCAACTACATCTTCAATGATTTAAAAAAACGGCCAAGTGCGAGTCGGACTCGCTCACGAAGGCTTCCGTACCAACCATAGATAACCCCCTCTAGATGGCCCCTATGGACGATTTAGTTCGAATCAAAAGTCACCAAAGTAAGCGGTATGTGCGGGTCGCGGGGAGTGCGGTAACGTCGCTGCCATTGGCTGTTTCATAAAGCGCGCGTTTTGGTTCAATATGGCGCTCGCGGCGTAGGGATGTGACGCGTTGTTTATTACCGGCTTTTACCGGTAATACTATTTATTTTAGGTCAACAATTTTACATGTCGTATATGCTCATCTACTGACTTGGTATCTAGAATAATATTTTAGACATGTTTATACATGGTGTAATACAGTAGTACGACTGAAGCACTGGTGAATTAAAAAAAAAATGCGGAATATTTTGACGACCACTTTGGCTTAGTTGGTAGTAGTGGTCCTGCCTATGAAGGCCGAGGTCCCGGGCTCGAATCTCGGCCAGAGCATTTATGTATGCATTTATGTACATATGTGATGAACGAACACGAATATTTGTTCCGGAGTCTTGGATATTTTCTATTTAGGTATTTATTTATCTATATCCATACGTATAGTAAAACCACAAATACTATAATAAGCCACGTCGACAATCTTCGTTCATTCCGACTAGTGCAGACAAGTACCTAATGCAATCGAATGTTCATACATTGGTCATCCAATTCAATAAAGACCTTGTTGCATTATACGTAAGGTAGAATATACATTTTTTTTTTTTTTTAATTTATTGGTATAAACAATTTCAAAACACATTACACTAAATGCGCCAAACTGCAGTAACCAGTTTGACGCAATGACAGGAGAACTAGTGCTCCCTCGCTTCGCGCAGCCAGACAAAATGGCGGGACAGCCAGATAAAAGCATTGGGTCCCCTTCGTGATACTAGTCCTAACTGCTCACCAAGACGATTCGAAAAAACGCAATACAATGGCTCTACCTCTAATTCCGAGATCCGTTATACTTCTTTGGCATAGGGTCCACCTCGTGATATTGCTCACCAAGACAATTCGAAAAAACCCAATTGCAATGGCTAGTTCTCTAACCGATTCCGAGATCCTTTATACTTCATCGAAGTCCAGCATGTGGACCCTCCTCGTGACACTAGTCCTAATTGCTAGGGAAATCCATGTCCTAGTGGTAATACTGTTACTAATTTGATATTTCATTAGATATACATACTCGATATTCCATAGCAATAAATATGACACAACCGCTTAATAAACTTTATAATAAAATAAAACTACAGAATAACTACTTCTAAACTAAATATTCCATTCAACTACACGGATTTACACGTATTAATTTTAATTGTTTTTTTTATTATTATGCTTTTGGTACTAAGATTGTTATATCAATAAACTTCACTGACAATTTAATGTCAAAAATGTAATATAATAAATTACCTTTTCCAATAAAATTTCAATATTATAATAGTGCAACAAAACACGAACGAATACATAATTGAAATCGGGACTTATACGGTAATGTCGAAAGCGTCTCTGGCACATCACTAGTCCGAGCATGTACTTTCGTCAGAAGGGAGAGTAAATTGACATTTGAATTGGTTGGAAAGGGACAAGAATACTTCAGTACTTCTTAATGGCTAGTGTAAAATGAACTCCGCCGGGCAGAATAAAATATGCCTTTTGTAATTAATTTAACTTCCTGTGAAATGTTATTCCGTTATTCCGTCATTTTTGTAGTTTGCTGTTCGAGAGCTTTTCCCACACAACTTTACACAGCAAAAAACCAATTCTAATGGATGAAATCGATTTTAATGCTCGTTTTGCGCATTACTGAGAGCACGACGCGTTGGTGCTTACATGTACTAGTGGTACATAGATGAGGTGACCGTACGTCGCCCAATAATCTCCATCTAGAGGGGGTTATCTATGGTACCAACAATACACACACAATACAATTATTCTTTATTGTTCACCAAAAACAAAACAAATAAACAGTAATTAAATACTTAAATAACCGTAGACAATTGATTGATTGAAATACCAAACCCTCCTAATCTACATTTAAAAACACTAAACAGTACATTTAATCAAAAAAGGTCGTATCTTCATAGGAAACTTACGGCTCTTCCGCCCTTTTGTTTGGGCAAGACAGTTTTTCTGCAATAACTCAAAAATAGTTAAACCTATCTTGTTCAAACCAAAAACTATTGAAATTATTTATTAATTTACATCATCTTGATATTTTTCAGAATTTTAAACTTCATAGTTTAGAAATTAGAGGGGGAGGACACACTTTTTACCTCTTTGACAGCTAATATCTCGCCAACGGTTAACTTAAATGGAAAAAAAATTCTAAACCCCAGCCGCCTATGTGCATTCAAAAAAAAATTACCCCCCTGTTACATGCATGGGGTGCCCCCCAGTATAATATTTTTTCAAAATTTCACATCATATTTCTATAGAGGTTCATAGCATACACCTTCCTACCAAATTTCATAATTGTAGTGCTCATAGTCTCCGAGTAAATTGGCTGTGACATATGGACGGACAGACAGACAGACATGAATCCATAAGGGTTCCGTTTTTTGCCATTTGGCTACGGAACCCTGAAAAACGAAGATCCTAACCACTGATTTTATTTATTTTTATTTATTTAGGTTTACTACGAGTAACAGGTGGAATACAAAAAATATACTTGTAATTATTAATAACACAATACATAAAATAAGATTGCTTGAGTATTTACCCAATTACAGGTAAACACGATATGCATGTAACAGATGTTGCTTACATATGTTTTCTTATCGTAAGTATGAACCCAAACTCTTTACAATAGCAAAAGAAAAAAAATATGTAGAAGAAAATAATACAGGAGAGAAAGAATAACTTTAGTCTGGAGAAAATATTAGGAATTGAGAGATTAACAAAAATTAAAACTGTAAATATAAACACTGACTGTAAAATAAAAACTCTGCGTAGTATTTATACTTCGGTGCCTAATACATATGGTTGCCAGACGTGGTCATTGAAAAAAGAAGACAAAAAAAGATCTGCTAATTGATAAAGTTTTAGATATGGAGAGTAACGATAACATCAGAAAGGAAACAAAAGTAATAGATGTCAGGAAAAGAACGAGGCTGCTCAAGTGGTATGAGGCAAGATACATATGTAGATGTAGCAAGAAGACAAAACGGACAAAATGCTGACTAGAATGGTTACGAAGAGATAGAAAAAGAAAAATTATGAGACCTATTAAAAGGTGGACAGACATTTTCAACCAGAGATGTGGACCCCACCGGTTGCAAGAAGCGCGTAAAAGGGATGTATAAAAAGGTTAATAAGGTTATAAGGGGAGGCCTACGCTGCAGAGGAGACTACTTCCGATATTTGAAAATTAAAAAGTTTTATAGCACGGATGGATGTAGGGGAATTATCTGACCGGCTGCTCGTGCGCTAGCCCCGTGTATCTTTATAATTTTTATTTTAGCGGAACTAGTATTTTTGTATTTTTTCTGACGCAAAATGACGTGTCATCGGTCTAAATGGCGATGGCGGTAACTCATGTTGGAAGCCAAGACTCACTTTTGGGTCGATGAGCCATTGTAGTTAATTTTTATTTTACCGGAACTTTTCGTTGGTTAATTCCAATTCAAGCTTAAAATGATAGCTTTACCTACGGATTGGTCCAGCATTTAAGACAACAATGTTAACTAGCGTTTCGTCTAGTTAGGACAACAAGTTATTTCGGAGCGTACTGAAATAAAGCTCGTGTTGTGACGCAGATTGCTGCAAAATGGCTACACCACTCTAATTTTGATGATTGAGTACCCGGGAGAATATTTTTTTTCTCGAAGCAGGTTTCGAACTTGTGACATACGTGGCTAATCGCTCTAGCCAACTGAACTATCGGAACAATTACGCTCGGTTAGCAATTTTCTCAACCATTTCCCTCTTACAACGCCTTAGGAAGGCGTAGAATCCTGCTGGGAGCCACACATTCTTCCCTCTTCATTTAAATTTATGATTTTCATTACGAGACGTTATTCTTTAATACAAAGTAAATTTTAGATTTCCATGTGTTATGTAAGTATATGCTTATGTCAGATGTGAGCCAAAACACAGTAGAGGAGCGTTTCTTCTTCTTCTTCGTCCCATTACCCTCTGCTGGGGTGTAGGGCTCGAATCAACTCCCTCCATGGGAGCGTTTGTTAAATATTATTTTTAGATCTACACTTTCTCAAGTGGTGCTGGCGGCGGATGGAGAGGATTAGTTGGACCGAGAAAAAATCTAACGAGGAAGTCCTTAACATTGTGGAGGAAAAGAGGTCCATGCTAGAAACTATTGAGAATAGAAGAGGAAAGATGCTTGGACACCTGTTACGACACGATGAATATTTTAAAACTATAGTGGAAGGGAAAGTGGAAGGAGTGCGGAAGAGAGGGAGACCAAGAAGAACATATATTGACCAAATTAAGGAAAAAGTAAACGTCGTGTCGTATCAGGCTGTTAAAAGGAAGGCTGAGGAAAGAAACACATGGAGATTGCTCCACCGACAAGAGCCTAGCTCTTAAATGAATGATGATGACTTTTTCAAGTGAATTTATTGACTATGACAACCATGTACAAACTTTCTCACTATTTGTGGTGATAAGTGGCCTAGCTGCTTTAGCATCTGTGACCTGCATTTGTCCTTAGCAGATATTGTATTTGCGCTTACAGTGGACCCGCTGTTTGTTCCGAACTACTTAGCACTCTGTTTAATTCTGTGTTATATTTTGGTAAGGACGCTTAATCCTATGTTTGTGCTGGTCTCATAAATCCGGGGCAGAGTATTGTGTTTGAAGCCACGTATCTCAATTTAGTGCAGTTTGGGTATTTTAATCACGCATTTGAATTTCTTTTGTTTAGAAGGATAACGATTAAAATGTAACTTAAAAATGTTTAAAAATCCTTTAAGATAAGGTCTTAAGGGTGCTTTGACGTGTCCACTAGCGATTGATCAGTAAGTTAGTGCATAATTGCCCACGTGTACAACACTAGTGTAAAGTCGACCAAAGCAGATCAGGGTCCATTACTAGATTAAATTCATTCGTGTTCAACATTCTATTAACGGTTATTTTTTGTTAGTATTTTTTGTTTATAACTTTTATAAGGCAATAAACTATTTCTTATTCTTATTCTTATTCTCAAATTTGCCCTATTTTATCTTAAGCTAGTCGACCTAATGATGCGTCTACAATTTACGTTTAGATTTAACATACGAGAAGTAGCATAAGTATGATCAGAGACGATACAAAAATTTAAGCTACTAATAAACTGTGAATTCGGGAAATAGACCTTCAGGAACGAACTTAAATAGACAAAAGGTTCAGTGTTAGGCGTTAAGCGTTACTTAAATTCTGAGAGATACTGTATTTGTGCTGGTACTGAAAGCTTAGCTGTAAGAAGAAACGAACCTACAAGACAACATAGTTAAGTATTAATTTGATTATTCCGGAGGCCTAAGCATCCAGCGTTCATTGGCTACCTGGACTGTTTTTCATTAGGTAGACCGTATAGTGATTTGCCACTGTCGTAGTATATTTTTATAAACGCACATTTAGAGGACATCGTAATGTTTTCAATTTAATTACAAGTTAAAGTTTATGCACACAAATAATCATAAAAATAATGCAATATAATGTACCAACTCAGCCGCCTATCGAAAAACATTCTCTTACTGCAGTTCTCGACCGCTAAAAAGAAATAAAAATATAACGAATTCTACAATGTCCCATGGCGTACCAACAGAAATAGAATATAGTTTATTTTATTCCAGAGTTGCCAAAAGCCAGCGTGGCAATTCAACCGTCACGGCAACACCCCGGGGATTCACTCGAGCATTCCGTTCGTATCAAACATGGCGTCCTTGAATTTACCTACCGTCAAAAAAGGTTAGGTGCAATGATATAAAACTATGGAATAGTAATTGCACTGTTTAGGAAATGGCAAAAATGAGTAGATTTAATAACCCCTACGTACTTCCTTTTGAATTAAGTTATCCCGACAGCGAACTCGCGTGATAGGTTACCATTAGGTTTAAGACTTAGTTGTAAGAATAGCAGTGGTTTCGCTGTGTATCAAAATGTACTAAGTTTGTATAAATTGTCTCAATTTTGTAATCTGTTTGTGTTGTTGAATATTCTTACACAATTGACGACCACTTTAGCCTAGTGACCCTGTCGAGAGGCGTCTTTACCTATGGTGCATGGTGTGTGCATTGCACACGGGCGTAGCGGTCCTAGGGGGCGCTAGGGTTATGTTTGCACATTGGCGGCTACATGGGCTAGAGATGCCTCTGACACTGTCTTCGTAGCTGCTGGTCCCGAGTTCGAATCCCGATCACGTCATTTATTTATGTACTTACTTACTTACTAGGCTCGCTCGACGACCCGACGAGGATCTTGGCCTCAGACACAAGAGAGCGCCACTCTTCTCTATACTGCGCCACATCACGGCAGTCGGGTACTACGAGGTTAGCCAGGTCCTTGAGGCCGTCACTCCAGCGGTATCTGGGACGACCAACTGGACGTTTTCCATTGGGCCGGCCCACATACGCTCTCATCACTGACCGATCGTCTCCCATCCTCTCCAAATGGCCGAGCCAGCGGAGTCGCGCTGCTTTTACTGTGCCCACTATGTTCGGCATGTCCACCAGCTCTTCCAGCTCCCTATTCCTCCTGCGTCTTCAGTTCCCGTCTTCACTTTTGGTTGGCCCCAGAATCTTCCGCCAGATCTTGCTCTCTTCTTTCTGTGTAAGTGTCCAAGCCTCACACCCGTACATTTATTTATGTGATGAGTACAAATCATTTATTCCTGAGTCATGGATGTTTTCTATGTACACATTTAAGTATTTATTTATCTATATGTAGATATGTATATCGTCGACTAGTACCCACAGTTTACGCTTTGCTTAGTTACGGACTAGGTCGATGTGTCCGAAAAAAATATTATTTTTTTTATATTTAATTTCTAGTTTCTACGATTGATGTCGTTGCTAGGCCGCACAGGAAACCCCGCAGGGACAAGGCAACATGCTGGTTCACAAGACGCCGGTAAATTATATACAGCAGGAGTTGACGACCCATCGCTTCAGGAGCAAATCTTTTCCAATTCCCTTCTTACTGTGGGGCTCACCAGGTATCTAAATAAGCGGGATGGCCACAGCGTTAATAACACTACAAGTTGGCACTTTGCAAGCATGTATTGCTGGTGCTGTGGAAGGTCGTCAAATCATCCAAAGCGGCGCGGGAATAAGAACAAGAGACTTACATTGTTACTCTCTGTTGACAAAATACACGAGTTTTTATTAGCAAAAGCTTCTGCTAACGGAATTATGATTTTTAAGCCGTTTTTAGGGTTCCGTAGTCAACTAGGAACCCAAATAGTTTCGCCATGTCCGTCTGTCTGTCCGAGGCTTTGCTCTGTGATTGTTAGCGCTAGAAAGCTGCAATTTGGTATGGATATATATATCAATAAAAGTGGCAAAGTCGTGTAATAGAATTTTTAATGGTGTTTTTTTTTTAACCCTATAGTGTGGGGTGTTGTTACATAGGTCTTTCAAAGTGAATACAGGTCTTCATAAATCATTTTTTGATAAAGTGAATATTTTCGGAAATATTTACTCCATAATAAAAATATGTCCCGCCCCCCCTCTAACTCTTGAACTATAGGTCCAAAAAATATGAATGGAATCATGAAAGTAAAGCTTAATAAAGTATTTCAAGGAAAACTATAGTGGACATGATCAGTTAAGCCGTTTTTGAGTTATCGTAAAAAGTCTTCCTTTCTTAGTAAAAGACGTACGAGTATGAAACGCTGCGAAACTATTCCCTTTTCCTTGTAATTGTTTTTTTTAGAGTAAGTTCATTGGGAAACTACGGAACCCTACACTAAGCATGGCCCGATATGCTCTTGGCCGATTTTTTACTCCTGTCATTCTTGAATTTTGCCCGCGCGTCTGTGTATCATCGCCAATGTAAAACAGCGACATCTAATATTAAGTTCAATATTAAATGTATGCAATATACATAATTTGGTTGCGTGAAGCCAAATATTTCATTAGGCAGCCAGAATTTGAGGTGGATCACCGGATTTCAGCCAAATAAATTTTAACCCCGTGCGCAATTCGGACTCCGCTATCCGATTAAATACTTTCCACGAAATGTTACAATTTTGTGTACGAGACCACCAGTATTTTAGATTTTATTTTAAATTTATTTTATCTCAAAAATAAAGATTTCAAGCACATTTTACTTATCTGCCAAACTGTATGCCAGTTTGTTTACAGAAAACATGTATACCCTCAATGTATTACGTATTTGAGTTATAGATATTGTTAAATGCTCCTATGTACTTAAATATATAATGCTTACTCGATTAGGACGGACAGCTGGCTGCGCCGCACGATCGAACTGGTAAAATGCAGGTATTTAGTTACTGTGATAGGTTAGGTAACCAGCTCGGGTCGTACGACGAGACCGCTGGCCGCGCCCGACCCAGTGCTGCAACTAATTACATGTGTTTGTGTACACTATAATTCTGGAACGATGACGACATTCCTTATAAGTACTTACTCACAACAAATATAAGAATATCCATAGACTATGTTATGTTTATAACGGGCTTTACATTAATTTTAACTTGCACTGTTCGTACTGTAGCTATTTGAGTACTGTATCTGCTAACTCCTTCGTCCTTTCTCAAGTTCGGCATTCTCAGTTTAATTGCCGCGACTGTTTTTATCCCCTGCTTATTTCTATATAACATATATATAAAATTTCAAGCTATTTAAAATGGTCATTTACATTAGAATTACTGCTAAGAACGAGGGCAACAGCGCCAAAATATAGGGAACTCAAAAAACATAATATACATAAATACCCGGTCAGGTAAATACCCGGTTCCTAACAGTCATATAACATTTATTTTCTATTTTATATATTTTTCAAAACAATTGACAAAATACTTAAATATAAATACAACGTCCCGCGAAACTGTTAGCACAGTTTAACTGTGGGATCCATGAATCTTAATTTTTTTTTATATACCCCGTCGGTGGCAAATAAGCGTACGGCCCGCCTGATGGTGAGCGGTCACCGCAGCCTATGGACGCCTGCAACTCCTAGGGGTGTCACATGGGCGTTGCCGACCCTTTAAGAATTTATACACTCCTTTCTTGAAGAACCCCATACTGTAGTCCGTCGGGAAAACCTCGGCAGGGAGCTTATTCCACAATCGGAGCGTACGAGGGAGGAAATTCCTCTGAAACCGTACCGTACGTGACCATTTAGGTTCTAAGGTGTGAGGATGAATGCTGCCGACGGCGAGTGGTGCGATGGTAGAAAGCGGCCGTAGGCATCATGTCGAACAGTTCTTCGGAGCACAACCCATTATATAAGCGATAGAACACGCACAAGGAGGCAAAATTTCTCCTTAAACTCAAAGCCTTAATAATCGGTGGTCAAGCCCGAAACTATAAGTATAATCAATACTGATCAATGATCAATTTAATTACATTGGCAGTGTAAAAGCAGAAGCATTCTTCGAGATATTCGAGAACACGCACAATGAGGCAAAGTTTCTCCTTTAACTTAACGGCTCAATATCGCTTGGTAGTTTGGGGTCGTAAGATTCTTACAGCAGGTCTCTGAAGAGTCAAAAGGCCCAAGCTGGTAATCAGGTGCTCCCCAAAGGCGAAAGCACTCCATGTGGGGACGGACTTGGTAGACTAATATAATCTCATACCAACTTCTATCCCTAATATTGCTGGTAAGGTGTAGAAATGAGCGAGATTCCGCTGTGCCCTATCCACTCTGCCCAGCCTAAGTATATGTCCCCTGCTGGGCACAAGTTTCATCGTGGATGCTGGACCAGTGTAAAAAGCGTGTCTGTTTACCGCAAAAAGTATCTAAGTAGTAAAGCTCATATTTCTCGCCTGGGCAGCTTTTTTCCTTATACAAAGCCCAAGTCCGATCATGCATGGAGTATTGTAGTCCCAAACGTATGGCTCGGCTAAGTACTAACTTGCCGCACCCGGCTCGGTGGACCGCAGAACCAGGAGGCTCATTGGCGGCAATACGGTAATAGGAAATAAGCTGCAGAGCCTAGCACATACTCGTAGACGTAAAGTAGCACGTCTGTACGTCTTCTACAGATTGTAACTTTGGTGAGTGTGCTAAAGGAGCTCCATGAGCTCATACCGCCTTCCCCGTTATTCCATCGCGGCTGGCTGGATACCATCCTTACCTGGTCGAAATTCCTCTAATTCGAACCAAGCGCTTTGCATAATCCTTCATAATGCGCACTTCTAAGGTTTGGAATTCTCTGCCGGCGTCTGTATTTCCGAGTTCATATAACTTGGATCTTTTTAAGGCACGAGTGATTATGCATCTTCCAGGTGAGCTGAGCTCCCTTCATCGTCGGCCTCATCTTTGCCCCCTGGCTAGATGGTGGCCAAGATCAATCCCATTTTTAATAAAAAAAAAGAATAGGGTAAAGCAAAGCAATTAAACACAAGAAAATTAAACAGACCGTAATGAAACACTTAATCCTTTTAAACGTGATACCTATAAAGATTAAGAAACCAATTAAATATCTCTAAATATTTTACGCGTTTAGAAATATAGTATTTTAAACACGTACGAACGAAATACCTAGATTAGTCCCGACTTAATTAATTGAATGCCTAAAGGGCTTATCAAAGCGACTTTTGAAGGGTCTCTTTATAAATATAACAGGAGTAGATTTTCGCATAATGACAAATTAAACTTCGTCTGTAATTAAATGTATATATTTTACTTATTTCTAGATAAGGTCCATGTAATACTGACATGACTGAGCCATCGTATCGGTCGGTCATCGCGGCCTATGGACGCCTGCAACTCTAGAGGAGCCACATGTGCGGTGCCAACCCCTTAAAATATTATACACTCCTTTCTTTAAGAAACCCATACTGCAGACACTGTAATCTCGGCAGGGAGCTCATTCCACAACCGGACCGTCCGAGGTAGGAAATTCCATGATATGTTTCGAACTCTTCGGGAGTCTCTCAGGACGAACTACCGAAGAATTGGAAACATGTCGCCCGGAGTGACAGTTAACCGTTTTAGTGATATAGTTTTAATCAAGACACGCGATAGTTTAAGTTCTATTAGTTCTGCAGTTAGCGAATTACTAATTATTATTTAATTATAAAATCGTAACAAATAACATTAATACACGATATATAAGTACAATAATAATACACGATATCTATAAAAAATGTCTCTAGTTTGCTACAGTCTTTTGTTTTTGCGCCGAAATTCCGGGCTCTTCAAATAAGATATTAGTCGGGGAATTTTTAATTAAATTAATTGGTTTTAAGGAACTTACTCAATGTTTTTCAGTTTAGAAAAAATATCAGAAACCAGCAGGGTAAAAGTTTTCATTATGATGTTACTTAGACAGTTACACTGTATATTTTTGCTTAACAAAATGTAAGTAAAAATAGAGCTCTAAAGAAAAGGTAATTCGGGGGTAAGTAACTGCCATTCTTTACAGAGTTCCACGGCTGCGGTGTTGGCAGACCAGACGGGTGATTAACGTAACGCTTTCGATTTGTCAATTTCAAGGGAAAATGACAGTTAAGGATAAGAACCGTTTATTCGTGACCAAAAAACAAACTCGCAACAACATAAGATCATAGTACACAAACATATTGTATTGTTACGAAACGGTCCCATCTCAGCATACTTAATGCGGGCATTACTGCCAGCGCTGGTCTTTCGAAGGGACCGTCGAGTGAATTCACGGTAGGCAACAAGTTGGTCTTGCACCAAAAAAAAGAAGAAAACAATAATCTGTACTATAATATTATAAAGCTGAAGAGTTTGTTTGTTTGAACGCACTAATCTCAGGAACTACTTGTTCGAATTGAAAAATTCTTTTTGTGTTGGATAGTTCATTATTTGAGGAAGGCTTTATATAGGCTATATAACATCACGCTGCGACCAATAGGAGCAAAGACGCGGACGAAGTCGCGGGCAACAGCCAGTAATAACATAAAAACAGTTAATGAAAATTAAAACAGGCAGAATGAGAACAGAGATAGATGTAGCTAGCGACACATACATTTATAAGAGTACTAATGTGCAGGGCTCGGAACCGGTTAATCTCAAAATCCTGAAATAGCCAAATATTTTTAATTAGTTTATGCTCTTTATGTAGGACTCAATAATGTATTTGGGTTATTACTTCATAGCGCTTAGCTTCATAGCGAGTTCGGCCCGCGAGCGCTCAGCGTGTGGACGTGCGATAATAAATCGAGTATAGCTGTTGTAACCTATTGTACTCGCGTTGTGTAAATACTTAGCAAAATGAACAAATGCAAAAAATGTAAACTTTTTGTGTCAGTGAGCAAAGATGATTTGGTGAAGTGTACAAGTGGATGTGGAACTGTCTTCCACAGGAAGTGTATGCTAAACAATAAGCAGTTCTCACAAACCTCCCTTTGCGAAGAGTGTCATAAAAGTAGACACCAGCAACCACCGACACTTAATGTGAACTTAAGTGAAGATTCGGGAGAGAAGGTGTTAGCGGAGGTCAATAAAAAATTGGAAGTACTCTTCAGTGTACAAAAGAAAATAGACGAACTTACCAACAACGTGGAGTTTTATGCCGAGATGTACCAAACATTAATTGAATTTAAGGATGAGTCTGTAAAGAAAATCAAGGCACTAGAGCAAAAAAATGTATATCTAGAAAAGTGCAACAAGGCCTTGGAGGAGCGAGTGCAGGACCTTGAAACACAAGAAAAGGAAAAAAACCTTGAAATTCACGGACTAGAGGCCCAAAACAGTGAAAATACTGTTGCAGTGATAAAGGACTTAGCCCAAAAATTAAACCTGAACCCTAACGAAATCGAAGACGCACAGAGGGTAGGCCAAGAAAAACTGGCCGCCGCGGCCGCTAAGCCCAAGATAGTACATGTAAAATTGAGGTCTAAAAGCGCCCGCGATGGCTGGTTGGCAGCCAGGAAGGAGCTCAAAATAACAAACAACCAAATTTTTAACAACGGCAGCGATAAGAGAATATTTATAAACGAAGATCTACCTAAGCATAAACGTCAGCTACTATGGACCGTTAGAAACTATCTGAAACCGAAAGGAATTCAGTTTATCTGGGTTCAAAATGGTAGCATTCTTGTAAAAAAGAGTAGCGAGGAAAAAAAGATCTACAACATCAGATCCGAAGCTGATTTAAGCAGGTTCGAGGATCGTAAATAAGGCATTTAGCGCAAGGTGTACACACTAGGTGGTTTTTTATTTATTTAAAGTGCTTCAAACTGAAGAGTTAACATCAGATTACGTCTACAAAAGATACTATGACGTACAAACATTAAGTAACGATTTACCTAAAGCTAAACAAGGCGTGCACATCTTTCACTTAAACATCAGGTCCCTCAGGAAGAACTTTAATGAGCTTTTAGTGTTACTAGGGGCTAATGAGTACAAAATCGACGTAATAATACTAAGTGAGATAAATATTAAGGCAGATGAGCTGAGTTTGTACCACGTACCAGGATATAATGCACATGTTCGATCTAGAGAATCTGAAAGAGGAGGCGGATTAATTATATATGCAAGAGATAGTCTGAATGTCAACGTACATAAAGTTAGCACACGAGCTGTAGAAACGCTGCATTGCGAGCTTAAGTTGGGAGTGGGTATTCTTCACATATTTACCATATACAGACCTCCTAATAAAAACAAAATACAGTTTATAAACGAGTTGAAAGCACTCATAAAACGTATTCCGGCAACAGATCGAGTCATTGTAATCGGAGATACAAATATAGATATTTTGAATGATGTCGTAAATCCAACCACTTCAATGTACAAAAACGCCCTGTGTGGATGCGGCCTGCAATGTGCAATACCTAGCGCAGAGATAACACGAGAAGCGATAGTGGACGGCCGGTACGACGCGTCATGCCTGGACCATGTATGGGTGCGAGCGGGACGGGACGTCAGCGCGCTCACCTCGTACGTGCTGGAAACACGCATCTCGGATCATCATGCCATCGGGATTGTGTTGGACCTAAGAGTGAGTGAGAACAAACAACTGCAAGATTTGCAAGCAGGCCGTAGTACCTCCCGCGAAGTGATTAGCGAAAAACTTGTTAAACAAAAGTTAGATGCATTTGACTGGTCTCATTTACTTGCAATTACATGCCCGCTCGTTTTGTTTCGGACACTCTGTTTAGTTTTTAACCGTATCTATAAGGAAAGTACCATTGTAGTTAAAGTGCAAAACAATAGCAAGAGGAATACACAGCCATGGATAGACAATTATTTATTTAAATTGTTAATGCGTAGGGATTATTTATTTAGGGTATGGAAATCACAACCAAAGTGTATGACTAAAAGACTGGAATATACCAAGTTTAGGAACAAAGTTAATAAATTGGTGCTGGAAGCTAAAAATAAATATAGACAATCTGAAATATTAAAATGTAATGGGGATATAAGGAAAATTTGGTCGAATATCAACTCGTGGCTGGGAAGGGGTAAAATTAGCCTAGACGGTGTTATACTTAAATACCTAGGCAAAATAGGAATTGTCAGTCAAATTTGTACAAATTTTACAAAAACATTTACGCAAGAAATAAAAGAGATCAAACATGTTTGTAACATAAAATTTCTTGATAGAAAGCAGTATGTTAGACCGTGTGACGTAAGCTTTAGGTATAGTAAGGTGAGCCCCGCGGACGTGGAAAAGGTTATTAATGCATTGTCCTGTGACAAGGCAGCTGGAGCGGACGGGATACGTGTTAAAGACATCAAGTATCTTCGAAGTCAATTAAGTCCTATTATATCTAACCTAATGAATGCCTGCCTGACTGGCGGTGTCTATCCCGATCAGCTAAAAGAAGCGATTATAAGGCCCATATACAAGTCCGGGAGCCATTTAGAGTATGTTAACTATAGACCTATAGCTATATTGTCTGTTATCGATAAGATTATAGAAAAAATCATTGTCAAACAAATGAGTTCGTTCCTGGAGCGCCACGAAATACTTTCAGACACTCAACATGGTTTTAGGAAGGGGCGCAGTACTGTTTCGGCCTTACTAGGTTTCGCCGACTATGTGAATGAATGTTTAGACTCTGGTAAACAGCTGATAGCTCTTTTTATAGATTATAAAAAAGCTTTTGATACTTTGGATCACGATATTTTATTAAAAGCAATGGACGAATGTGGAATTCGCGGTCCCACAAATAAGTGGTTCAAAGAGTTTCTAACCAATAGGAGGATACGCACGTGCGTCTCGGGTGTGACCGGGGAAGCAGCGGTCGTGGAGCTCGGGGTGCCGACCGGCTCGGTGTATGGTCCCGTGGGATATGCGATGCATGTCAACAGTGTATCCAATGTGGTTAGTAAGTGTCGAGTGTATATGTATGCAGATGACATGTGTCTACTTTATGCTTCAAAGGACTCATTAGAGATACAGAAGTGTGTTCAAGAGGATTTTGAAAGTATCACGAGGTGGGCACATGACAACGGAATTATCCTGAATTTCTCTAAAACTAGATGCATGCATATACACTCGCCATACAATCAGATAGCTAAAACTGTCGATGCACAGAGTTTGTATATAGTAGGACATACATACGATTGTCTACATGTTAATAAGTGCAACTGCAGCTGTGACAGGTTAGTATACGTAGAAACGTTTAAATACCTAGGCTTAACAATTGATAAGAACTTTAACTGGAAGCCACATGTAAACGAGTTATGTAATAAACTAAGGTCTGTATTGGCAAAGTTCTATCAACTAAATAGTACATTAAATAAAAAAACATTGCGAGTTGTGTACTACGCACTTGCCGACTCGCTGATTAGCTATGGTCTTATTGTTTATGGTCGAACATTTGTAACGTACATTAATGATGTCAAGAAATTACAAATTCGATTAACAAAGTTCCTGGTTAGCAAAAAAGTTAAGAGAAACTGCAACAAAGAATATGACAAGTTGTTTCCCTTATGTAACATCTTACCAGTAGATAAAAAAGTTGAATATTTAATAGGATTAGAGCATTATTATAGTGACGATCACAAAACAAGAATTTGCAATAAGTATAACACCAGAAGTGTAAGAGAAAATAAATTAGTACATAAAAAAACAACAAATTATTATGGCGAAAGAACGTCGAAATATGTAGTACCAAAAATATTCAACAAAATTAATATACTAAGGCAAAGTCCAAAAGTAGGTAAAACTGTATTAAAGTCAAAGTTAAAGGGCTTACTTCTTAATAACACGTCACCGTCAAAATAAAATCTTGTTAGAGTGAAGTAAATAGGTTAAGTTATACTTAATTTTAAGCTAAGCATAAAAATGAGCGGTCCTCGCCATCAAACTTCACAGTTTGGCGAGTTTTATTGTATGTAAAATTTAATGTATTTTTCTTGAATAAAAAAAAAAAAAAAAAAAAAAAAATATTGTTAGATTGCCTGATTAAACATGAAATAGAAGACGAAAGAACGATAAGAACTAAAAAATACCGGTATTTTTATATGGACAGAATACCGGTTCCGAGCCCTGCTAATGTGAGACATCTCTTCTTCTCTTCTTCAGCATATTTGCGTCCACTGCTGGACATATGCCTCCTCCATGGATTTCCAATGACTTCTAGACGTAGCAGTTCTGGTCCAGGGTGGCCCTGCCGTTTTTTTGATGTCGTCAGACCATCTGGCTTGCGGCCTTCCCACGCTACGACTTGCCGCTCGAGGTCTCCAGGACAGCACCCGTTGGCTCCATCGGTCATCGTCTCTTCGGCAGATATGACCGGCCCATTGCCATGTGAGACATATTAACACTTAAAGAGTGAGTACGGCGCGGTCGGCAACCGTATCAATTCTCATCCAGATGAAGAATTCCAATTGTAGTCCGAAACATGTCGCGAATAATGACTTTGCAAGTGATTTTCAATCGAATTTCTTTCTTTAAGTAGCTAGCGACAGTTTGACACGTTACATAATAAACTAGTAGCAGGGTACTCCAATTGTATTTTTTAGGGTTCCGTAGCTAAACTGGCAAAACGGAACCCTTATAGATTCGTCGTGTCTGTCCGGCCGTCCGTATGTCACAGCCAATTTACTCGGAGACTATGAGCACTACAATTATGAAATTTGGTAGGAAGGTGTATGCTATGAACCGCTATAGAAATAACCTAGACCTTTTTAAGGCACGAGTGAATAGGCATCTTCTGGGTGAGCTCGCTTCATCGTCGGCCTCATCTTTGCCCCCCGGCTAGATGCCCGGCCAAAAGCAATCCCATTTTTAATAATAAAAAATAAATAAATAAATATTATGTAAAATTACGAAAGAATTTTTAACTTGGTTCACCCTACACATGTAGCAGGGGCTCAATTTTTTTTTAAATGCACATTGGTGTTTGGGGTATCAATGGATAGGCCTTCAAAAACTTTTCCATTTAAGTCAACCGTTGGTGAGATATTAGCTGTGAAAGTCGTAAAAAGTGTGTCCCCCCCCCCCTCCTCTAATTTCCAAACTGAAGTTTAAAATTATGAAAAAAATCAAGATGGTGTACAATAATAAATCCTTTCAACGATTTTTGGTTTGGTTTGGTTTTGGTTTTTGGTCTAACGGTTTTTGAGTTATTAGTGAAAAATATCGTGCCCAAAGATATTGGCGTAAGTGCCGTGAGATTCCTATGAAAATACGACCTTTTTTGATTCAATGTATTTTATAATGGTTTTAAATGGAGATTAGGAGGTGTCGGTACGGAACCTTCTTTGTGCGTGGTTCGACATGCACTTCGCCGGTTTTTTTAAAGATGTAAAAGATAGTTTATCACTTCCATTCTCAAGCAATACAAGCAAGCATATTATGTCCCTTTTTATCTTACTAGACTGTAATAACACATGTCATTAGATAAGTCAGTATTAATATAATACATATCTGGGGGCAAGGCAGTGCCTCCGCCAAGTCGAGCAAAACAACGCGGCACGGCCGTACCCTTTCTCGAAGCAGTTCAGGCCATTTTCGACCCCCTATAACTTCGTTGTGGATTAAACTAGAAGCCTGTATTTCTAGTAACCAAGCAAGCATTGTATAAACACGGTATATTTCAAATTTCATTCAATTTGAACCAGTAGTTTAAGAATTATAACTCGTCAAAGTTCTTAATTTTGTCACTAACTGAGTTGACTGACCGATCATCAAAACTCTAAGGCACTTCTAGCAGACAAAGAAGCTTTAAATTTTAAATACAATTAGTGTTTAGTGTATAAATCAAAGAAAAACTAAAATATTTTGCAATTTAAGTCCAGTTTTCTAGATACACCAACTGCATAAATAACTTTGTAATCCCATATGATATGATATAAATGATGAAATATATATGTCGGCGCGGGACGGGATAAAAGCTCTAATAGCTGGGGCCCGCGCAGGTGACACGCAATATTAGCTCAATGTTTACATTAACAGCATTAAGGTGTTATTTTACACAGAGGAGGTCTGTGTTCGTAGAAACGGGACAATGTGTTATTGTCGAACGTAGCCGTGGGTCTGGAGATTTGAATGAAATTTGATATCTGTCCTTTGTTCTAAGCTTTGGCTTGAATGCCGAGCGGGCATTCTGATGGGATCTGCGAATGAGATGGGACGTATTCCCTACCGTGACCGCGCCTTGTGAAGTACCACTTGACCCACGGATTCGTTACCGTTTCAACAATGTTGTCGTGTTCCCAGCTTGAATAACTATTCAGTGTGAAAGACTTTGTGATTTGATTTCCACCTCGTTTGATTGTGATTTATTGACATTGATTTGTGATTTTAAGACTAGAGAATACAAGATTACTGTGCTGATCTCGTGTGCGTGATTGTACCTACTGTTCCGCCCACTTAATATGGATTCAACTCCTGATCATTCTGATGCCGATGTTATTGTGCTCCTTCCCCGTTACCCCGCTTTACCCCGACATATATGTATATGTAGCTCGTATATGTAGATTACATACGTAGCTGGCATGGCAATGTGTGTAACTAAGGTTGTTAAAGTTGTAAATAACCGCGGCGCGCGCAGTGATGAATGAGAGTGAAGCGTGCGCGGACATGTGAATGCCGCCAAGCGAGCGGCAGCCGCGCTCATATGCGCGAGCGTCCTCATGCTGTTCGGATGTGCCTAGAAATCTTACCTATAAGTTTGCGATTTTCGTTCATTATTTCGATTGGCGGGTATAATATTAGTTTGACGACTGAAAGGCTTACTCATTGATTTACTGATATTATTTGTTAAGGATTTGTACGTTGTTTAGATAATTTTAAGGTATTGTAGCATACCTTGTGTTCTTAAGAGCATCTGCTCGCCCTCGTATGCAGGTTGCGGCAATGCGCTTTTTCTCGTTTCGTTACGTTGTTTCTTTCGCTAAACATTTCACTTGAATCACTGTAACGATAGGAAAATATTGTTTCTTTGATTACTTTCGAAAATTTCAATGTTTCCGGCACTGCCTATGTTATGGGACACACTAAACACGCCAGAAACTTACCTTGTCTGATATAGCTTTATATTTTCAATTATTTTGTTGTTTTCATACGAAAACAAATATAATTATCCTAGAATTTAATACTTTTGACATGTTTACTTATCGACCGTCATAGCAACGGACATTGTCAAAACTCATTTTTAGCTAAGGTTGTAATCATTTTACGTCTAAATTGTATACTGGTATCCTGTAAATTTGAAATTGTAAATTTAGAACTATGGATTCTCGAACAATGGCAAGAAATAGTATAAAAGCCGAACATTGCCTAAGACAAGTGAGTTTCTCGCCGACTTTTCATCAGTCAAGTCGCAATTGGTCAGTGCAGAGCCAAGCCAGGCCCTGCACTTCAAGAAGACCTCGTGCTCACGTACTTACTTCGACGTCTCTTCTCTTTCTCGATACGCCGAGCCATTCTTCCCGAGCCACGGTGCTCGAGTCTCCGTACCTACTTACTCGAGTCTTAGTGCCTACTTACTGGGGCCGTCGTGCCAACAAACTCGAGTCGTCGTGCCAACTAACTCGAGTCGTCGTGCCAAGAAACTTGAGCCGTCGTGCCAACTAACTTTAGCCGTCGCGCCAACTTACTCAAGCCGACGCGCCAACTTACTCAAGCCGACGCGCTAACCTACTCAAGCCGACGCGCCAACCTACTCAAGCCGACGCGCCAACCTACTCGAGTACCACTATACTCGAGGCGCCGAGTCTTCTGTCTCGAGGCTCCAAATCTTCCATAGTTATTTTTTTTGGTATTTATCTAAAATCTGTGAGTGCCTTCATAACAAACACTGTCCAAATAAAAGCTTAGCCCGACCTTGAGCATTTTCTTTTATTTATTTTTACTTTTACTTTCAACTTCTTTTAAAAAAAAAAAACTGCTTACCACGCCTTTCAATTTCATTTGGAAGGCGACGTAACGTGACAGTATATCAATACGTTGTAATCATAACTTTGCGATTTTCGTTTATAATAGACTACCTAAAAAAAATAAGAATAGCTCATAAGACAGAGTTGGTATTTAAGAAGTAGAGGTACTGGAAAGGAAAAAAAGGAGGTACATCTACAAAACTGCCATCAAAAACAAAACTTGTAATCGCAACTCAGTTCTTCTACCGTAAAAAGTTGTGAGATCCATGTAATACCAAGTCGGTTGATTTATTCAGTCCCTACGTAAGGGACCTTCTGTCTTAAGTTATTACGTAATTAGCCAATCTAACAACATCTTATAGTGATCACATTAATATTCAATATGTTTAAATAAAATAGATTGACTTGCATGAAAACACAATGCCATCAAAAGCAAAACTTGTAAAAAAACAAGTCTCGCAACTTAGTCAGCGCGATTCTTCAATTGAAATAGAAATCATTTATTCGTAGCACATCACACAAATATATACAAATAGTAATACAATACACATAAAAACAAAAGACAAAGACATAAAAGAAAAAAAACATAATTATTTGCACTATTAAACAATCTCATTTACTACAATATGTATTGCTTGTGAGTTACAATGTGTTTTCATGTACTGCACATGCATTTAATAATAATAATAATAATAATATAATATTTATTCATGACAAACAAACACAATACAATTTACAAACAATCACATAACAGAATCAGATTTTGCCACGAAATGGTCACAGCTCAGCGTAATGCTGGCAGAGCCAGCGCTGGTCTTCCGCTGTGACCATTTGGTGAGATCACGGAGCCATTGACGACGCACACATACACACAATTACAAGAAACAAATAAGAAAACCACAAACAAATATGAAACAATTAATTATAAGTAACAATAAAATCTAAGAAGAAAAACGCCTCACTGTGGGCTTAAAAGACCAGATTCCAGGTCGAACATAAAAAAAAAAACATATTAAAACTATTATGTAACATGACAATTTGACAATCAAACTAGAATGACATAACAACGTAACTCGTGAGCTTCGTAAAGCGAAATTAGGTCACGGCAAGAAATAAAACATACAGAAAACTTAACGTCGAATAGTTTTAACACTTAAAAACCTATTCCAAGTTGAAAGAGAACCCAATATGTGGAGTTACAAGAATGGTGTACAAGCGCAGTGTAACAAGAGATAAAACAACACAAAAATGGTATGACTATGGGACTTGAACTATTGGTAAATACTTATAAGTTAAAAATAGTATGTATGATTTACAGGCATTCATATATTTGTAGTTCTCAAGCCCACGATTGTCTATTCTTAACTTTAAAACTATGCCGACTTTCAGGTAACCAAGTTCCCAATGCTGATTGCGAGCCTTGAGATTTAAAACTTAAGTGACAAATGATACGACACAGACCAACACACAGTGGAGTGCCTCAGGGACATGAAAAGCAGGTAAATACATGAATATTTAGCTAGAAACAGCTGGTATCGTGTTTCAAATTTCCTTGTCTTTTCTGGTGCTCAAACAAATATCTCTTAACATTAATCTTAAAACTATATCTATTTTTAAGGTCCCTGATTGGCGGAGGCAAATTGTTCCAGCATTTTGTTGCGACATATCTAAAACTTCCACGAAAAGCAGCCGATGCATGTCGATGGGT
The DNA here is from genome assembly GCA_905163555.1 of Notocelia uddmanniana. Lineage (NCBI taxonomy): Eukaryota > Metazoa > Arthropoda > Insecta > Lepidoptera > Tortricidae > Notocelia > Notocelia uddmanniana. The sequence goes on from LR991067.1 coordinate 24,777,620, forward strand.
CAGCAGTTGCAACCCGCACTGCCGTGTCCCACGTGGCTTGCGAAATGACAATTTCTCAAATAGATATGTTGGGGCCTGGTAGTTTACTACACCGAAGAGAAGACATGCCAGATGAAGCTTGCGTCTATGTAGCATCTTCAGCATATTACCTTTGTTCAAAAACGGAGTGACATGAGCCCTCAACGGGATATTGAAACAGAAACGGGCACAAGCGTTTTGAACTCTTTGGACAAGTTGTTTGGTTTTTGTGAGTAGACGTGGACCATATACTATATCCATATAGTTTAATTTTGACATTATGAGTGAATCTGCTAATTGGATTCTCAATGTTTCATTTAAAAAGGGCCTAATTTTGTAAAGCACCTTTAGTTTGTAAAAGCAGCCTCTCACTGAATTTAGAATGTGTTTTTCATACCTTAGTTCCTCATCCATTAAAAGGCCAAGGTTACGCGCCTCACAGACCCGTTCAATAGGTTCACCCATCAGTGTAACATTCACTGACGGTCTAAACCTAGTCAACTGCTGCTTGCTACCAAAGACTAGGTACTTGGTTTTAGACGGGTTTAATAGTAAACCATTACTTGTAGCCCAGGCGGCTATACTAGTCAGATCCTTATTGAGTTTTACTATAGCACTATCAACTTCGGACTGCCTACATGAGATATACACTTGTAGATCATCAGCATATATATGGTACTTACAATTTATTATATGTGACCTAATGTCTGCAGAGTATAAAATAAACAAGATTGGACCAAGGATGGAACCTTGAGGCACCCCCCGAGTGAGCTCCATTTTTTCCGAGACACGAGATGATCCATCATGCAGACTCATTTTGACATATTGACGTCTATCTGTAAGGTAACTGTGGAACCACTTTACTGCTCTACTGTCAAAACCATAGTAGCTTAACTTGGAAAGCAATAATTTAATGTCTATGCAGTCGAATGCCCTGGAAAAATCTAGGAGTGCCAACAAAGTACACATTCCTTGGTCCTGAGCATACAGTAAGTTATCTGTGACATCAAGCAGAGCGGTGACAGTACCTCGACCCTTTCTGAAACCCGACTGAACATCCGGTAAAATATTGTTTTTCTCCAGATACTCTGTCAATTGGATACACACCGCTTTTTCCACCACCTTTGACAAGCATGGTAGAATACTGATTGGCCTAAGGTCTTTAAGCTGTGAAGGATTTGCCACCTTTGGGAGAGGTCGCACGATTGCCACCTTCCAAATGTCCGGAAAAGTAGATGTTAAAATGGACGTATTTATTAGGTCAGTGATTATATCAAGCGTACGAGGCAAAGTCATTAACAACATATTCAGATTTATGCCATCACAGCCTTCTGCGTTAGATTTAAGACCTCGTATGATCTTAAAAATAACATCTGACTTGATTGGCTCTAACTGAAATACTGATTGGCTATACCGATGGAATTCATAAAAGGTTAGCTGGGATATAGAAGCGTTGGTTGTGATGGGCAAATTTAGAAAATGCTTATTTATTACGTCTGGGTCATTGAGGGTGGCTGGTAGCTCCGTGTCATTTTTGGGTAGCAGGGTAGTTCTTAAATTTTTCCATAATAGCTTAGGATCTTTAATTTTATTATTGATATTTTGCTTAAAATAGGCTACCTTCTCATGGAATAGAGCCTTTGCGACAGTGGACTTCATATCCTTATAATATACCTTCTTACTTGCAAACTTATTTTTGTGATAGTCCGCTGCCGCTCTATCACGCAGTTGCATCATGAGTTTTATGGTGTCAGTGATCCAAGGGGGGTGGGGAGCCTTAATCACAGTTGTTCTAATAGGCGCATGCAGATCGAATAGGAGTAATATATTTTGACTCAGTATGTTAACCATAACATTGGCATTGCCCACAGGTATCAGATCCCACCTCAAACCTTGTAAGTCCCTATCAAAATAAATGGGATTAATGTTATTAATTAATCTATGAGCAATAGTAAGTGGCCTTGGCCTATTACGCTTAATATAAAACTCGCAACTCACAAGGCAATGTCCATAAAGAGAGCCTAAGTGTACAACGTCAATCTTTTTAGCTTGCAAGTCGGTGCAAACTACATCAATTAACGTTTGACTAGAATCAGTGAAATGCGTAGCCTTAGTGACTAGCTGTGCTAGGCTAAAACTAGCTAAAAAGTTTTCGAGTTTAGTAAATTTTATATCATTGGCCAAAACATTTATATTCAGATCACCTAACAGCATAATGTGATCATAATTATATAAAGAACCTATTGTGTCCGAGATGGCATCCAAAAATAAGTCCACGTCCATCCACGGAGGCCGATACGCTGTTCCAATGACCAGTTTCTTCCCGTTGAGGCTCAAAGTAACCCACATTTGCTCAACTGAGCTGTGTCGAGGGTCAACAGGGTGGGGCACGGTGCGGGCGCTAACGCCACGCTTAATGTAGAAACCAACTCCTCCCCCACGTGACCGTGGACCCGATGGGCGAGGTCTGTGTCGTAGTTTGCATCCTGGCAGTACTGGCGCTCGCCCCTCCTCCCCAGCCTGTAGCCACGTCTCGTTTATAGCCAAAATGTCAAAGTCTTGTTGGGTGCAGACGGCTATGAAATTATCATGATTGGTGCCCAGAGAACCTGCATTCAACAAACCAACTTTGAGTTGCTTATTTGGCATTGCAAGTATATATTTCCCTGTTACTTCGACAATCCATACCCAATATAATATAATAGTGAAAAAATGTACAACGAGCAGTTACACTAATTAACAGAGGTCTACCATAAAAATCCAAATGAAATTCGACTAAGTTAAAATTCATTAATAGAAAAATAGACGTCCACAGCACTAAATTTATTATTAAAACCCTGACCAATAAACCTAGTTTTTGCCAAAAACCTGTTTGAATTCTTCCTCAGATCTTATCCTTCGTGCCGGCTCCCCACTCCGACGACGCACGTAGACACGCCCGTCCCTGGTCCACGAGTAGCGCCAGTCGAGTCTCTTGCATTCCTGACGGGCAGTATAGAGCAGCGTCCTGTTCAGTCTGGTCAGCCGCTCGTTGAGATAGAACCGAGTGGCACCCCCGGGCACGCCAAGGTCGGACGTGTCGGCCCCACGCCGCACGCGCGCAGCACGCAGTAGCTCGCTGCGAGTCCCGCGGCGCGCGAGACGAATGACCAGCGGGCGCGGGCGCCCGACAGCGGGCGCCGGCGCAGGCGCAGAGGGAGATCCCGCGACGACAGATAGCGCCTCTGCGCCCTCGCCCAGTGCGGCCGGCACTGGCCTCCTCGGCCCCACCCTCTCGGCGAATACCACGTCGCGCTCATCCAAACTGACGCCGAGCTTCCTCGCGACCAGGCACGTGAGGTGTACGGGGTTCTCGTTTGCCTGCTCGGGGATTCCTGTCACTTCTATGTCATTAAGAAGCAGGTCCTGGTCGCGGTCACAAAGCTCCAACTTCAACGCGGCAACGGTCGCCGCCAAGTCGCTATCGGCCAAACTGCCCGACGAGCGCTGCTCCATCCGCTCCTCGATTCGCAGCACCCTCTCTTCCACTGACGAGCGCTGCTCCATTTGCTCCTCAATGCGCAGCACCCTCTCCTCTACCGCTTGGAATCGTGCCTGGAATCCCCGGACGAGTTTATTCATCTCCGCCATTTCTTGCCTCAGGCTCAAGATATCATCTCTCGTCTCCTTGAATTCCTTCCTGAACAGTCGAAGCTGCTCCGCGACGTCCTGTCGTTCCCCAGGGGACAGCATGCCCGCGCAAGCACCCGCATCTTCATGAACGCTGGTTTTGACAGGGGTATTATCCCCGTTATCCCGCAATTGCTTCGATTTGCATGCTGGGCATGCCCAAGAAACGGGAACGCGAGCGGTAGTGGCGATACCTACACATCCCTTGTGGTATACCGACGGGCACTCACTGCATTTAGCGACGCCTGTCGCCGCTAGCGGCTTCCCGCAAGCTGCTGCGCAAGCTGCCATAGTAAACGCACGATAAAATCTCGTATAGATTGCTGGCTAGTTGGTTCAGGACAATCGCACTAGATGGCGCGGTTTTTATATGTTCGGTAGATGTCAACTAGATGGCGCCTCACGCTATGAGGAGAACAAATCAATTAAATTAATCCCTTAATCGTCACTCAGCGCGCGAAGCGTACCGGTTCAACTCAACAGCAAGTTACGCGCCACAGTTTACTTTGGCCACCAAGAATTACACACTTTAGGAAAAAAAATTCAGACACTAATATATAGTATGTGTGGAGGGTACACTCGGAGATTGTTCACAATAAATTTGTTTGTCGAAAAATATATACTAGTTATTTATATTTCACAACGAAAACACTGTCCGGTAATAGATCCACTGTAAACACTCGAACACTTCGATTAGAACCCACTTTACGACTGCATATTTATTTATAAAGAATAACGAAACAGCTGTGAGACTGCACCCGTCAACGTCCGTGACGTCACCCCGTCACATTTCATAGTTGTTCCTTTGAGGCACTCTAGAGACCAAACGCGTCGGCCGATTTTGGTGATGGTTACTTCAATCGATTCCTAATAATTGTTAAAATGTCGCTAAAGACATTTTTTTAGCATTCGGTTTTTAATGTTTTAAATTACGTCGGAGGCAAACAAGCTGACAGCCCACTAAATCTCCTGAGAGTTGCTTTTTCTGTATGTATTCAGTGTTGTGTTCCTAGTGGTAGAAATACGAAACAGTTCAGAACATGATATAAACAGAGGCCAACAACAGGCGCCATAGCCAACATTGGGATAATTCACAGCCACTGCAAAACTGATTCGGGAATAGCAGAGCAGGTCGCAAGTGCGGGTTATGGGTGTGCCCTCGATAAATTAGTACCGGCCATGGCTTTGTGAGTTTAAGGGGTAAGGGAAGGGATTTTTCTCCTAATTGTTGACTAAGATCTTGACCGTGTTTCTTGTTTGACACGTTTAATTTACGTAGAGCCAATGAGACGGGATGAAAGAAAAATAAAATCTCCAATCAATTTATATTAAACTTGCTTTCACCCGCAACTTGGGCCGTGTGGAATTCGTGATTGTAATTAGAAAAATATTTTATGTAATTATTTTAAGCGCACGTTTATTCTGGGGCAATTCCACACATTTCAAGCCACAAAAAAATGTCTACGATCGGTATGCAGGTTACCATCAACAGTATCTTGTAAAACATTTCATTAAACTCAACATACTGACATTACCATGCCTATTATATGTATTTATGAAATAGCAGTATGCGTTAAGGCCAATTTTGACCATATTTCAGTTTTTAAAAGTGCTCGCCGATGTGACAAATTGCATGTAACGTCAATAAAAACAGCTTTTCGTGCTAAAAATATTTTGGATGGCACCTAAAATTTACAATAAATTGTCAAGAAATATAACTAACACTCATAATTAAAAAAGCCTACATACTATTCATGAAAGGAATACTTGACAGATGAAGAATAGTAATTGTTTACGCGTGTTTCATCTTGACTTTAAATATTTGTATGCCTTATTGCAAAACATGGAGGTACATTAATACAATAATTGTAAGACCTATGAACCCATGTTTACAAAATATAGTACATTACTACAATTACCTAGGATTTTCATTGAAATAAACTGATTATTTGGGTTTTAGAAATCATAAGCTTTATTTGGCAATACCTTTCATAATCACTAATTACATCTAACAAGTACCCTATTACCAAGTTTGAAAGATACTGAGTACACTGACCTGCACGTGGCACACGAGCTGCGGCTGCGAGGCGGGCGCGGACGGCTCCGGACCCATCAGCCGCTCCAGAAGTGGTATTCTTGTAAAAGTATTGGCTTGTGGCGTAAAGACGTACGTCTCCACCTCTAGTTATCACCTCAACGCTCGCCCCACCTTAAACGCTCGCTCCATCTGTCATATGTCAGCCAGTACAGTCTAACTCCTATATACGTAACATGGTTTTAATTTGATAAAATGTAGGCTTTGCACTTGATATTTCATACACAAATTTTGTAAAAATCATTTTCTCTTTCATTCGTAGTGTTTTTTTAATCAATAAGCGGTTTATATTACTTGAATCAGGATAGTTTTAATGCATAAATCCATCGATTAGTACGTCGATAACTAGAACATCACTAGAGGTGAGATGGTTTGACAGTTACACGTATTCGCAAAGTATTTTTGAAAAGGTGGGGACGCACGCCACGACACGTTAATGTCAAAAACGTTGTCCCCACCTTACACCTCTAGCAATGTAGGTGTAGTTGCTATGGTGGGTGGCCGTCGCGGGCGTAGTTGCTATGGTCGTTGCTAAGGCAATTGACATTTGGTGTCAGTAATATATTTCATGTGCTAAGGTGTTTAAAATAGACATCTATAATGTAACAAGAAATCAGTATTTCAGTCTGAAAAATTAATTTCCTTTTGTTGGGGATCATTATTTAACCATGCCTTTGGTTCTCCACATAGAATAGATGTAAATTCCAGTGATGTGACGGACTGGTAACCTATTATGTAAATTTGTTTTGCCGAGTGTTTATGAAAATTAACATGTAAATTAGAAAGAAAATGTGCCTAACACTGATGAATCTAATGTCCACCTACCTAAATATTTATTTCATGTTAGCTGGGAGAGGTTTGCCGATGATTTAAGTACCAAGTACTAGTTGCCGAAAGCATGTTAAGTGTTTTTTATTGCAGGATTATGGAGAAATTCTACTTGGTGATCATGCAATGTAAGCTGCAAAATGAAACAAATACAGCTGTAAGCAGTACAAGGAAAAATATTTCAACCATTCATAATGATAAATATATTCCGGCTTAGTAAATTAGTAAAATGAAGAACCAGAAGTTAATGACAGTATAAGGACTCTTTCAATGCTTATTAATTATTTACTCTTTCTTCATAGGATAGCATTTGTTGTAGATATTATATTTTAGAATAAAATTAAGAATATTTTATTTTATTTTTTATTAATACATTATAAAAACACCAACACAAAAAGAGAGCCTAGTCAAACAAGAAAACCCCTGTGTTGTACTGGGCGAAAAGGTACCCATCACACTTGCTGCGTTACCACTTTGGATCAGTTGGATGGCGATGGACAACCTTTGCACCAGACAAGAATCAGAGCATCAAACCCTTTCCTAGTTTTGTCGCCTTCCTTCATTTATGAAGGCTAAAGCGTCAGGCTCCCAGCACCCTATATATTTGTCTCGCTTTTAAATTTTTGAATAAAAACAGGCTTGTATGTTAGTAACTATTGTTCCCGTTATATGTATAATTGTTATATAAACAATTTTAGACATACGCACTTATATACACATATTATTATATCATTCCCTGACCGTGATGGCTCCAACATCACCTGTGGCCCTTATGTGGGCCCTGGGTACTAGATCTCCTGTAGCTTATGAGTTAGTAAGAGAATGTATGTAAATAAAATGCAAGTTATTATAAGTAATTATGTATAGTACAGGTACTCTTTAATTATAGTACAGGTCGCCCATTTCTCTAAAATATAATCAACAAGTATGACAATGCAGGATATCGATAATTTTTATGTTTGTTCTTTTGCGTTGTATGTTCTCGATCAGTCATATACGACATCTTATCACTGCTGCCAGTTGTTTTAATTTTTCATTCAGTTCTCGGTTTCTCGGTGATCGGAAGCCGTTACTCCATCATGACAGCTGCAGCATTAGACCCGGCTTGCTGCATGCTTCGTATCTTCCTTTGCAGGTCGTGTTTGTTAGTGCATATGCTGCGCGCTTGTGGCCGTATATGATTACCATTATATCATGTACAAAATTACAGAAAATTAAGAGCATAGAATTAAAATTATATAAAATCAAATAAAATAAAAATAAAAATCATTTATTCATTATAATTTGCCTATCGTTGCTATGCGATGCGACCGAGCGCTGTGTAAGCCGGGAAAATATTCTCATCAAAGAAATTGTATAGAACTATACGAGACTGCTATCTTTTAAAACCTTGACAGTTAAAATTAAACTTTATGTCTAAAGTCACAAGACTGTTTTTAAATTATTCACAGATGTAGTGCTAGTGCTTGAAGTTATCAATGCTGCTCTCAAGTGGCGGTCGTGGGTTCGAAACCTGCCTCGTATTAATGAGTTTTTTGGAACTTAAGGAATACGGAGTTTAATTTGATATTTACCATCGGGTGAAGGAAAATATCGAGAGGAAACCTGCATAGATCTTGAAAGCTATTTCTGTTTTGAAAGTTGCGTGTTTACATTTTTGATCACTAATTCTGTCATCGAGCTCAACGGTCCCTAATCATGAGTACTTATAGCGGCGGCGTTTCTTTTAGCATTAAAAGGGTAAAGGAGGGGGTAAAATGACTGCCGCTGCGATAAGTACTCATGAATCTCACGATTAAGGTCTGCGAACCGGTCTGAAACATGTCGAGCGATAGTTGACCTTAACAACGTGAATGACCAGTTTCATCATATTTTAATATGTTTGAAACTCACGGGAGCTTTCTGTATACAATTTTAATAATATTTCAAATTAGGGCGCAGTTTGACCATAGAAAATTGTGACGTCATTAGGTAAATTTGCTTACAAACAATACTAAGCGAGCGTTTTTGACGCTTCGTAAAAAGTTGCTGATTTGACTATCAGTAAAATACAGTATAATCTTATACGCCCCGACCGACAGGATTTCAGGGCCCTTTCCAGCGCTCGTATATTTTTTTTCTAACAAATTGGACCTTTACCTATTTATACTTCCGAGTATTTAAAAATTTGGTTTCATTCAAGATGTATATATAGGTCGATTCACAAGAGCTGGCGCGGAATGTCTATGAAATTAATGACAGTTACATACATTTTTCGCGCCAGCTCTTGTGAATCGACCTATATAATTCCTTAACTTGTGATTAACAACTTTTAAGTTAAAGATTGTTTTATTTCTTTTTATACCACGTCGGTGGCAAACAAGCGTACGGCCTGATGGTAAGCATTCACCGCAGCCTATGGACACCTGCAACTCCAGGGGTGTCACATGCGCGTTACCGACCCTTTAAAAATGTATAAACTCCTTTCTTGAAGAATCCCATACTGTGGTTACTCGGGAGAACCTCGGCAGGGAGCTCATTCCACAACCAGAGCGTCCGAGGGAGGGAGTTCCTCTGAGACCGTACCATACGCGACCGTTTAGGTTCTAAGGTGTGAGGATGAATGCCCTGCCGACGGCGAGCAGTGCGATGATAGAAAGCGGCCGTCGGCATCATGTTAAAAAATTGTTCTTTCACTCTGTTGATTGAAGACCTCCATAACATAAGTTTTATTCCAATGAGTAGGTACTATCAACAATCTTGTGGTTTATTTAATACATAGTCCAATTTTATTTGTAATACATCTCTCAAGTTATATACGTAAATTTTGATCAAAATAGTAAATAAATTTCCTTCGGCCCGCTACTACAGTAGTCTCTCCTTTTATTTAGTATTTTGTACATCTATGATACCGGTTTAGGCATTTGCTGTCAAAATTGACAATCGATGAGTTGATTTTCTTGTAAAGAGGTTTAGTAAGTAGCAAGTCGAGTCAGAAAAGGCAGCGGGTTGTAACGGAGATCCAACCATGAATTATGTATGAGTAAATATTACTTAAGTCTTAATTTTCACTTCTAATCATTCCGTATGAATTAGAGAAAATGTAATAACAAATCTATACTCAATTTACAAAGAGCGGTAATACACGTCTGATTTTTAGGGTTCCGTAGCCAAAATGGCAAAATCGGAACCCTTATAGATTCGTCATGTCTGTCCGTCCGTCCGAATATGTCACAGCCGATTTAGTCAGGGATTATACATATGTTATATATTTTGATTTAACTTGAATGCTCATCCGGTTTTTAGATTATTGTGTTTGTGTTCTGTACTAACTAACAGTAGTTTTGTAAGACTTTTGTAATAATTATTAACACTTTATGGGCAATGCCTGAAATAAAAAATGGTGTCCTGGACCTTTGGAAGGCGTGCGCGGAGCCGAAGTACCGAGGTACCAAGTAACAACCGAGTACCACATAGCCAACACGAAGAGGCCCTTTTGACAATTTAATGAAATGCAAGGGGTACACCGAGCGGATGCTGTCCCTGCCCGTATCATGGGACGCACGCAGAGACAGCAACACAATTTATTATTATTATATGAGCACTACAATTACGAAATTTGGTAGGAAGGTGTATTCTATGAACCGATATAGAAACGTGATGTGAAATTACGAAAAAATATTTAAACTGGGGGGCACGCCATGTATTTAACATTAGGGTCATAATTTTTTTTTCTCAAACATGCAATGAAATATTGATGTTATGTTCCTTATAATAGGCTGCGAAGTGTGACGTTTCAGGTGCGGCTAGGACAAGAGCTCGTTAATGCAATTTCATACAAATGTTGCAGGCCTAGGCCGGCAAAGCCCTCTTTTTTAATTTCCATTCCACATAAATTTGTGGCAAAGGCAAAGGCAAAAAAAATTAAAATCATGACATTCTGCCACTATGCGTATTAAAAATAAAACTTTGATTTTTTTGTTGTTTATTTCATTGCATGTTTGAGAAAAGCACTATACATACCTTGGCGGGAAATATGGGGCTGCCGGCCTTAGACCTATCCGGCCTCGCTTCGCTCAGCCGTCTATATGTCTTCGGCCGGCAACCCCTTTTGTCCCGGCCTCTGTAGTAATGTACTATTTCAATGCACTTGTGCATGCTAGAAAGTAAGGGAGAAACAATCAAAATAAACAAAGGAGTAAGACAAGGAGACCTACTTTCCCCAAAGATCTTCTCTGCAGTACTTGAGGCAATATTTAGAAACATTAACTGGGAAAGGAACCCTAATTACGGATTTAAAATAGATGGCACCATACTTACTCATCTACGTTTCGCAGATGACCTAGTCTCTAGTCTAACAAGGCTTTCCACAAAGAAAAAGCTATTTAATGCATGTGTGTTGCCCGTGTTAACCTATGGCAGCCAAACTTGGGCATTAACAAATAGCAACCTGAACAAATTACAAGTATGCCAAAGGTCAATGGAAAGAAGTATGATAGGTGTGAAACGGAAAGTCAAAATCCGAATCGAAACAATAAGACGTAAAACTGGAGTGGAAGATGTAGCTGTTAAGGTGAAAACACTCAAATGGCGATGGACAGGACACATAATAAGGAATAAAGAGAAGTGGAGCAAAAGAATAATATGGTGGTACCCCAGAGACAAAACAAGGAAAAGAGGTAGACAAAAAATAAGATGGGACGACGAAATAATAAAAGTGGCGGGTAGACAATAGACAAGGCTAGCGAGACACAAAGATAGATGGAAAGGGATGGAGGAGGCCAAACGGCAAACAGACAGAGCCGATGCTGTCAATAGAATATAAATCATGAGAAAAAAAAAATTGTAAACAATTGATTGAATAAAAGGCTTATATTATTATATTATTATTATTATGTGCTTGCCAAGCATTACGTATAGACAGGTCTTCAAAAATTCCAGAGGATGCTAAAAAAATCCATTTCTACCGTTGTTGGTGAGATATTAGCTGGCTGGATAATTTCCAAGCAATGAAGTTTAAAATTCAGAAAAAAATCAAGGTGATGTACATTAATAACTACTTTCAACAATTTTTGGTTTGAACAATATAGATCTAACTGTTTTGAGTTTTTGCTAAAAAAATGTCTTACTCAAACAAAAGGGCTTAAGTGCCGAGAATTTCCTATGAAAATACAACCTTTTTTGATTCAATATATTATATTGTGCTTTTAAATGTAGATTAGGTGTCGGTACGGAACCCTTCTTTGTGCGTGATCCGACACGCACTTGTCCGGTTTTTTCTTCGTATAGTCGGAATTGACTGTGGTCATTTTCAATCCTTTAAGTTTGGGGAATTGTTTATAAATAAATTACATAGGAAATCATGGGCGTCATTTGAGTATACTTACTCATAGCACAATACAAACGATGCAATTTGTCATGACAGCCTGAAATGGCTGAAATGAATTGCTGTCTCATTTTAACTTTTAACTCTATCGGTTTTTGTGACAAACTGCAAGATGTGTAATATGTAATGGCCTTATAATGACGATCATAAACGACCATGAATAAGTCATATCTTCAGAACGATTGGAATACATATTAAACTATGAAGCCATAAAAGAACCATGAAGCGCACATATTTTTGAACTGCTTTTTCATACAAGTTTACAATCAAAGAAGTATCCAGCTGCAAAATGCGACTAATTTGAAAAATCTCAAGCTGTTAACCCCGAATTACATAGCAATATGCGCAACATTCTTCAAGCTTTAAAATAGACCGAGACAATACTTTTTACTTTACTGCTATAGATCTTAGTCTATCTTATAGGATGACTGCAGAACTACGTGAGACCGCCTATCCAGCTAGCATGATAGCACAATGGCAGATTTTATGGTCACGCTTTATCGTCAAAGTCGGGTAAAAATTGACTCCGACAAACCGTGAAGCTAAAGTATGCCGCAGACCTTATGCATGTACTATCTAAAACATGATATGATATACCTAGACAATATTATCGATAAAATAATACCAATGCGGATGAGTCAATCCCTATCACGCCAAGGTCTCGGTCGTTCGTCTCTTCTTGCACCCGTCGCAGACTGTCAATGTCAGAAGCATGTGAATTAGGTGCCAGTAGCGCGCTCTCACTGCTCGTCACGTTCGTTGTTTCGTTTGTTTCGCACGTGTAACCGCCCAGCACCTAGCCACAGAGATGAACGTGTAAAAATTTATACCCAAAATAATTCCAATATGGTTGTTCACGTGCGTTGAACATGCCTACATAGATTCAGCATCAAGATTTGGGACAAGAAACTGCACAGATGCTGACAGAGCGGGCAAAGTACGAACTACGTTTTGTTAAATTGACAATATACATGTTAAATTAAGATAATAAATATTAACACACAGATATGTAAAAAACCGGTTTAAATAGCTTGTAAATTTGTAAATAAAGTCTCTTTGAGTTTGGACGTTGCTGTTGTCATTCCTCTCACTGTGGTCAAGACACCTTTAACCGTAACAGTCACATGAGTCTGTGTGATTGGCAGTGAGAATATCCCACTTTACCCTTTCCGTCTGTTGCCTTAGGTCTCTTGGTGCAGACATCCCGCACTTATTATATATATGTATATTTTAACCTATGGTTAGGGCTAGGCACTGTAGGGCTTTAGGGTTGTCTAGGGTTGTTAGGACGATAGGACAGTTAGGTTGGTAGGCTACAGCTCTTCCCATAGTTTGTTGGTAAAATCACCTACTTGATTTTACAATGGTACTTTGCCATGAAACACAGGTTTAAAACTGAAATACATTAGATTTTTTTAAAAGAACAGTCAAATGTTTTTTTTATTTTAAGAAGTGTAGTTTACAGTTTTATGATTAAAAAAAACTAGCAAAACAACCAAAGTGAGTGAGTTAAAAGGTGAAAAGTATGAAACTTTTAAGTGTGTTATTTTTTGTAAAATATTAGTTTTGTGTCAAAATATCTAAACAAGGTCTATTATTTTTTCATTTTCTCCAACATACATTAAAACTAGTAATTAACCAGCAGTTTGCTTAAACAAAACTCTCTTCCAAAGTTAGAGGGTTTCGCCAATTTTCAGTACTTTGGAGGACCATATCTCCCGATAGGTTGAGTTTGGGCAGCTAAAAAAAATTACGTGTCGGTTAATTTAGAATACTCTATAACATATATAAAAATCATTGAAATCGGCGCCGGACAGCTGGGTATGTTTCCTTGTTAGTTTTATTATCCCATACAAATTTCCCACCCCTCTTTTCACCTTTAATTTTTAAAGTGCTAATTTTGGTCAGTGTAGTGTCTCCCCATTTCCCAGCTAAACTGTTGCTACTGTGTATGAAAAAAAAAACACGATTGTAGTATACATATATGTTGGCTGGAGATCCATGGTAATTAAATAAAAACGACCAAGTTAATCAATCGAACTGTATTTGGCAAACCGTCGTTGAGCGTCTGACCAAGAGTGCCGGGCTGATCGATGCCGCAGTCTTTTATAAGGCATAGTAGACAACACCTGCATTAACACCTGCATTGACACCTGCATTGACACCTGCATTGACACCTGCATTGACACCTGCATTGACACCTGCATTGACACCTGCACTCTAGATCGGGCGACCATTGAAATACGTAATAACTAAATTAGTGGGTAGTTGACAATATTTTTCTTAATTCAATTTGATTCCGTATAAAATTCAATACAACATTCAAATCATGATAAATTTACAATTAGATGGTAAACAACTTTTACCTTATGCAAAAAGGCGCTAACATATATAATGAATTTGAAAGGAAAACTATCACAGTTAACATGTAATAAAGTTGGTCCGATAACTTGTTTATGACGTCATAACCAAGTGTATTTGTAGGCGCCGTTTCGGAGGCCGCTAGCGTTGCGTTAGGTTTGTCCTCATTTTTGCCCTTTCATCATCATCATGTCAGCCGAAAACGTCCACTGCTGGACATAGGCCTCTCCCAAAGACTTCCACAATTTTGCCCTTTATTGTGCTCTTATTGTACAACATAAACATTTGTTTGTCTTTAAAAACTGGTTCAGAACCATAAAATAATTTATACCAAAAAACACCGACTCGAATTTTGTACTTGCTATGCCACAATTTGTGGTTTCCGTAAGCTAATGCTTGGTTACCTACAGAAAATACCGAAATCGGCATATGCGTGCCTATCAAATTCGAGGAGTTCCCTCGATTCATCCTAGATCGTATCATCAAACCTTCACCAAATTTATATGGGACCAATGTCGGAGTACCTGCTTTGAAACAAAAAAAGAATTATCAAAATCGGCCAGCGTGGTCAAGAGTTATCGGGGAACATACATACATTAGTTAGTTTTTATTGTTTTGTGCCTTAATTGTTTTTTTAATTAGTTTTCTATTGCTTTGTATTTTTTCCATGTCCTGGCGTTTGGTACCCACTGTAAGTCGGACATGTATGTGTATTAAGTAAATAAATAAATAAATACATTTAAAAAAACAATAAAAAAGAACAAGCAAACATGCAGACGAACTGAGTACCACCTTCCTTTTGTTGAAGTAGGTAAAAAATACGTTATTTGACGATTTTTTATACGTATATCTATTTGACGTAGGCACAAATGCAAGGCTGATGCATTTTTCAGATGCATTTCTCAGCGGCTGGGAGGAAGAAGCACTCAGTAGGGACTCATGGAGATCTCCAGGAGAGGCCTTTGCCCAGCAGTGGGACACTGAATAGGCTATGTATAATAATAATATATATTTTATGTAATGTTCCTCCTATTCATTATACTTTTTGTTCGTGTATTCGACGAGTAATCTAAAAATTAAAATCCATTAGGACGGTTCCGCTTCAAAGATATCTGATTCACCTTACAGCGACCTCTTGTGGTTGTCCACCGGTCAAGTCTTACCTCGTAAAAAACCGACATATCTTGACCCCTAGGTTAGGTTAATGAATAGGTATGCGTAGGTCACTTTCGCTGGTTTGTCTGAGCTATGATCGTGTGTTGAGAATTAGCTCTCGTCTGAAGGTCAAAGGTATGCGGGGATATTGTATTGGACAAAAGTTCACGCGCGCTCCGATGCCGGTTGCTCATACAAATTGGAAATTAGAAACCTAAAGTGTACT
Source organism: Notocelia uddmanniana (assembly GCA_905163555.1). Lineage (NCBI taxonomy): Eukaryota > Metazoa > Arthropoda > Insecta > Lepidoptera > Tortricidae > Notocelia > Notocelia uddmanniana. The sequence goes on from LR991067.1 coordinate 24,793,337, forward strand.
AAGGTGTAGGTACACTTTGCGTGCTAGGAACCTGCTAGACGGGCCCACCCACTCATCTCGTGGGCGCTCTCCTCTTTCATGGTGTTTCGCCTGTTATCGGTGAGCGTAACGCTACTAAATCATTGGCAGATTAAATGTGTTAATCAATGCCTGCATTTCTTTAGAATAGAATTTTGTATTTGACGAACAGCTATTTCGTAGATATTAATACTTAGATATTTATAATATCGACATTATCGAATCGCAGAGTCACCACAATAGCGATATTATGTTCCCTGTCAAATGTTAATAATATAAATAAATACCTAAGTTGAAAAGCCTTTAATTTCTTGCTTTACAATTTCATTATGTTAGGATAAATTTAAGTACTTTTGTTCTAGTGTCAGTAATTTTAGATGTAACAATGTAGTAAAAAAGTACAGCCCAAAGACCCGGTTTCCACAAATGAAGGCCGCCTCCAAAGCTGACCATGTGTTCTGATCCTTGGCTATAAGTATCCAGTAAAGACCGAAATATTTTTTATTACATCTTTTCAACTTGAAGTCTACCCTTACTTCTTTTTCCTGATTCCGTCCATGAAGTCACACTTGCAGTACAAATATTATATTATGGAGTCATGCTACATTGTGCAGATCCTTATTAGATAGCATAAACTTATTATATGCGTAGCCGACACCAAATTGATAAAAATTCTGTTTTGTATGGCAGCCGGCATTGTGTTTCTTAAGGGCCCACTTAGGACATAATAGACGGCTTTCAGGTGGTAGGCTTTATACCTGCTTATCTAGGTAAGTCTCGTGTATTAGTGGTATTCTACAGATACGATCATGATAATGGGCCTACATTTTGGACGAGGACCGACTATTATTGTAAAATCTATATTTTTATTACGATTTTACGAGAATAATGTATTTTTAGTCATAGGTGACTTTAATATTACAGATGCAGTCTGGATTCGTACTCATCGTTGCTCACAAGCCGTTAAATTAGACAACCCTAATTGTAATACTCTTACAATGCAATTATCCGCATTTATGCACTTTTGTAACTGGCAACAGTATAATCATGTACCTAATAAAAATGATAGACAGTTAGATTTGGTTCTTTCTAACCGAAATTGCCAGGTCACGATTGTAGACCCTTTAGTGCCGATTGACACTCATCACCCAGTCTTCTGTGTAACGACTGATATAGGTTCGATTGAGAGTCACTTAAAACCTGCATCACGAATTATTCGCCGTTTCTATGCAGCTGATTACGATATAATTAATTCTTTCTGCTTAGAGTTGATTGGGAATCACATTTAGACACTAAAAACATTGAAAGCGCTGTGGATTGTTTTTACTCAATAGTTAATAGGATTATAAATGAATGCGTTCCCTCTAAAACTATCTCCAACAACAACAGTAAATATCCCATATGGTTCTCCTATTCTCTTATCAGGTTAATAAGGAAAAAGAATAGAATTCATAAAAAATGGAAAATTTATAATAGACCATCTGACTATGATGCTTTTGCTAGTCTTCGTTTTAAAATGAAAGCCATGGAAATATCGTGCTATAACTTATTTATATCTAGAACTGAAAATAACATCAGATTTAATTCCAAGTCATTTTGGACGTTCATAAAGTCAAAAACTGATAGAAATAACACTGGTTTTCCTGACACTCTATATTTAAATGATAGGATAGCACGTGATGGACACAGCTTGGCTAACTTGTTTAACGATTTTTTTCAATCAGTTTTTGAACCCATAGGAAACACTTCATCCTCGCTTAATTCGGAATATAACCCCTCGATAAACATTATTAATAGTATTGAAATTACATTGCCATTAGTTGAGAAGTACCTTAAAACTTTAAACGAATCGAAAGGGAGTGGCCCTGATGGCATACATCCTATATTCCTAAAGCGTTGCAGTAGTACCTTAGCATTGCCGGTATTTCTATTATTTACCTGTTCTTTAAAATCAGGATTGCTACCCAAAGTTTGGAAACAATCAATTGTAGTACCTATATTTAAAAAAGGCAAAAAACAAGATATTGAAAATTATCGTGGCATATCAAAAATATCGGTCCTTCCCAAATTACTTGAAAAGATTATTTATGATACTTTATTCCCAATAGTTAGACCAATTTTATTAACTCAGCAGCATGGTTTTATTAATAAGCTGTCTACTGAGTCAAACTTGTGCGAATTTATTGATTGTATCGTGAGCGCAATGGACGGAAACTGTCAAGTTGATGCCATTTATACTGATTATTCTAAGGCGTTTGACAAAATCTCTCCCTCCATGTTGCTGAAAAAGGTAGAACATCTTGGCATTCACGGCGATCTGCTACGCTGGCTTACTTCTTATTTACGGGATAGGACTCAAGCTGTGACAGTTAAAGGTTTTACATCTTCTTTCGTCCCGTTATTGTTCAATATGTATATTAATGATGTCATCACCTGTTTTTCACACTCTAACATCCTGCTATACGCGGATGATACTAAGATTTTTACTGTTGTTAAATCTGAAGGCGACTGTATCAAATTACAGGAGGATCTGAATAGGCTAGATACCTATTGTCTTAATAATAAACTTTACTTGAATACAGAAAAATGTTCCGTAATCACCTTCACGCGGAAACAACAACCTATATATTTTAATTACATATTAGGTAGCCAAACCCTTAAGAGAGTATATGAGGTTAAGGATCTAGATCTATATATTGATAGTGAAATTCAGTTAACATCTCACATTGATAAAATTACATCTAAAGCTTATAGAATGCTTGGATTTATTCTTCGTCAAAGTAAAGATTTTAAAAATCCCAACACATTGTTGCTTCTTTATAATGCATTTGTTAGGTCACATTTAGAATATGCATCCACTGTATGGAGTCCACTTTATTCAGTACATGTAAATTAATTAGAGCGTATACAAAAAAAGTTCCTTAAACACCTTAAATATAGATTCAATTCCTTTGTCTGTGACAATATCGAAAGTCTTCAGGTGCGAAGAGAAAAAAGGGATGTTACGTTTTTATTCAAATTGGTAAATAATTTAGTCGATTCCCAATATCTTGTAGATAAAGTGTCGTTCCGTTGTCCTAGCTTCCGGACTCGGTCTACTGATTTATTTTCCATTCCATTTAGTCGTAAAAGATACGTTAAGAATAAATATTTAGCAAGAGCATGCAATATTTATAATAAAAAGTATTCACATTTAGATATGTTCCAATTAAACCATAACAAGTTTGTTTCTGAAATGAAAGCAATTGTTAATTAAAACATAAGTCTACTCATATTAAATGTTTGTAAAATATTTAAACTGGAAAATGCGCTAGTGTACTCTAAGTAATTGTAATTAACTTTTGTTCTTTTTTCTTCTCTCCACATTATTATATATATATATATATATATATATATTTATTTTTTAATTCTTTTTCGATTTTAACAAAATGTCAAAGGTTTTGTTATTTGTGTTTGCTGCATCGTTTGTACTCAGAGCAAAAATGTTATAACTCTTGGTGGAAACTGTTTTGGCCTATGTATAAACTAAGTTGTTTTCCTATACATTTGTGTAATGTATGCTGTTTGTTTCCCATTACAATAAAAATAAATAAATATAATAATAATATCGAACGGATTCAGATAACACTCTCTTTTAAGTAGCGCAGCTTACACATCACTCTCCCTTGGCACGCCACTGAACTCGGTCTTCAGCTTGCTCTTCTCCTCCAATCTCTGCCCACTGCCTTACGAATGTCATCGTCCATAGTTACAGGGCGCCTCTTTTACCCAGGAGAAATCCGTTATGGATCCCACCCGGCCCGGGAGAAACCGAGTACAGGTAGATTACTTTCGAGACGTTTTTGCATTTGTAGTTGTGACCTCTGTAGCCATCAACGTCTGTATACGTCAACGTCAACGTGTGGGAACGAGTTGTCTCGTTGCGAAAGCAAACCGAAGGTTATCCTACGTGGTGACCCTGAGATAAATGAAAATGTCTGACTCCGTTACATTATTTATTACATGTTAATTGCAAGAGATATAAAAACAGAATGCCCGGTGCGCGGTGGGCCCGAAGCCCGGCCCGCGCCCCGCGCCGGGGGGGACGGAATTTGCAGCGTAGTGGGAAATCACTGCGCTTATGTTCCCACAGTAATCCCCCCTTTAAAAAAAAAACACAATAAAAGAAAATATAAAACCAAAATTTTAAACATTGGTCTCTCTATTGGAACCTTTACCTTACATTCTAGCTTAAGTTACACTTATGAGCACTAGTACACAGTTTGCGCAGCTTGCATTTGCTGCGGCTGCACATTGTTGATTCGGACGGCGGCCGTAGAAGGAGGCACGATCACGTCGGGGTCACCACTGAACGAGTTGTCTCGTTGCGAAAGCAAACCGAAGGTTATCCTACGTGGTGACCCTGAGATAAATGAAAATGTCTGAATCCGTTACATTATTTATTACATGTTAATTGCAAGAGATATAAAAACAGAATGCCCCGTGCGCGGTGGGCCCGAAGCCCGGCCCGCGCCCCGCGCCGAGGGGGACGGAATTTGCAGCGTAGTGGGAAATCACTGCGCTTGTGTTCCCACATGTGTCTCTGTAAATATACAAATACTACTACAGATGCAAAAACGTCTCGAAAGTAATTTACCTGTAAGTACCTATATCCGACTGACACGGACTAAAACCCGTGGGTTTTCCACAGCTCGCATTTGGATAGGACCCTGGGAACGCTATAGTATACATCCGAAACCAGTTACAGGGCGACCTACACTACCATTGCTGACACGCGGTCTCCACTCAAGATCTAGTCTGCCCCAAAGGCCATCGGTTCTGTGATATGTGACCCACTGCCATTTCAGCTTGCTGATTCGCTGAGCTATATGGGCAACCTTGGTTCTCTGACGAACGAAGGGGTGGCGGGCTCGCTCCAACAACCTTTTGGTATTTGGTGATCCAGCATTTTTCCACTTCGGTCATTATGTTTTGGCGCTCCTGGTCAGAGACCATGGCGTACGGCAGCAGATATCGCATGTATATGGGGTCGAGTTTCCTCTTCGGGTGTTGCAGCTTCGTGAGCTTCATCTCCTCATCCACGCGGCCCCAGCGCTTGCGTTGGATCACGTTGCTAAGTCCACTGTTCCTCTCGACGGCGTGATACAGCTTAGGGAGGTTCACTACTCTGCCATCCAATAGTAAGAATAAGAATAAGAATAATTTATTAAAAACTCATTTTACAATTATGTTATTATAGCCTAAACTTATCTATAGAGAACAAATATCACGTGCCTGAACTAGGATGTTTCCTGTGTTTCAGGCAAATGGGCAGAGTTATTGTATTCATCTACAAAAAAATAATTATGCGTTATTTCTTACTATTTAGTACAATTATTGATAGCAGAAAAAACATGGTTAGATTCTTATGATGTAAGTACAACTGATTAAGACTAAATAAACTAGGTATATACTAACATATAAAAGACAAAAAATGTGATATTTCATCTCACAATAGACAATAACTCCTCTGTATCTTCGTATGACATGTTGAGTAGTGCATCCCGGAGTTGTTTCTTACATCTAGTGTAGTTAAGCGGGTATATGTTAAACTTTGCATTCAGCCTATTATAAAGAAATGGGCCAAGAAAACAGAAAAATCTGGACGAAAAAGCGTGTTTCATTTTTATAGTTGTTGGGTAAACAATATCTTTACGTCGTTTAGTAGTGTGATCAGTGCTGTAAGGTATAGCAATGTGCTGTTTTAAAGCTGTGGTGAGTATAAATAGTTGCCGAACTGTTAGAACTTCGCATGATTTATCAAGCAGGTTAGTGGGATAGAGGAAAGGCCGGTAAGAGGAGTCCTTGAGGATCGCTCTTTGGGCTCTTTCTAGGTTTAGCAAAGTAGTTTTCGCCAAACCACCCCATGATGAAATGCAGTAGGTTAATACAGATTGGCATAATGCAAGATACACTTGCTTCATTCGGAATGGATCCGCAATGGGGCGTAATCTTTTGAAAACATATATTAACTTTCGAATTTTGCTGCATAAGGCTTCCACGTGATATTTGAAACAGATACATTCATCGATTATGATACCTAAGTACTGTATTTTGTTAGTCATAGTTATCGTTGGACAGATGCATTGATTATTAGTGGGATCTTTGCACTAATGTGCATAGAGCTTTGGGTTCGTAGGCGCTGTATTTGATTTTCGCATAGAGAACTTTATGTAATTTGTTTTATCCGAGTTCAATGTTATTAGGTGATCTTGAAGCCACTTGTTTACAACGTCGAAGCCTTGTTGAGTATATTCATACACTTCGTCTGACGATTTTGCAGATAGTGGGGGGCGCGTGAACAATACGCTCTGCGACCTGAGGTGCGTATTGATGACAGCGAGTTCTCTCGACACCGGTCCCATTGGCTGTACATCTTGGAGTTGTACTGGTTTACGACCGCGAAGCGCATCGACTCGCTCTTATTGCAAGACGGCGTGAAGCCCTCTGGTGGAACTATCTTGCAGAGTCCGTATATCGAGGCTTGAGGGGCGATTTTGTCGTTATACTTTATTGGATCCTCAAACTCCTCAGCTGTCGGGTAAAACGTTGGCGCCTCATACTCAGAACCCACGTTCTGGTTCAAGTACGTCTCTTCCTTGGATGTTGACGGTTGGTTCAGGCCTTCAGCTGCGATCAAATTGTCTAACTCCTTCAATTCAGCCGTTAGATAATTGAAGAACTTGTTCAGAAGCGGAGGGCTGTTGGACAAGTTCTCTATCAAAGTCTTCTTATTGCTAATCTCATCTTTGGGAACTAACTTTGCACTGACGCACTCTGCCCCGCTCTCCTGTTGTTTATTAGGTCGGATCGGTGCGGGTCCTGCCGGGGCGCTTTGTAACGGAGCGGGTTGTGCCGGGGGCTGAGCGGGGGGCTAGGCCAGGCGATGTGCCGGGTCGGAGGCCGGTTGTGCCACATTCGGAGGCTCGAGGCGGATCGTGAGGCCTCTAGCTCAGCATCAAACTCGTACACATCCGGGTTGGGTGTCGGTTGCGGTTCACGGGAGTTTGTCAGGAGCCTTGTAGATGTCGGAGTCTCTTCTGGAACTGTCTTAGCGCCGCGTTTAAGCTTAGCCATTTTGGTTTTATTTTGGGTGGGTTTTGTAGCCGTTTTCCTGTTGTTGTTGTCCTAATTCCTCTCAACTATCTTCTTCGCAGCGCCGAAGGCTTCATCCTATGGGATTATAGCGTCCAAATTCCGTTTTCGTTCGGCTGTTTGACCTGACTCTTTTGCCTTTTCGCTGACGTTTATTCTAGTATTTCCAATCTCAAGCATCTCGCGACTGGGTTTTTGATCGTAAATATTTGTATTTTCGTCTGCATTGGCCTGCGACACGCTTGGACTAATACATTCGATCGAAAGTATTTTGAATATCTCGGCAGAATCGATCGAACAGCGATCAACGCATGGAGCAATCGAGCTGCGATCATCGCGAGGAGCGATCGAGATACGATCAGAGACAGAACCGATCGAGATGCGATCAGAGCCAGAATCGATCGAGCTGCGATCAGTGGCAGAAGTGACCGAGTTGCGATTAGCGCGAGGAGTGATCGAGATGCGATCAGAGACAGAACCGATTGAGATGCATTCGGAGCCAGAATCGATCGAGCTGCGATCAGGGGTAGCAGCGTTTGCCATGCACCAGTCTCGTGGCCCATTCGCAGACGTAGTACCGGACATATTCTCATCGTCCTTATCTACAGGACGACAGGTGAAAGATGTTAGGATCTCTGTTGTCAAAACAGAGATCCGCGTGCGTGTACCGCGCGCGCAGGTAGTCGCGTGATGATCTTATTAAACTATCAGAGGGCGGAGGCTTAAGGGCTGAAATTTGCGTCGGTATCGAAGGTGGATTCTCATCTTGGGTGCGGTTGATTTTACTAGGAGGATGAACCACATTCAGCTTTGAACCCAGCACAATGACGGTTGCGCCTTGGGCGCATCAGAAGCTCGGATACCCGAGCGGATCGCAATCCGGTCAAGCGCGCGCTCAGTGCCACTGCCGCTCTTGTCTTCCTCCCTTTGGTTTGGTAGGTGCGATACTTCGCAGATCGAAAGTATAAGCTGCGCTGCGGGCCCGCTGGTCCTTCGAGCTGGATCTTGTCGGCGCCACTGTGCATGTACTCGATCCATGGCAGACCGTGTGGGTCTCGGTGCCAACATGAGGTGCTAAAGAGCATGCTTAGGTGCAGCGTCGGCATTTTCACGCCGAGAACTGCGTATAAGTAGCGGAGGACGTTGTTCGGATTCCTCGCCAGGGTCTTAAGATTCCACGGGCTCGTCCCGTAATCGGCCTCCGGGTCTTTGGGGAACCCATAGGCTTCCTCGCCGATGCCTTTTGATGCTGTGTTCGCCACAATATGTTCGGTGCCGAGTAGCATGGTTCGCCAATACGCCTTCTCCACGTCGTCGGTGCTCGGTGGCTGTTGATTAGGGTCAAAATGAGCGTCCATCAAGGACGAGGCGACCTTTTTGAATGTGACGTGATTCATGACCCTCCCCTGCACGCTACAGTCCTCCGCCTCGTGGAGGGCTCCCGCCGTGTTCCGTTCTTGTGGTCATCGTCAGTCTCGGATTTGCCCTCAATGCCTAGCAACCTGTTCTACCGCTGGAAGGAGTGGCAGGCTCGCTCCAACACCTTCTGGTATTTGGTGGTCCAGCATTTATCGACTTCGGCCATTATGTTCTGGCACTCCTGGTCAGAGAGCATGCCGTACGGCAGCAGATATCGCATATATATGGGCTCGAGTTTCCTCTATGGGTGTTGCAGCTTCGGAGGTTCACTTCTCTGCCGTCCAATAGTAGGGGGCGCGTGAACAATACGCTCTGCGACCTGAGGTGCGTATTGATGGCGGCGAGTTCTCTCGACACCGGTGCCCATCGGCTGTACATCTTGAAGTTGTACTGGTTTATGACCGCGAAGCGCATCGACTCGCTCATATTGCAAGGCGGCGTGAAGCCCTCTGGTGGAACTATCTTGCAGAGTCCGTATATCGAGGCTTAAGGGGCGATTGTGTCGTAATACTTTATTGGATCCTCAAACTCCTCAGCTGTCGGGTAAAACGTTGGCGCCTCATACACATAACCCACGTTCTGCTACAAGTACGTATCTTCCTTGGATGTTGACGGTTGGTTCAGGCCTTCAGCTGCGATCAAATTGTCTGACTCCTTCAATTCAGCCGTTAGACAATTGAAGAACTTGTTCAGAAACGCTGGGCTGTTGTACAAGTTCTCTATCAAATTCTTTTTATTGCTAATCTCGTCTTTGGGAACTAACTTTGCACTGACACACTCTGTCCCGCTCTCCTGTTGTTTATTAGGTCAGATCGGTGCGGGTCCTGCCGGGGCGTTTTGAACCGCAGCGGGTTGTGCCGGAGGCTGAGCGGGGGGCTCGGCCGGGCGATGTGCCGGGTTGGAGGCCGGTTGTGCCACATCCGGAGGCCCAAGGGGGGTCGCGAGGCCTCTAGCTCAGCATCAAACTGGTATACATCCGGGTCGGGTGCCGGTTGCGGTTCACGGGAGTTTGTCAGGAGCCTTGTAGATGTCGGAGTCTCTTCTGGAACTGCCTTAGCGCCGCGCTTAGTCTTAGCCATTTTGGCTTCCTTTTGGGTGGGTTTTGCAGCGCTTTTCCTGCTGTTATTGTCCTAATTTCTCTCAACTGTCTTCTTCGCAATCGGCTTCGCTTTCACACCTCTCCCTTTCTCACTGTCCCGCTTCTGACTTTCTCCAAAGCTCATCTTCTGTCTATACAATACAATACAATACAAAAACTCTTTATTGCGCACCTCAATAAATTACATTGCATTGTCTATTTTTATGGTCATATTATTTTATATTGGTTTTCACACTCTAATTCCGTTTTCGTTCGGCTGTTTGACCTGACTCTTTTGCCTTTTCGCTGACGTTTTGTTCTGGTATTTTCAATCTCAAGCATTTTACGACTAGGCTTTTGATCGCAAATGTTTGTATTTTCGTCTGCATCGGCCTGTGACACGCTTGGTCATTCGATAGGAGGTATTTTGAATATATCGGCAGAATCGATCGAGATGCGATCAGCGCGAGGAGCGATCAAGATGCGATCAGAGACAGAACCGATCGAGATGCGATCAGAGCCAGAATCGATCGAGCTGCGATCAGTGGCAGAAGTGACCGAGATGCGATTAGCGCGAGGAGCGATCAAAATGCGATCGGAGACAGAACCGATCGAGATGCGTTCAGAGCCAGAATCGATCGAGCTGCGATCAGGGGTAGCAGCGTTCGCAATGCACCAGTCTCGTGGCCCATTCGCAGACGTAGTACCGGACATATTCTCATCGTCCTTATCTACAAGAGGACAGGCGAAAGATGTCAGGATCTCTGTTGCCCATGTATCTTTGATTCCACAGGAGTCCAGGGAGTCGCATGATGATCTCATTAAACCATCAGAGGGCTGAAATTTGCGCCGGTATCGAAGGTGGATTCTCATCTTGGGTGCGGTTGATTTTACTAGGAGGATGAACCACATTCAGCTTTGAACCCAGCACCATGACGTTGCGCCTTGGGCGCATTAGAGGCTCGGAGACCCGAGCGGAACGCATTCCGGTCAAGTGCGTGCTCAGTGCCACTGCTGCTCTTGTCTTCCCCCCTTGGGTTTGGAAGGTGCTATGATTCGCAGATTTAAAGTATAGGCTGTGCTGCGGGCGCGCTGGTCCTTCGAGCCGGATCTTGTCGGCGCAGCTGTGCGTGTACTCGATCCATGGCAGACCGTGTGGGTCTCGGTGCCAACATGAGGTGCTAAAGAGCATGCTTAGGTGCAGTGTCTGCATGGTCACGCCGAGAACTGCGCATAGGTAGCGGAGGACGTTGTTCGGATTCCTCGCCAGGACCTTAAGATTCCACGGGCTTGTCCCGTACTCGGCCTCCGGGTCTTTGGGGAACCCATAGCCTTCCTCACCGGTGTCTATTGTTGCTGTGTTCGCCACAATATGTTCTGTGCCGAGTAGCATGGCGCGCCAATACGCCTTCTCCACGTCGTCGGCGCTCGGTGGCTGTTGATTAGTGTCGAAGTGAGCGTCCATCAAGGACGTGGCGACCTATTTGAATGTGACGAGGTTCATGACCCCTCCCCTGCACGCTACAGTCCTCCGCCTCGTGGAGGGCTCCCGCCGTGTTCTCGTCCTCGTGGTCATCGTCAGACTCGGATTTGCCCTCTATGCCCAGCAATCTGTTCTGCCGCTGGAATAGCTGACAGGCTCGCTCCAACACCTTCTGGTATTTGGTGATCCAGCATTTTTCCACTTCGGTCATTATGTTCTGGCGCTCCTGGTCTGAGAGCATGGCGTACGGCAGCAGATATCGCGTGTATATGGGGTCTAGTTTCCTCTCCGAGTGTTGCAGCTTCGTGAGCTTCATCCCCTCATCCACGCGGCCCCACCGCTTGCGTTGGATCACGTTGCTGTTCCTTAAGTCCACCGTTCCTCTCGACGGCGTGATACAGCTTAGGGAGGTTCACTTCTCTGCCGTCAGAGAGCATGCCGTACGGCAGCAGATATCGCATTTATATGGGCTCGAGTTTCCTCTATGGGTGTTGCAGCTTCGGAGGTTCACTTCTCTGCCGTCCAATAGTGGGGGGTGCGTGATACGCTCTGCGACCTGAGGTGCGCATTGATGGCGGCGAGTTCTCTCGACACCGGTGCCCATCGGCTGTACATCTTGGAGTTGTACTGGTTTATGACTGCGAAGCGCATCGATTCGCTCATATTGCAAGGCGGCGTGAAGCCCTCTGGTGGGACTATCTTGCAGAGTCCGTATATCGAGGCTTGAGGGGCGATTTTGTCGTAATACTTTATTGGATCCTCAAATTTCTCAGCTGTCGGGTAAAACGTTGGCGCCTCATACACAGAACCCACGTTCTGGTTCAAGTACGCATCTTCCTTGGACGTTGACGGTTGGTTTAGGCCTTCAGCTGCGATCAAATTGTCTAACTCCTTCAATTAAGCCGTTAGACAATTGAAGAACTTGATCAGAAACGCTGGGCGGTTGGATAAGTTCTCTATCAAATTATTCTTATTGCTTATCTCATCTTTGGGAACTAACTTTGCACTGACCCACTCTGCCCCGCTTTCCTATTGTTTATTAGGTCGGATCGGTGCGGGTCCTGCCAGGGCGTTTTGAACCGGAGTGGGTTGTGCCAGGGGCTGTGCGGGAGGCTAGGCTGGGCGATATGCCGGGTTGAAGGCTGGTTGTGCAACATCCGGGGTCGCCAGGGCCCGCCACCGGAGGCTTGACCGGGGTCGCGAAGCTCACGCTCAGCATCAAACTCGTACTCATCCGGGTTGGGTGCCGGTGTAACGTATAACGTTAAATCCTACAGTCAAAACTAATCGATGCATTAGTAGCTACCAGTACTAATATAATGACTTCTATCTTCACTATAAATAAATATCCTAGCTTTATAGCCCATGTAAAAGTAAAGTATTATAAATAAAACCATCATCATACCATAAAGAGTTAAAGAGATTGTTTAGGGGTGAGATGATGGGTCCTTGATAAAAACTCCTGAGATTGAAAAATACGTGTAATCCGTGACAAGGGGTATGGAACAAGTGGTAAAAAATGACAAGCTAATTTTGATAAGTGTTGTTTCCTGGTGTAACATGCGCAATACTGAGGCGCGGGCAGTGCATTGCTAATATAATGCGAGTAGGCGCTGCATACGCTTCTGTTGCGCGAACATGCCCCCGGGCGTTGAAAGCTTCCCTTTCAACCAGACTCATCCAACACAGGCAGGGAACATATTTTGATGAAGTACCGATGGATCAATCCAGTCCCAGTTCTGATGTCTGCAACTCTGGCGATACCATTGACTAGGATGGATAGCAGCGACAGAACTTAGCTTCCACTTTAAAGGGGTAAGTTTATTTCTTCTTGATAAGCACCAGAGCGTCCAGCTCCAGCTCTTCATGACACGTGCGCCATTTGGTTCTCAATTGAAGTTCCGACGTATACGCCTGGCTCCATCTAGCCCAGAAATCCTATCGGAGTTGTTCAACCCTCTGGTAGCGGTTGAGATAAATGGCGGAGCGGTGAAACTGAATGACGAGGAACAGTCTCGTATTGATCGGAAACATGTCGGCCGGGTCCGAGGATGTGGGAATCAGCGGCCGAGAGTTCAACACTGCTTGAATTGAACCAGAACAGTGTTGAGTTCTTCGTATGATAAATTACAATCTCCCAGCACTCTTTTTGAATGAAATTTGAAACATTTTACTTCAGCTTCCCAAAGATTTCCTGAATGCGGAGAGTAATAGGCAGGAATAAAATGGAAATAAATATTATTTTTATGAACTGCAGCGTCAGCCAGCGAACTACAGTTGCCCTTTAAAAATATAGATAATTCATTGTATGCACTTACAAATGATGTCCCGGTATCGGAATAACTAACGGATGGTAAATCTCTACGAGATAGCTGCAATCGACTCAATGCTGAGAAGTAGTTGTTACTGGTTAAATTACCCATCAACTGCAGGCGTACTGTTTTAATGGTGCAACATATGAGAATGGTTATATACACCTTCACAAGTCTTCATCCATGACCCTGACGACCGGCAGAGTTCAGAGAGCCCTCATAATACTTACCAACGTTATTGAACTGTAAGTTCGGGATAAGACGAGGTTTAGGAAAGTTTACTTTCATGCGAAAAGATTTGACACATTTAGAAGTATGAAAGCATGTCTTAGCTAAATTGGTCCTCCTGATTGGCCAGTATTTATGCTTAATAAATGGTTTTAACAATAGTTGAAGTGAAAACCTATCGATCGGAAAACATAAATGACCGAAATCTGGCCTGGCGGCCAAGCTGCTGACGGTAAGCCCCAAGGTTTTACCGGGCTCGGATCCGAAATTTTTTAACTTAATCTGAGCGATATCAGAGTCTTTTATGAGTTGGGGTTCATTCAACCTCCATTTTCTCAAATTCGTGCAAGCAGATGCTAGAGCGGAAGGAATTTTGCTTTTAATTGACAGCACTTGTTGCAACTCATCCACACCAGTGAGTAGATCATCGACGCCAAGTTCATGAGTGATGATCTCACGAACGACCTTATCATTACTTTTGGGACCTATCTGTTTCAGGCATCTTGTCGCCAGAAACGCCTTACGTTTAACTTGAGCCTGCTTACATTCAGACATATGGTTTAAGGAATGATATTTATCCATAAATTCCTTGTGCAGGTCTCTGAACTTTGGGCACGATTCATTCCTACGCTCTAATGAGAAGGAACATTGCTTAACACGATTAATCGAGTCATCTACAAAACTAGGGTCTTCTTTTAATGGTAAACGTACACAAAAACGCCAGTCCTTCGGTCTAGTGAAGTTTTCAGTGAAATGCCTTTCTCGTAATTTATTCGCGGGAGAATAATGAGATTTTTCAGGGCAGATTACTTCAAGCTGCCGGAAACGCGTAAGTTGGTTTCGAACCTCAGTATTAAGCATTTCAGTACTAGGGGTAGACGTGACATTAATAAAATTACAATTAATAGTACGCGATGGAGTCGATACTTGACCGCTGTTTATCGGGCCTGAGACCAGCCAACCAAGCCGAGTCTCAAATAGTATCGGCTGCCCATTACCTAATTTAATTTTTTGCGATCCTAACAAGTCCCAGAAGAGATCAGCACCAATGATGAAATCAACTGCAGACGGTGTATGAAAGTTAGGATCGGCCAAACAAAGATCAGCCGGAATACTTAATCTCGATAGATCTATTTGACGAGAGGGCATGACGTCAGTTATCGATGGCAAAACAAAACAGTGCAGGTGAGTCGAGTAAGTATTATTCAACGATTTAATTGATACTCGGCACATTTCACCTACAGGAGATACTGCGTTGTTTATACCTACAACCGATTTATCTACGCGTTCGGTATGCAAGTTTAACTTTCGACACATTCCCTGAGTTATAATACATGCAGTGCTACCACTGTCCAAAACTGCTCGAGCAATATACTCGCGATTATCTCGATCGTAAACTTTAATTAATGCAGTGGACAATAGTATCGCTTGCTGTTGCGATGCATTTGAATGCGGCGTTGCTATGCTAGCTGATAACGTAACGGGTGCGGTGTCCGCCGCCGGCGCAGTATTGACCTTGGAGGCGACCCGCTCGGACGAATAATCTAATCCCGTGTTATGCTTAGGCTCTGCAACATGAACAAGTGTATTGTGCTTCCGTTTACATATTTTACAACCCGACTTTTTGCAATGGTTTGCATAATGACCGCTACGGAAGCAATTAAAGCAAACCTTATAACTCGGCAGCAAGTGAAGCCGCTCGACATTACTAATTGCCAGAAATTGAGAACAGTTATTCAAGCTATGTTCTCCATTACATTTCGGACATAATTTAGACGGTGAAGTGACACAGTGCTCAGTGGTTTGTGTAGAAAGCATAGTCCTATGTTTATATGCGGTTTTAGCCGGCTGACTCGATTGTCCGGCAACTGGAACGCTCGATAACTCTAAAGTTTCAATCAAGTCTGCACGATTTCGCATAAAGGTGATAAAATTATCAAATGAAATAGGTACATTCTTATCTAGGCTTCCTTTGTGTTCTTCCCACTCGCGAAATGATTTTGTGTCTAGTTTTTTACTAATTATATGAATAAGTAATGTGTCCCATTGTTTGACAGGCTCACCTAGGGATTCCAAACATCTTAAGTTTTTGTTTACTTGGTCAATAACTCGCTTTAATTGCATTGACGACTCTCTTGTGATTGGCTCAATGTTAAATAATGCAGATACATGATTTTGCAACAATAACCTTTTATTGTTGAACCTGTCACACAAGAGTTTCCATGCAACCTCGTAATTACTCCCAGAAAATTCAATTGAATGAATGACTAATGCAGCAGAACCCTCCAACGACGCTCTGAGGTAGTGAAATTTGTTTATATTATCCATTTCGTCGTTAGAATGGATAAGACTTGTGAATGTGTCATGAAAACCGAGCCAGTCCTCGTATAATCCACTATACTTAGGCAACGAAATCGCTGGGAGTTTAACCAGTTTATGATTGTTAGAACTACGTTGGCCACATGACTCAAAATCATTATATTTTTTATTGAAATTGCTAACTATCTCCTGGCCTCGCGAAAGGGCTGTAAAGTAGTTACTTTGAAATTCCTCTCTGTCTGTCATAAGTATATCCAAGTCTTCGGCCTTGCATTCTAACTGTGTTTGTACATCATCATAAAGTTCATACAATGCCTCAATCTTACCTATACGCAACTGCAATTGGGTAACTTCAGCCTGAGTTAATGCAGTTTCCCTTAATGTTCCTAGGTATGTAGTAAACAGTGTTAATTGACCTTTATAGCTGCCTCTTTTGCGAATTAAATCCTTCTCGTCACTCATTTTGGGAAGCTGGTGTAGACCTTGAATGAAAACAATTAATAGATATAAGTTTGATTAATGTAAATAATTTAATTGTTACAATCACACTTTGTTTTCAGTTTAGTCAATAAGCTAAAATAGTTTAGTTCATAAGTCGTGGTATTTAATGATTATATAAAATTATATATAATAATAAATCGAATAAAACAGAATACCTACGAATTGATTTGATTGCAATTGTACTAAACTATTATCCTATTGTACCTACTAACGAAGCTTGTAAATTCATAAGATAATTATCATTCATGTAAATTAATTAAACAATTCGATTCAGTAAATGGTAAAATTATTATTTAAAATCCCTATATAGTTCCTGTCCTAAAATAATCCACAATGTCACAGAATATTAACACTAAATCTCATGTGAACACGACGTACACGAATAACGGTAAATTCTAATGGCCGTCTTACGCTGACAAATATAAAGTAGTTATTTCATTGCTTTAACTAATTGAGTTACATGAAATTAAAGCTGTACACAATAATTTAAAAGTTGACTAGACAAATATCACATTTAATATCAATAAATAACTCTTTGAAAGGTGAATTAGACTTAACGGCTTAATTAACGGTACATTTTAAAACTAAAGTATTCACTAACCTGGAGCTTCCACATTAAGTAAACCCTACTTATTTACTACCTGAATAAGAGTGCTGGATCCTAACTTTCCCTTTTCACTCAACACTGATAGGTTTCCAGATCCTGGTGGCCTTCTTCAGTAGATCCTTGACTCTCGCCGTAGAAATAAGTACCTCGCCAGTATTTCCTCCGATAATAATGTTATTTTATTTTGGTTCCTTGTTCATCCGGTTCTAATGGACCATGTTTAGGGGTGAGATGATGGGTCCTTGATAAAAACTCCTGAGATTGAAAAATACGTGTAATCCGTGACAAGGGGTATGGAACAAGTGGTAAAAAATGACAAGCTAATTTTGATAAGTGTTGTTTCCTGGTGTAACATGCGCAATACTGAGGCGCGGGCAGTGCATTGCTAATATAATGCGAGTAGGCGCTGCATACGCTTCTGTTGCGCGAACAGAGATCAAGTAGGTACAGGAAATGCAAGAAACAAACATACGGACCGAAAGACGAAATAATATTATTTTATACTTAATTCACGACCGCGGGCCGGTTTAGCAAGCGATAGCCCCTCTCGCTCCCCGCTGCATTGCCCGTGCGCATTCGGCCGGTGGCTCCGCCGCGAGCCACACGCTGCCACTTCTCGTATACTTTGTCTCGAAGCGCTCCACCTCCGAGCGGACGCGTCTTGAAATGTGTGATTAACTGATTATAAATTAGGTTTTAAACTTAGTGTCGTACATAAAGAGAACTTCCTTCAGGCTAAAGTCCCTTTGAGTGGGCACTTGCTATGTCACGTGCCTGATCTTTGACCCGCCGTGACCTCACACTGTGAGCCGCTGCTGAGAGCCCACCTACGACCTGGTCGGCCACCGCCTACGGTCCATGCTGCTCCTGCCACGCCGCCGCACGATCCAGGGATGTGTGGTATAGTGGAGGAACACCGACCGACCCTCAGCTAGACCCAAATCTAGGCTTCAAGCAACCCCCTGAGTCTTAATAGTTCTATTAACGGAACGAAACTTAATGTTTAATCTCGGTTTAACTTAAAATTATAAAATAGTCTTAAATATAACTTAAGCCAAAATTACATTTAAACTACCACTAGGTATTAACTTCCTCGCGTTACTTATAATTGTATTTGCACATAATACTTTAATTTGAATTTAAAACTTAGTAAATTATAAATAAAGCCTAGTATGCACGGTCTGAGTAAATTTTTAATTTTTATTCACTAGTAAATAAATTGTATCATTCCAAACCTTGTTTTATTTTCGTCCATACGTAGTAGTGCTAGGATTGCTAGAGAGTAGCTGATCTACACATATCTCCGGGCCTAACAATATTTACGTGACACCGGTTGTGGTTCACGGGAGTTTCTCAGGAGCCTTGTAGATGTCGGAGTCTCTTCTGCGCCGCGCTTAGGCTTAGCCATTTTGCGGCGGCGTGAAGCAATCTGGTGGAACTATCTTGCAGAGTCCGTATATCGAGGCTTGAGGGGCGATTTTGTCGTTATACTTTATTGGATCCTCAAACTCCTCAGCTGTCGGGTAAAAAGTTGGCGCCTCATACTCAGAACCCACGTTCTGGTTCAAGTACGTCTCTTTCTTGGATGTTGACGGTTGGTTCAGGCCTTCAGCTGCGATCAAATTGTCTAACTTCATTCATTCAGCCGTTAGACAATTGAAGAACTTGTTCAGAAGCGGAGGGCTGTTGAAAAAGTTCTCTATCAAAGTCTTCTTATTGCTAATCTCATCTTTGGGAAATAACTTTGCACTGACACACTCTGCCCCGCTCTCCTGTTGTTTATTAGGTCGCATCTGTGCGGGTCCTGCCGGGGCGCTTTGTACCTGAGCGGGGGGCTAGGCCAGGCGATGTGCCAGGTCGGAGGCCGGTTGTGCCACATTCGGAGGCTCGAGGCGGATCGTGAGGCCTCTAGCTCAGCATCAAACTCGTACACATCCGGGTTGGGTTCCGGTTGCAGTTCACGGGAGTTTGTCAGGAGCCTTGTAGATGTCGGAGTCTCTTCTGGAACTGTCTTAGCGCCGCGTTTAGGCTTAGCCATTTTGTTTTCCTTTTGGGTGGGTTTTGCAGCGAGTTTCCTGCTGTTGTTCTCCTAATTCCTCTCAACTGTCTTCTTCGCAATCGGCTTCGATTTCACACCTCTCTCCTTCTCACTGTGCCGCTTCTGACTTTCTCCAAAGCGCATCTCCTGTCTATTTTCATTGGTTTTTACACTCTGGTCATTGCCAGCGCCGAAGGCTTGATCCCATGGGATTATAGCGTCCAAATTCCGTTTTTGTTCGGCTGTTTGACCTGACTCTTATGTCTTTTCGCTGACGTTTATTTTAGTATTTCGAATCTCGAACATCTCGCGACTGGGCTTTTGATCGCAAATGTTTGTATTATCGTCTGCACTGGCCTGCAACATGCTTGGACTAATACATTCTACCGGAAGTACTTTGAATATCTCGGCAGAATCGATCGAGCTGTGATCAGCGCGAGGAGCGATGGAGCTCCGATCAATGCCAGGAGCAATCGAGCTGCGATCATCGGCAGAAGCGATCGAGATGAGATCAGAGACAGAACCGATCGAGATGCGTTCAGAGCCAGAATCGATCGAGCTGTGATGCCAGTCTCGTGGCCTATTCGCAGACGTAGTATCGGACATATTCTCATCGTCCTTATCTACAGGAAGACTGGCGAAAGATGTCAGGATCTCTGTCTTTCATGTATCTTTGATTCCGCGGGAGTCCAAGAGTCGCGTGATGATCTTATTTAACTGTCAGAGGGCGGAGGCTTTGGAGCTGAAATTTGCGTCGGTATCGAAGGTGGATTCTCATCTTGGGTGCGGTTGATTTTACTAGGAGGATCAACCACATTCAGCTTTGAACCCAGCACCATGACCTTGGGCGCATCAGAGGCTCGGAGACTCGAGCGGATCGCATTCCGGCCAAGTGTGTGCTGTACCACTGCCGCTCTTGTCTTCCTCCCTTGGGTTTGGAAGATGCGATGCTTCGCAGATCGAAAGTATAGGCTACGCTGCAGGCGCGCTGGTCCTTCGAGCCGGATCTTGTCGGCGCCGCTGTGTATGTACTCGATCAAGGGCAGACCGTGTGAGTCTCGGTGCCAACATGAGGTGCTATGGCATGCTTAGGTGCAGCGTCGGCACGGTCATGTCGAGAACTGGGCCTAGGTAGCAGAGGACGTTGTTCGGATTCCTCGCCAGGACCTTAAGATTCCACGGGCTCGTCCCGTACTCGGCCTTCGGGTCTTTGGGGAACCCATAGCCTTCCTCGCCGGTGCCTATTGATGCTGTGTCCGCCACAACATGTTAAGTGCCGAGTAGCATGGCGCGCCAATACGACTTCTCCATGTCGTCGGCGCTCGACGGCTGTTGATTAGGTTAGCAATAATAATTTGCAAACACTTTTAAAATTGGAACGACAGAGTCACTACTGTCAAATATTGCAGATGGTGTGTAGACCCTAATAATATTAATTAATAAGATAAAAAGCCCTTTATTTCTTGCTTTAATTGTATTATGTTAGGATGAATTGATTCTTTTTTCTAGTGTCAGTAATCTTAGATGTAACAAATCAGTAAAATTGTACAGCTCAAGCACCCGGTTTCCACAAATGAAGGCCGCCTCCAAAGCCAGCCATTTGTTCGGATCCTGGGCTTTTTGTATCCGGGCTTTCCCGCATTTGTTTTTAATTTATTGTTTTCATCTTGTACTCTTTCCTAGTGGTCCCGTCGATGAAGTCACCCTTGCAATCCAAAGATTAGCTTGGAGTCATGCTACATTCTGCAGATCATTATTAAATAGCATCCACCACCACTATATTAGCCGAAAGACGTCCACTGCTGGACATAGGCCTCCCCCAATTTCATGGGGGTAAGTGCCATAGTCGCTACGCTTGGCATGCGGGTTGGCGATCGCAGTATCTCCACCGCACTCCAGGGATGCTTCTGCCCATCCCCCGGTGGTCTTGGTCGTAGTTTTAGGACATACCCGGATCCAGTGAATAGCATAAACGTATATAATGTGTTGCCGGCACCAACTTTATAATAAGCCTGTTTTGTATGGCAGCCCGCGTTGTGTTTCGTAAGTGGGCTACGACATAATATACGGCTTTCAGGTCGTAGATTTTGTACCTGCTTATCTAGGTAAGTCTGGGATATTAGCGATAATCTTCTCTTCAGATACGATCACTAATAATGGGCCTACATTTTGGACGATGACCAACTATTATTGTAAATGCGATATTTTGTGAGCTTTCAAGATTTCTCACTCTCTTTTCAGTAGCGCAGCTTATTCATCACTATCTAGTGGTTCCCTTGAACTGTGAATTCTCTATGTTACTATTGAATAGATCCAGCACCACCTAGTTGTGTTTAGAGAAACCTTGTTTTCTGACATCTCGGCAACGATCCCTTGACCGATTTGGTTCGTATTCAAAACTAGCTATTGCCCGCAACGTCATCCGCGTCTTCGCTCCTATTGGTCACAGTGTGATGTTTTATAGCCTAAAACCTTCCTCGATAAATGGACTATCCAACACAAAAAAAAAACAATTTGAACCAGTAGTTCCTGAGATTAGTGCGTTCAAACAAACAAACAAACAAACAAACTCTTCAGCTTAATAATATTATAATAATATAATAATAAATAATATAGAATAGATAATAACATAAACTTTTTGTCTCGTTTATCATTGCACGACGTTGTGATTGACGATACTCGAGTACTATGGACGCCTGCAACTCCAGGGGTGTCACATGCGCGTTGCCGACCCTTTAAAAATTTATAGACTCTTTTCTTGAAGAATCCCATACTGTAGTTCCTCGGGAAAACCTCGGCAGGGAGCTCATTCCACAACCGGAGCGTCCGAGGGAGGAAGTTCCTCTGAAACCGTACCGTACGCGACCATTTAGGGTCTAAGGTGTGAGGATGAATGCCCTGCCGACGGCGAGCAGTGCGATGATAGAAAGCGGCCCTGGGCATCATATCGAATAGTTCTTCGGAACACAACCCATTATACAAGCGATAGAACACGCACAAGGAGGCAAAGTTTCTCCTTAAACTTAAAGGTTCAATATCGCTCGTGAGTTTGGGATCGTCCACGATTCGCACAGCACGTCTCTGAAGCGAGTCAAAAGGCTCAAGCTGGTATCCAGGTGCTCCCGCCCAGAGGTGACAGCAATACTCCATGTGGGGACGAACTTGCGACTTATATAATATAAGTCTCTGTCCCGGGGTGAAGTACCGCTTCGCTCTATTGAGCACACCTAGCTTTTTGGATGCCAGCTTGGCCTTGCCTTCTAAGTGGCTTCGAAATTGGATGTCGCTGGAAATGTCGACGCCAAGGATCCCAATACTCTCTGAGATGGAGAGGGTTGTGTCCTGGAACTGTGGGGCCACAGTGAACGGGGTTTTCTTAGCGGTGAACGCACATACTTGTGTCTTGGTGGGGTTGAACTGGACCAGATTATCCTGGCCCCACTCAGAGACTCTGACCAGAGTGCTCTCGATTTCGGACACAAGTTGTTCGCGACTCTCTAACACAGAGGCACGAGGAATGTTGGCACGGCCCGTATAGTAAGCGTCCCCGGTGCTGTCATCCGCATAACAATGGATGCTATCAATAGACAGCATGTCATTAATATGCAGCAAAAACAGCGTCGCGGATAGCACGGAACCTTGTGGGACGCCAGCGTTAATGTCCATGCTTTCGGAGCAACTGCCGTCTACTACGGCTTTTATGCGTCTGCCGGACAAAAAGCTGGCGATCCATCTGCACAAACCCTCGGGCAGTCCGTACGATGGTAGCTTCGATAGAAGACCTCGGTGCCAGACCCGATCGAACGCCTTCGCTATGTCTAAGCTGACCGCTAACGCCTCTCCCTGACTCTCAATGGCTGAGGCCCACGAAAACCGTACTGACGGTCGCTGATTAGATCGTGTTCCTTTAGGTATCTTAGGAGCTTTGTGTTGATAACACGCTCCATCAGCTTGGAGAGAAGGGAGGTAATAGCAATGGGCCTGTAATTCGATGGGTCTGATCTATCGCCCTTTTTAGGCACCGGGTGTACGAGGGCAGTCTTCCACGAAGACGGAACTTGCCTTTTGCGGTAAGAGAGCGCGAAAAGTCGCTTTAGGACTGGACACAACTCAAGAGCACAACGTTTGAGCACCACCGCTGGTATGCTGTCCGGGCCGCTCGACTTGTGGACGTTTAGGGACAGCAGCTCCCTACGTCGATGAAAGTTCCAGTATTGGAAGAAGAAGAAGAAGTTATTTATTTAGCACATAAAAAACCATTACAAAAGAGAAACATAATTTTAAAAACTTAGTGCTAAAAAGGACGCTCACTCAGCATGTTGTCACGGAATCCGTGACGCTGATTTTCAGTGAGTGCCCCAAAACTAAAAACTAAACAAACATAAAAACTAAACAAACATCAATTTTATAACTTTTAGGCATTGTAGTTTACCTAAAAGTTACAAAAGTGACCTGCATATAACCTTAAAACTAGCGGGTAACATCTCAAAAAATAGTGTCCAAATAGCTAAACCCAATACAAATAGATAAGTGATAAGTTTATAATTTTACGTGTAGGTACAATGATAAATATTTATATATAATAATAATAAAAAATTAAGTTCATTTCAAAAACGACCAAAAACGTTGTGAGAATCAGCCTTCAATTTGTACATTTAAAAGATGTGCTCTGAGCTTTAATTTAAAACCGTGTGTCGATTTTAAGGCACGGAGAGGAGGGGGGATATTGTTCCAGCACTTTGTTGCTGAATAACGGAAGCTGCCCCTAAATGCTGCTGTATGCGGTCGTGGACAAACAAGCTGAAGAAATCTCGACGACCTCACTGACGAGGATCTAGAGTTATGAAACCACGTCAGCTTATTATACAGGTACGAGGGAATTTGCTTATTTACTATGCCAAACATCAATGTTGCTAAGTGTAGTTTTTGACGTGTGGACATTCTCAAAATACGATTTTGATTCAAGAACGGCGTAACGTGTGTGCGCGGTGGGATGTGAAAACAGAAGCGCGCACAAGCGTTCTGCACTCGTTGGACCAGCCTCTGCGTTCGTGATAACAAACGCGGCCCGTACAGAATATCACCGTAATTTAATTTTGACAGTACAAGTGTATCGCATAACTGTATTCTTAGTTCGACTTGAAGAAAGTCGCGAATTTTGTATAAGAGTTTAAGCCTAAAAAAACAGTTGCGCACAGTCTCGAGCAAGTGCTTTTCAAAGCGCAGCTCGTCGTCCATAATAATTCCAAGATTACGAGTCTCACGCACACGTTCAAGATGATCGTTATTAATATGTAAATTGACATTAAGTCTTTCAACTGTTTCTATTTGAGTCTTCGTGCCTAATATTAAGTATTTCGACTTGTTTGGGTGCAATACCAGGGAGTTTGCGTGTGACCAGTTATTTATGCGCCTAAGATCCTCATTCAATTTACTGGCTTCTAAGGACGCATCCTGAGCCCGGCACGAAATATACAGCTGAAGGTCGTCTGCATACATATGGTACTGGCTATTCTCAATAACTGCAGTTATGTCGGCACTATATAAAATAAATAAAATAGGACCCAATATTGACCCCTGTGGTACGCCTCTAGAGACCAGGGACATGTGTGAAAAATTACTTTTACCATTAATACTACGGAGTTCCACCGACTGTTTACGGCTACTGAGGTAGCTATCAAACCATTTAACAGTGTCAATGTCAAAACCATAATAAGTTAACTTGGACAATAGTAGCGGAATATTAATGGTATCGAATGCGCGGGAAAAATCCAGAAGCGCAAGAAGCGTCGCCCGACCCTTGTCCTGTGCAGCTAGAATGTTGTCGGTAACGTCGAGTAAGGCCGTGATAGTACTGTGATGTTGGCGGAATCCCGACTGGCCAACTGGTAATATATTATTTGACTCTAGATAATCGATCATTTGGCGGCAAACCACTTTTTCCAGTACTTTCGATAAGCAAGGCAGTATACTAATAGGTCGAAGGTCCTTCTCATCAACTGGATTCGAAACCTTAGGAATAGGCCGCACTAGGGCGGTTTTCCATAAATCAGGAAAGCATTTCGAAGTGATAGACCTGTTAATAATTGCTGTTATGACTCCGAGGGTACGAGGTAAAGTTAGTAGAATCATGTCTTTAGTAAGTTTATCTATACCTTGCGCATTTGATTTTAAACATTGGATAATTTTTTGAACTTGTGTTTCAGTCACCGGCCTTAAAGTAAAAGTTGACGAACTAAAACGGCCGAATTCGAAATGAGTCAAACTACTAATTGGGACGTAATCAATGCCAGGTAGATTCAAAAAATGCTGGTTAATTATATTAGGGTCGTTAAAAATTAAGGGTAGTTCTTTTTCGCTGCGGTTGTCTGAAATTATATCCTTTTTAAGGTTCTTCCATAGTTGCGCGGGATCTCTAACATAACAGTTGATGCGCTGCGCAAAGTATGCGCGCTTTTCATTAAATATGGCGCTGGTAACAATGTGTTTCAATTCTTTATAATATTGTTTATGCGCAGGTAACTTCGTTAGCCGATACCTGGTATACGCCTCGTTACGCAGTCGCATCATCCGTTTGACCGTGCAAGTTATCCAAGGGCAACCAGGTGAGCCTATGTAGGCAGATTTCAATGGGGCGTGACTGTCAAATAAGGAGATCAGTGTAGAATTAAAAGATTCAACCATTTCATTACAGTTCGACAGACGTAAGATATTCTCCCACTCTATATAATTTAAGTCTTGTTCAAAGTCAACCATATTAATGTCTTTTAACGGCCTATAAATTATACATTTAGGTACAGGCTTATCCAGCCTCATGTTCAGCTGACAGGAAATAAATGCGTGCGAACTAAGGTCGGGCACGTAACTTACTTTGGTGAAGCATACAGGCGCATCAGTACATACGACGTCAATAAGGGTACTACTGTGTTCGGTAAAGTGCGTGGGCTCTTGGACATGCTGAATAAGGTTAAAGCTTTGCATAAATTCTGCTAATTTTATTGAGTTAGCATCCCGCTTAGCTAACATATTAATGTTAAAATCACCCACCAAAATAATAAAATCGTAGTTTGAGAACGTACTCACGGATTCGCTTAAGGCGTCAAAAAATACATCCACGTTCAACCAAGGTGGTCGATACGCCGTACCGATAATTATCCTCGTACCTTTAATATTGGTTCTAAGCCACATTTGCTCAACAAAGGAGATCGTGGGGTGCGGACAGGCTCGGGCATGTAGGCCCTGTTTAATGAAGAATCCAACACCTCCTCCCCTAGAGCGTACCTCCGCTGGACGAGGCGTGTGACGGAACCTGTACCCGGACACGGTGGGCGCTCGTTGGTGCTCCCCGTCCCGGATCCAGGTTTCATTAATAGCCATAATATCGACTGAATGAGTTTCCATAGCCACAATGAATTCCTCATGTTTGGTGCCGAGGGAACAAGGATTTAATAAGCCAACTAAAAACTTATTATTTTTGTTTACCATTGTAAAAATTGAGTTGAAAATAGATCAATTGACGCGTTATGAATTGTATTACCTAAATTGGCAGTTAGGTAAAAGTATACAGGTATATAAGCAAACAAATTAAAGTTAAGTAAAAAAATGTAGCACATAATTGGAACATGTCGCGAGATAGTAAATAACATAAAATAACCAAAAACATTCTTCTTCGGACTATAATTAATATACAACCGTGGGTGCAGTAAACTAAATAAACAAACATTAAAAATGTTCATCAAACAGTAGCCCTGGAAAAAACCTCATAGACATCCGCTTCGGAGCGCAAACGGCAAGGAGTCGCATCTTTATTTCGACGAACATATACTCGACCGTCCTTCGTCCAGCTGTAACGCCAGCCAAGGCGCTTGCACTCCTGCCGAGCAAGGTAAAGGAGCGTCCTGTTTTGTCTGGTAAGTCGCTCATTGACGTAAAATCTGCTGGGTCTACCCGGCAGGTTGAAGTCTGTCGTGTCGGCCCCACGACGCACACGGGCCGCTCGCAGCAACTCGGCGCGCGGCCCGCGACGGGCAAGCCGGATGACCAGCGGACGCGGACGCACGCCTGCCGCAACAGCGGTGCCATTGGAACCCGCCGGGACCGAGCTGTCCGCGGGAACCAACGGTTGCCGGCGCGCCCCCACCCGTTCGGCGAACACGACGTCGCGCTCATCGAGTTCGACACCGAGTTTTTTTGCGACCAGGCTCACAATATGAGTCGGGCTTTCATTAAGCTGCTCCGGTATCCCCGTAATCTCAAGGTCGTTTAGGAAAAGGTCTTGGTCGCGGTCACAGAGCTCCAGTTTTAATGCAGCAACCGTCGCTGCCAGCTCGCTGTCAGCAGGGGCCACGGTTCGCTCATCCGACCGCTCTTCCAGGCGCTTAATCCGCTCTTCTACAGCTTCAATACGGCCCGAGAAATTCCCGAAAAGCTGGCGCAGTTCACCCACCTCATGCCGGAGGCTCACGACTTCCTCGGCCACGGTGCCGATCTGCGTACAAAGCAGATGCAACTGCTCGGCGACGTCCAGGTGCTGAGCGGGCGACGAGGGGCCCTCCTCTCCGAGCTCGCTGTTCCTCAACGGCGTCTCAGTGTTGTCACGGCGTGGGGTCTTGGCTTTGCACGCCGGGCACGTCCAAGCGGCAGGAACACGGCCGGTAAGAGCGATGTTCACACATCCTTTGTGGTAAACCGAAGTACATCCCGTACATTTGGCGACACCAGTAGGCGTCAGGAGTCTTCCACAGGCCGAACTTGACCATAGTGACTGTTATATATATATATATATTTAATAAATCCAACGGCAATATCTTTGCGCGTACGACTACACAAAGCTATAAATTTAATGTCTAATATGGTGGGTACACAGATATAAGCAAAGCACTATGCACCAAGACTAATTATACGGATTTCACTTGTTTATAAGACCTATTTCTTCCAGATAACAATGTCAGGTGTTAATTATATCGTTACGAACAAATCACATATAGTAAACTGATGTAAAAACAGGTTTGTTTATTTTAAAAACTCCTAATAGTACAGCAGCGCAACCACGGTCGTTAGCGTGCGTGACGTCACTCTTATTTATTTTTTGGGTGAGGGATATGCATGAAGCCAGTATCCAGATTCTGGCTTGGACACAGCTAGCAGCCTGGCACGGTCCCGGCTTGTTGAGGGTTCTATTAAGTTTTGTAAGGTGGCGACGGAGGCTATTGTATCCCAGGCCCTTTGCCTATTTGGTTTGGATGGGAGATTTGGACTTGGTCCAGCTAGCCAGGCATTCGTGGCCTCGTTCAAGCATGCAATCTCGCAATTAATGCACGCTGGAGCTTTTAGTATTCTACCTGCGAGATCTAGCGTGCTGTGGATTGAAGACAGGAATGCCGACAAGGCTACACTTGAAATTTTGCGGGTTTCTAAGCCGCCGTTCCTTATTGGTAAAGCGGCTTGGGTCTATGCATGTTCGCTGAAGTGAATGTTCTAAACTAATTCTTTTATACTAGTCTTCTCGAGTCGGTATACTTTTTTCGTAGTATTAGTGCCACAGAGTTATAACTCTACAATAATCGTTCAGAAATAATATCGAGCAAATACGCATTTCCTAAATAAACAGGTCCTATACAAACAACGAAACATTTCATTTTGAATAAGCCCGCTTCGGAAGAAGGGCAAATAAAAAATAATTAAGTGAAAAAACTACTGGAGCGTAGTCTCGTGAATGTTTCAGATTTCTTCTATTAATTATAGCCAGTGTGGGTCTATTTGATGAGAGTATTGAATTGGAATCAGTTATGCATTAGTCTGGCGTACTCGGTTCCAGTAGGCTGTTATCAACCGGCTACCAGTCTTAGTAATTTCCTCTACTTTCAGCAAGTTCGGCTGATTTGTACGACACAGAACTATCGCCTCACTTTTAATCTTATTAGTTCTGGTTGCCGTCAAACCGAACTGCTAAGATATGTTACGTAGTTCGGTTATTGAATTGGTGTAACAAGATTTATTTATAGCTGTAGCTGTATTAGAAGTAAAATTATTTATTTATTTAATCTTTATTGCACAATAAGAAATCTTAACGTACAAAATGCGGACTTAATGCCATGAGGCATTCTCTACCAGTCAACCTTTAGGCAGAACAGAAAGACTGTAGGCGGTGCAACTATAAAATAACAGAGAACAAATTTGGTAAGCTTGTATACAAAATATTGATTCAAATATATACATCTGTCATATATTTATTATTTATTTATTTATTTATTATTTGGAGGACCAACAGCTAACAATTCAGAATAATAATATAAGCTAGTTATATAACTTAGGTAACAGAGAGCCAATTATAGGTAGGTTAATTATGAATGCATTTATATTTACCTTCATCCTTACGATTAAGAGTGCGCAGTACGCTCGGTTCTCCATACAAACGTATTTATGCTCTCATTTTAAAACGCCATGCTAGAATAACATGAAACTTTGTATACACAATGGGATCCGGCATATCTAGGTCAGAACATAGTTTCTGTTGCTTGAAATTATAATGGAGAAAAAATACAGCGACTATTAAGTGCTGTGCCGTTGAATTAGTTTATTTATTTATTTATTTATAGCCTTTTACAGAATATAGTTGCATTTTACATACATAATAATATAATATATAACATTAAATTTTTTTTTTTTTTTATTCTGTGTGCCCTTTGGCAAAGGCCTCCTCCAACACTTTCCAATCTTGTCTTTTCCGTGCGAGTCTAGTCCAAGTTCTGCCAGCTATCTTCACTAAGTCGTCCTCCCATCTCCTAAATGGCTTTCCTTGTTTCCGCTTGCCCTCTCTAGGGTACCACAGCGTGACTAATTTATTCCACTTCTCTTCACCTCTGATTACATGGCCTGCCCACTTCCACTTAAGCGCTCTTAATTTTAATACCACATCTTGGGTTTTTGTACCTTTTCTAATTATGTTGTGGTTAATTTTATCTAATTTTCTTTTACCCATCATGCTTCGTTCCATGCTTCGCTGACAGTTACGAAGTTTAGTCTGTTGTGACTTAGTTAGCGCCCACGTCTGGCATCCATATGTTAGGATTGGGAGTATGCAACTGTTAAATAGTTTTCCCTTAACGGAACATTTCATTGTCTTATCCTTCATTACTTCTTTATGTTCCCAGTACTTAGACGTTGGATTAGTTAGTCAAGGGATAATTATTATATGTTTGTATAGAACACCCAACTCTAATATTAATCTGTTTTTGATAAAATTGAGGCTTTACTTTCTAGTGTATGTGATAATACTAGAAAACGAATTATTTTGTGCGGTGATTTCAATATTAATATCCTAAATAGAAACAATAAGACCCTTCAATTTGAATGCCTACTTCTTAATCACGACTTACACTTAGAGATTAAAGAATCAACCCGAAAGAGTACTAATACCTGTCTTGACAACTTTGCTCATAATATAAAGGGATGTAAGGGCGAAGTCGCAGAACTGGGTCTGTCCGATCACACTGCTCAAATTTTAAAATGTCCGGTAAAAAAGAGCTGTATTCTGAAATACTGGCGAATCAAGAGGCGTCACCTGAGTCCAGAGAATTTAAAACGATTTGAAGAATGTCTGAATTGCTTGTCTTTTATGGATGTATTCAGTTGTACCGACCCGAATTTAGCATACAATAACTTTTTAGATACTTTTCAACTTTTCTATTCTTTGTGTTTCCCACATAAAACTATTAAAATCAGAATAATCAAGAAACCTAAATGGATTTCCAAAGGAATCAAATTGTGCAGTAAAAAAAGAAGGTCACTGCTCTGGAAATACAGAACCCAACCTAGCATACTAAATAAAAATAATTTTAAAACATACAGTGCTAAATTTAAAAAAATTATTAACCTTACGCAACGCTCTCAAAATACTCATTTTATAAAAAATGCTACTAGCGACGTGGCAAGTCATTAAAAATACTACTGAAAATATGCCTAAAGAACCTATTTTAAAAATTACTAGGG
The DNA here is from genome assembly GCA_905163555.1 of Notocelia uddmanniana. Lineage (NCBI taxonomy): Eukaryota > Metazoa > Arthropoda > Insecta > Lepidoptera > Tortricidae > Notocelia > Notocelia uddmanniana. Next base: position 24,824,465 of record LR991067.1, read on the forward strand.
ATGGAATAACTATAACTAATCCATCAGACATGGCGAATGCATTCAATAATTTTTTCATTGATGAAATTAAAGGTAATATATAGAGGTAATATATAGGTAATATATAGGTTTGACGACCTGTTTAGCCTAGTTGGTAGTGACTCTGCCTCCGAAGCTAGAGGTCCCGGGTTCGAATCCCGGCCAGGGCATTTATTTGTGCATTTTTCACGGATATTTGTTCTTGGGTCTTGGATGTTTTCTATGTATTTAAGTATGTATTTATCTATATAAGTATGTATATCGTCGTCTAGTACCCATAGTACAAGCTTTGCTTAGTTTGGGACTAGGTCGATTTGTGTAAGATTGTCCCCCAATATTATTTATTATTTATATGGCAATGGCTGGAGCGCACAATGTTACGACGAACGTCCCGGGATCGTTATATATGAGGCCGACTGTTCCTTGTGACATCGTGGCGATCATAAAAAATCTTAAAAACAAGCACAGTGTCGGGCATGATGATATTTGTACTAAGGCTATTAAACAGGTATCCCATATCATAGCAACCCCAATTAGTCATGTAATGAACCTGTCAATTTCAAGTGGTATCTATCCTGATCAACTAAAACCTGTGATTGTTAAACCTCTGCTTAAGAAAGGAGACAAATACAATATATGTAATTACAGACCAATTGCATTATCCTCGGTGTTTTCAAAAATATTTGAGAAAGTTATATATGAAGCTTTATATAACTATCTAGAAAAGTATAATCTGTTAGCTACTGAACAAAAGGGTTTCCGCAAAAAGAAAACTATTAATATGGCCATATACGATTTGGTCTACCCTGTAATCTCGAAAATAGACAAACGACAACATATATGCGCCATTTTTATGGACTTAAGTAAAGCTTTCGATTATGTGAACCATTCGATACTTCTGAAAAAACTAAACGCGTACGGTATCCGCGGAAATGTTCTGCAACTTCTACAATCATATTTAAGTAACAGAGAACAGACTACGGAACTAACTCAAATATGCTTGAATACAAAAGAGGAACGGTCATACAAATCGGATGTGCGTATGTTGAGGTATGGTGTGCCTCAAGGTAGCGTATTGGGGCCACTGTTATTTTTACTATACATCAACGATCTCCCTAGACATGTCAAGCACCCTATAGTTTTATTTGCAGATGACAGTACAGTTATAATTGAATGTAAGTATATTAATAATTATGAAATGGAAATTAATGATACTATAAATGATATAATAAAATGGCTTAATGATAACAATCTGATAATAAATATTTATAAAACTAAAATAATGCACTTTCGACAAAACACACCCATGCTGCCTGTAAATTGTAATTATCAAGGACTCGCTATTGATCCAGTTGAAAAAACAAAATTTTTGGGACTAACTGTTGATAGCAAGTTGTCTTGGAAACCACACACGGAAGAAATTTGTACAAAGCTAAGTAAATATGCATACGCGCTTTACAGATTATCGAAGCTGGTAAGCATTGAAGCAGTAATTGCCGCATACCATGGTTATGTTGGGTCAACCCTCCGCTATGGTCTTATATATTGGGGGAATTCGACCAACAGGGAGATCGTTATCAAAGCACAAAAACGGTGCATATGATCAATGTGCGGTCTGCATCAATTGGATAGCTGTATTCCATATTTTAAAAAATTTAATCTGTTGACTCTACCTTGTCTCTTCATATTAGAAACTGCTGTATTTGTAAAAACAAACTTGAATTTATTTAAACAAGTGTCACAAATATTTAACAGAAATACGTACCGTGCCGACAACCTTTGTACAGTATTTTCTCGTACTGCACTAATGCGGAAAAGTGTATTCTGTCTGGCTAGCAAGATTTTTAACAAAATTCCAATAGCTCTAAGGAAAAAGCCATTGCCCTTGTTTAAAAATGATTTGAATAAATTATTAATTTCTAAATGTTATTATTCGTTGCCAGAGTTTCTTGGTGACACTTTATATTAGGTTTTAAGTAATTGTATTATATATATGCATGACTTATTGACATAAAAATATGAATAGATTTTAAAAATAATTATGAGTTTGTAATACGCGCAATTTAATTTCGAATTTAACATGACTACTATATTTGACGGCTAAATTTAATGTATAAAAAAGAAACCCTTTGTACGCCGTAAGGTAGAACATAGCTGAACATTATCAATGTATTTTCAACATCCTGTATACCTACGATTCACAAATAAAATATTTTGATTTGATTTTCATACAAGCCGTAAAAAACTCAGAAAACCGCTGTATTTTTTTTCTTTTACAATTTCTAGGAACAGAAACTAATTTCCGACCTAGATATGCCGGATCCCATTGTGTATACAAATTTTCATGTTATTCTAGCAAGGCGTTTTAAAATGAGAGGGTAAATACGTTTGTATGGAGAACCGAGCCAGACAGAGCGTACTGCCCCCCTCTAACCTTATCTTTGAACCTTTTTCAACTATCAGCAGCTCGGTTTGACTTCATAACTGAATAGTTGAAACTTAAAGTGTAGTAATTCTAGACCAGGGGATAAACAACGATAGCTTAGTGGTTCAACCAGGCGGCTGTCAAGCGGCGGTCGTGAGTTTGTATTACCAATGAGTTTTACGAACTTATGTACAGAATATCATTTGATATTTACGATTAGCTTTTTGGTATACGAAAACATCGTGAGGAAATAAAATGAAATTTTGTGACATTCATTTACATCTTCGAAAAAAAAATCAAACTTGTATGAAACCCATAATAAAAATCAATCGCAAATTGACTCTACTTGAAATTATTAAGTCACAAGTACAAAAAAACGACATGCCCTATAATAAGCGCCATCCGGCCATTATCAAATTAGCTTAATTAATATTAATATTAAAACGGGAAGACCGGTATAATGTAATAATTAATATAATTTATTCGAGTCCGCTCTGAATAATTGCAGCGTGCTTGTGACGTCTTTGAAATATTGTATCTTTATTAATTGTCTGTAATTTTGGACAGGAATTTACTAATTGCATTTTGGAATTTATGGTATTGTGATCGTTACATTTGCAGACGTTAATCTTCGAATTTACGCAGTTATTTTCACATTCTAAAATGTGAAAGTGATTAAATAAACATCGAATCCTCCGGGCCGGCAGCGTGCTTTTTAAACGACTATAAAAAAATCATCCCCACTTTACGTGTAGGGGAGGTACCCCTAAAAAAGTTTAACCTCTAATTTTATTTTATTTTACGACTTTTTCAGTTTTATTGATTTATATATCTATACCAAATTGCATTTTTCTAGCACTAACAATCACAAAGCCTCGGATAGACAGACGGACATGGCGAAACTATAAGAGTTTCTAGTTAACTACGGAACCCTAACAAATTCTGCGGTAATCGTATAACTTAATGAATGTATGTTATTGTGACATATCAACTGTTATTGTTTTGAAGAAAACAATTGTAGACTAGTCTTTAGTAAATTAGGTATTCATTTAGTTACAGTGCAATTATATCTCTTTTTTTAAACTCAATCATGATAATACGGTCATTCTTCTTTAGGTTAGATATTTACATAGATAACCCCCTCTAGATAGCCCCTATGGACGATTTAGTTCGAATCAAAAGTCACCAAAGTAAGCGGTATGTGCGGGTCGCGGGGAGGTCGGTAACGTCGCTGCCATTGGCTGTTTCATAAAGCGCGCGCTTTGCTTCAACATGGCGCTCGCGGCGTAGGGATGTGACGCGTTGTTTATTACCGGTAATGCCATTTATTTTAGGTTAACAATTTTACAGAGCGTATATACTCATCTAGTGACTTGGTATCTAGAATAACATTTTAGGCATGTTTATACATAGTGTAATACAGTAGTACGGCTAAAGCACCGGTAATTAAAAAAAAAAGCGAAATATTTTTCGACCACTTTGGCTTAGTTGGTAGTGGCCCTGCCTACGAAGGCGGAGGTCCATTTATTTGTGTGATGAACGAACACGAATATTTGTTCCCGAGTCTTGGAAGTTTTCTATTTAGGTATTTGTTTATCTATATCCATAAGTACAGTAAAACCACAAATATAAGTTACATCGGCAATCTTCGTTCACTCCGACGAGTGCAGACAAGTACCTAATGAAATCTAATGTATGACCAATTCAATAAAGACCTTGTTGCATTATACGTAATCTCTCTCGCTTCACGCAGCCAGACAAAATGGCGGGGCAGCCAGATAAAAGCATTGGGTCCCCTTCGTGACACTAGTCCTAACTGCTCACCAAGACAATTCGAAAAAACGCAATTGCAATGGCTCCACCTCTAACCAATTCCGAGATCCCTTATACTTCTTCGAAGTCCAGCATAGGGTCCACCTCGTGATACCAGTCCTAATTGCTCACCGAGACGATGCGAAGAAACCCAATTGCAATGGCTCCTTCTCTAACCGATTCCGAGATCCTTTATACTTCATCGAAGTCCAGCATAGGATGCACCTCGTGACACTAGTCCTAATTGCTAGGGAAATTCATGTCCTAGTGATAATACTGTTACTAATTTGTTATTTCATTAGATATACATACTCGATATCACATAGCAATAAATGTGACACAATCGCTTATTAAAGTTTATAATAAAATAAAACTACAGAATAACTACTTCTAAACTAAATATTCCATTCAACTACACTGATTTGTACCCGTATCGTACCTATAGCGTATAAATAAAATAGAACGAGACACTAATTTACTACTTTAATTAAAAGAACACTGGTAACACTGACAATTAATTTTAATTGGATTATTATTATTTTTTATTTATTATGCTTTTGGTAGGTACTAAGATTGTTATATCAATAAACTTCACTGACAATTTAATGACAAAAATAGAATTTGAATATTAAAATAGTTCGACAAAAGACGGACGAATATATAATTAATTGAAATCGGGCCTTATACGGTAATGTCGAAAGCGTCACTGGCACAGCACTAGCCCGAGCATGTACTTTCGTCACAAGGGAGAGTATATTGACATTGGAATTGGTTGGAAAGGGACAAGAATACTTCAGTACTTCTTAATGGCTAGTGTAAAATGAACTCCGCCTGCAAGATTAAAATATGCGTTTTGTAATTAATTTAACTTCCTGTGACATATTATTCCGTCATTCTTGTAGTTTTCTGTTCGAGAGCTTTTCCCACACAACTTTAAGCAACAAAAAACCATTTCTAATGGATAAAATCGATTTTTAATGCTCGTTTATTTGACGTACGTATAGATCGCGAACCTGGACGAGTCTGAATGAGAGCGCGACGCGTTGCTGCTTACATGTACTAGTGGTACATAGGTGAGGTGACCGCACGTCGCCCTATAATCTTCATCTAGAGGGGTTATCTATGGATATTTATTTTGAAACATGTCTTTCATTCCCATTTAGAAAAACTCAGACGTGAAAACGTGGATCTCAATCCTCAATGACATGCCGAGAGCACACGACTTTGGAGCTGAACCAGGTCCCTTTGCTATCGTTTTGAATTGAATTTATGTGTATAAGACAAAATTGTTTTTTGACAATTAGTTGTATTGTGTTTTAGGGATTTGTGATTAGGTTCTAATGTGCCGGAAGGCATTTGAGTCGTCTAATTCCGGACCAGCCATACTCATATAGACTTTCGTCCTTCTTGCACTAACATACTAAACTTGGTAGTAAGGGACGAATACCTACATATTTGACATAAAGGCAATCGTGTTAGCTAAGCAATTGTCATCAAAGTTGAATGCAATTCCAGTATTTCTAGTTAAAAATCCACAAAGTCAACAAACAAACGAACAAGAATCCGTACAACGCAAACCCATTAGTGGCAGCAATTGTCGAATTTTTTTAATAAAACTTGTCCCGTTAGCCGTAACTGCGGTTTGTTTACAATAAACAGCGCGTCGGAGCCCCTTTATTGGCCAACTTGCGGCGTTTGAACGCATTTTGCTAGTGACACAGTACAAAGAGTATTGCAACTCCTCAGTTGTACGCTTTTGGAGAAGAACCTATGCTCATTTCTTATTGCGTGCTTCTGTGGTGTCCCCAAATAAATAGAAAGATTTTTTTACCATCTATGATGTCGTAAAGTTTTAACTCATTAATCTTTTTTTTTTATAATTAGTAGGCGTCAGGGTTCCATTTTCCAACTTCCAACGTTCAAGCGCTTATTAGTAGTGGAAAAGAAAAAAAAAACCTATATTATTCTAAGCTTCTGTAAGTTTTACGTCAAATCATTGCATATTCAGTTGAAATCAAAGTTTTGGCAGATTTTAAGTGACTAAGAGTTAAAGTATAGTTGTAAATATCCAATGACATCAAAACTACGTACATACGTACATAAATTCACGCCTGTGTTCCAGTGGGGTAGGCAGAGATCACGGATTTACATTTGCTACGATCCTGATATACAACTTTCGCTTCATGAGCTCTCATAACTTTTTTCATGCTTGCAAGCCGACCAAAAATAAAAATAGTATATTTAAAAAACACCATTATAAAAAAAATGTAATATCGCTGAGACATCATAAATATGATAAAATTAATCCAAGAAACATCCCAAATGGATGAAAGATGTTCATGGCCGAAATACTCGCAGTAAGCGTCTAAACAAAATGAAGGTTCCATGTCACAAAACAGCAGGTTTCCGGGGTTGCTTTAAATATTCGGCTTCCAAGATCTGGAACGACTTACCACCGCCATTACGAACAGTCGTGTCACTTCCAGTGTTTAAGCGGAAATTGAGCACATTTTTAATAAGCAAACAATTGGAAGCCGAAGGCATAAAAAGTAATTAAATAGTGTTTTTTTTTTAATTATATTCTTGTGTCTCATATAATTTAGTTTAGTGTTAGTTATTAGTGTTGTTTCTTTTACTTTGTTAAATGTATCGTGTATGTTTTTGGAATGTATAAGATAAAAAAAGAGGGACGAACTGAAAACCAGCGCTCTTCAACCACTATGGCTTGCACAGCACATGCTGAGTTCGTTCCTTTTGTCACATTACTGATGAAACCAAATGCATGTAACTGCCTTTTTTCGTATGTGTTGTGTGATAATAAATATATTTCTATTCTATTCTATTCTAAATCCCAGTGTAGTGGAAACAACTTCTAATAACCTTGCAGCTTCCTAATTTTCTAAAAAGTCCGCCGGTACCATGGTATGTGGACAAACAGGAACAGCTCTCAGCTTATACGAAAAGCAAGAAAAAAATTATAAATGTATGACAGAGAACCAATAAAAAATCGTTTATTTCAGACAGTATCAGTTAGTTACACTTTTAAACTGAAGCCTTGTAAGAAGGGGACAGCAACTAGGACAGACTTATTGTTAGTACGTGTATGTGGTCGTGTTTGAATGTACTCTAATCAAATAATTAAGAAGCTGACTGTCTAGCCTGTTAGCTAAAACGGTCATGAGGCTATGACATGAATGACACCTGATGTGGAGTCATCATCATGCAGCAGTTACCAGCCTCCATTGCTACAATCTACACAAACTTTTTTAAAGTCATCCACTTAGTATATGGGCAAGCTTCACATTTATGGGCCTCAAAATGCCGAAGACAACGTTTGCAGTAAACTTCACTTTAACATTGGTGTATGCGGAAGTTTCGATAACTATTTATATTAGGGTGAACCCAAAAATAGGACGGAGGTACACTACTTCTTTAAGTTTACTTTGTTTATCTGCCAGAGTTTACGGGTCCTCTTTGGGTATCACTTTTCAGGTAGCGAATTGTTCAGATGACAGCCGAAAGTAAAAAATGGAGAAAAACAAGTGGCACACAAAAACTAAATATAAAGGTTATCCTTAGCTTTAAAATTGCAAAATTGTTACCTTATTATGCACACCCTTACGCACACTAAAGATAGGAGAGAGCAGATTATTGTATATCCCGTATTGAGTACATAAGTATGTGTGAGCGCAGTTTAAAGATTATCAGATGACATTCTTAGTTTAAAAATGCAAGGGAATTTTGATATGTAATAACTTCTTTACTCCTCTGTCGCAGCGACCCAAAGCATGTCTTGGCCCATGAGTGCACGCCACTGATCCCGATCCTGCGTCATTTCCTTCCACGAGTCAACATGAAGCTCGCATAGATCGATCTCCAGAGCATCGGCCCAACGGTATCTAGAGCGGCCAACCGGGCGTTTCCCTCTCGGTTTGCCCAGCGAGGCTCTTTTGACGGCACGGTCGTCACCCATTCGCTCTAGATAACCAAGCCAACGAAGTCGATACGCTTTCGTTACCCCGATGACATTCGGTTCGGTGACAAGATCTTCAATTTCGGCATTTATGCGAATTCTCCAACTGCCATCGGGTCTCTGAACTGGACTAAGGATTTTACGGAGGATTTTCTTTCGGCCACCAGGGGCTTATTTTCCTCCTTAAGTGTCAGTGAAGCACAAAAAGATGCATTCTCTAATACAACAGTTAAACATGAAATATTCAATACTCTTTTTAAAATCTTGTGAAAAACTTTCAAAGGCTTACCCTTTACAATAGTGCCTCGCAGGGTAACTTGGTAATTGATTTTGCCCGCGCTGGCAACTTTACCAAGACCCGAACTGTGTAATTGGGTAGCATTAAAATTTCCCTTTCTATTCGGTACCTTTTTATTTGAGTTGGGAAATATCAAGTTCTGCGATTATTTGGATCTACAAGGTACAGTTAGCAGCAAGAGTAGGTGATCATCTTAGTACCTTTCCACTTTCACTACTTTGAAGCATCCCAACTGTCGTAGTATTGTTACGTTAGCGCGACAAAGTACTAGAATTATCATCTACATTTGCTGTTGAAAGACTTGTAGTGAAGTTTCCGTGTCTAGTTCAAATAGAGCATATTTTGTAACTGCGTATAATTTCGAAGCAGGACAAACCATTTTCATAATTATAATTAAAATGGTATCGAAGGTGCGTGCGTCGGAGAAGCTATTCCAAAACTCAAGTGAAGTTGGGCGGGACATATTGCCAGGCAGAGTAATGTCAGGTGGACCAAAACGTTTAGATGGTGCAGTACGTTTGGTTCTCCATACAAACGTATCTATGCTCTCATTTTAAAACGCCATGCTAGAATAACACGAAACTTTGTATACACAATGGCATCCAGCTTGTCTAGGGCGGAAATTAGTTTCTGTTGCTTGAAATTATAATGGCGAAAAAATACAGCGATTATTAAGGTAAAAAGCTCATAAAACCGCTGTATTTTTTTTCTTTTTCAATTTCTAGCAACAGAAACTAATTTCCGACCTAGGTATGCCGGATCCCATTGTGTACACAAAGTTTCATGTTATTCTAGCATGGCGTTTTAAAATGAGAGCCTAAATACGTTTGTATGGAGAACCGATCCACACCGATCGTACTGCGACATCTTAACGGAATGGTGGCCACGTACAGGCAAAAGAGGCGTCGGTCGTCCACCGGCTCGATGGGTTGGCGACATCAGAAAAACCGTGTGACCCGCGGTTTTCTTTTTTTTTTCTTTTGACTTGGATGAGAATAGCACGAGATCGGAGTGAGTGGCGTACTCGAAGAGAGGCCTATGCTCAGCAGTGGGCGATTGCGGGCTGATAATGATGATGATGATGATAATTATCATTGTTACTAACCTTCAATTAGGTAGTTTTAGTTAGTGATTAAGTAGTTAGTAAGTATTAGTTCTTGGGACCATTCTGAAAACCAGCGCTGGTCATTTATGATTATGGCCAGCACATGCTGAGAATGGGACCCGTTGCCTATATAATTGTAATGTATATGTTTTTTTTCTTTTTCGTATTGTTCAAGGATATGGCAATAAAGTTTATTTTCTTTCTTTCTTTCTTTTTTTCAATTACGTATATGCATAACATACATAAACTCACACCTTTATTCAGAAAAAGGGTAGGCTGAGCACACGAAAACGAATTTCAGCGCCACTTTTAGCAGTTTATAGATAGAGAAAATGTGATATTGCAGTGATAGGTTGCTAGGCTATCGCATAATTCGCATATTAGATACATAAAAATGTAACAATAGTGATATCCTGGGGATGTCCTCTTCTGTCTATTAAGACACATGGAATCGTGACCCAGATATTTCGTTACTCGCTTACCTACTTACCTGATAGTTTTCTTCGGGTTGAATGTGCATTGCCTTAATTTAGTAAAAATATGAAGTGAATTCATAATTAACTGGGTAATGATACATTTAAGAATAAAGAATAGAATAATCAATATCTACCCATGCAATCATAACATAAATTTTCTACTATGTAATTGGAAAACTATGTTTTTTTTCAATAATAATATAATTTTATGAATGTATATAGTTGTATCATCATCAAGGGTTGGAAAATTGCCCGTCATTTTTTCCTATCCTTGATCATTATCATATCAGCTGACGGACGTCCACTGCTGGACATAGGTCCCTCCCTATAGTTGTATGTCATTACCAAAGCAGCTGGCAGCAAGGTTTCTTTTAATTTTATCGATTGGGAAAGTCGAAAATTGTGTCTGTGCTTTCCTATTTTACCTCAACCTATTAAAAAAAGGCATTATAAAATGACACAATAAAGTTAAATCGATTGTGTTTTACCTCGTCTAAAATCTTATAGGAGGAAATAAGAATATATCTCGTCAATTTATATAAACATGCGTCAAGAAAGAGTAGTGCGGCTCATTATTTCGTACGTGGGGCGTGATGTACACGAATACCCTTAACTTTGTTTATACTACTAACAACGTCTCTTTCTCCGTGAAAAAGAACCTACATTTACAAATCACAAACATCTTATTCCCATTTCAACTCGTTAAAACCCCATGCATATTCTCGGGACGCAAACATTTGCGAAACCTATCGGCTATTCCGGGGTATCTTAACGGCGTTAAAAGTGTTTACCCCTGCCGACCCGCGTCACTAAACAAAAACATTAGCGTCTTTACTACACCTCCACCCCACTACACTACCCCCCTACAAAAACCAGCCACAGACTGAAAAAATATCGAACGAACCAGCGCCTGGACAAAGCGTGCGAGCAACTTTGCTATTGAATTCCATCAGGCTGTGTCCTCAAGTACCCTTGTAGGTAAGAGTGGATATTCGGCTGTCCAACGCAGAGAGATCGAAGAAATTTGTTGAGCTCGGAACACTTCGGGAATCCATTTATCAGCGTCAAGACCATCGGATGGATTCGGAAAAAGTGATTCATCAAACGCGGTTTTAAAATTTTAGTTTTTTTGACGATTCTATTTGCGAAATTCGTCGGGATTATGGGTTTTCGTAGATTTATGGCTTGCGCTAGCTTGTGCAGATAGGTTGAGAATGAATCGATTGGTCACAATAAATAAAGGTTATTCAAGCAAATGTTCATACCGATAACTACATAACTATTCACGTCTAAAATTAAGTTTATTTTTATTTTATTTACTGGATTTGTGCAATAAAATGTTTACTACTACTATTTTTGTATGAAATAGAGACTTTCCTGTGTTTTAGAAAGATGTTTTAGTTGAAGTTTTTGTAATGAACTGTATATTATCACGACTTTTGCTTTGAGCAGGGCGAGTATTATGAACTACTTAATTTGTTTTTGCCACTTATTGCTATCGATAAAACAATCATCACATTGTGTAATGAGGGAGACGGATATTTAATCCAAAGCGATAGACAATAAAATAATTTTTAAGAAAAAAAAACCGACTTCAATGGGGGAGGCCGGTAAAAGATTATTATACTTAGATGGTGCACTCTTAGATAGATATACAATAAGATAAAAATGGCTATAATGTATGTTTATAATGGTAGAAGACTAAGTACCCTCAATTCCTCATGGAATCATGAAAAAACCTTGCTTGCTTGACAAACAAAACGAAGAGAACAAATCGCCAAACGTGAACCACGCGTCGTTGAAGAGTTCCGTTCTGATCATCATCAGCAGTTCCACTTCATCAAATGTCACTTTTATGAATGAAAATGCTTGATTAGTTCTTGAAAATACTAAAATCACTATTTGTGTGCCTTTCACATTTGAGGAGTTCCCTCGATTCCTAATGGATCCGATCATCAGAACTCGAGCATGACAAAAATCAATCGTGAAAATAGAACTTGCTTAACAAACACAGCTAGAAGGACAAATCACCAAACGTGAACTTTTCGTCGTTGAAGAGTTCTGTTCTGATCATCATCAGCAGTTCCACTTCATAAAATGTCACATTTTTGTATGATAATGCTCGATTCGTTGATAAAAACACAAAAATTACTATATGTTTGCCTTTAAGATCTGAGGAGTTCCCTCAATTCCTCATGGATCCCAACATCAAAAATCGAGCATGACAAAAACTAATCGTGAAAATAGAACTTGCTTAACAAACGCAGCTAGGAGGACAAATCGCCAAACGTGAACTTTTCGTCGTTGAAGAGTTCTGTTCTGATCATCATCAACAGTTCCACTTCATAAAATGTCACAGTTTTGTATGAAAATGCTCGATTTGTTGATAAAAACACAAAAATCACTATATGTTTGCCTTTAAGATTTGAGGATTTCCCTCAATTCCTCATGGATCCCATCATCAGAAATCAAGCATGACAAAAATTAATCGTGAAAATAGAACTTGCTTAACAAACACAGCTAGGAGGACAAATCGCCAAACGTGAACTTTTTTTCGTTGAAGAGTTCTGTTCTGATCATCATCAGCAGTTCCACTTCATCCAATGTCACACTTTTGGATGAAAATGCTTGACTTGTTGATAAAAATACAAAAATTACTATATGCTTGCCTTGAAGATTTGAGGAGTTCCCTCAATTTCTCATGGATTCCATCATCAGAACTGCGTTTTGACAAAAACGGGACCAACTTGCCTGTGCCACAAATGTATGTGGTATGGAAATTAAAAAAGAGGACTTTGCCGGCCTAGGCCTGCATGATTTGTATGAAATCCCATTAACGACCTCTGGTCCTAGCCGCACCTGAAACGTCATACTTCGCAGCCTATTATAAGGAACATAACATCAATATTTCATTGCATGTTTGAGAAAAGATTTTTAAATACATAATTAACCCATAATTAATGACCATAAATAGTACATTACTACAGAGACCGGGACGAAAGGGGTTGCCGGTCGAAGACATATAGACGGCCGAGCGAAGCGAGGTCGGATAGGTCTCAGGCGGGCAACCCCATATTTCCCGCCGAGGTATGTATAGTGCTTTTCTCAAACATGCAATAAAATAAACAACAAAAAAAAACAACGTTTTATTTTTAATACGCATAGTGCCAGAATGTCATGATGCCTGTGCCACAAATTTATGTGGAATGGAAATTAAAAAAGAGGACTTTGCCGGAGAAATTTGTATGAAATTGCATTAACCACCTCTTGTCCTAGCCGCAACTGAAACGTCATACTTCGCAGCCTATTATAAGGAACATAACATCAATATTTCATTGCATGTTTGAGAAAAAAATCGTAACGTCATTAGAAATAGAAATAGATAGAAAGAAATAGATATTTATTTACGAAATAAGTACTTCAAAAACATAGTGGCTATGGTCCCACACTAGGCTGGGCCTGTCCCGTGGAAACCAAACAGTGCAGATTAACAAATACGCGGCTTTAAAAAAAACAAAAAAAAGAGCAAGACAAGATATGCAATTTAATATTTCACTTATACAAACAAGAAATAATAATAATATTGATTAAAAATTGAAATACCTATTATAAATAACTATAACCTATTATAGTAGGAGTAAGTGGAGGGTGTACGAATGTATATGTGTGTGTGTGTGTGTGTGTGTGTGTGTGTGTGTGTGTGTGTGTGTGTGTGTGTGTGTGTGTGTGTGTGTGTGTGTGTGTGTTTGTGTGTGTGTGTGTGTGTGTGTGTGCGCTTGCATGTGTGTGTGTGTGCGCGTGACTGTAAGCATTATGACACTACCCGAAGTATGATTTCTGACTGTTCATAATTCCAAGATAATAAAAGCGTTTGTATCTTCTTTTTAGCTTGTTGGACGCTGCAATTTCTAAGTTCAGTCGCTTTTGCAAATTCATTATAAATATGTGGAAACAGAAACCTAGGAAATCGCTTTGCAAATTTGGTCTTGACCATCGGAACTGGTACTTTAAAAACTCTTTTACGGAGTAAGTCCCTGTAACATGGCAGGTTCAATGTTGCCTTATGCACGTACACGGCAGCACGTAACAGGAATAACCTACGAACGGTAAGTACCTTCGCTTCTCTATATAAGTTAGCAGTAGGATACCAACGGGGCTTGCGCAAGGACACCTTTAGAACTGCTCTTTGGGCTCTTTCGAGCGCTATCAGAGTTGTTTTTGCTACGCCTCCCCATGCAAGAATGCAGTAATTCGTTATGGATTGGCACAGTGCGAGGTATACTGTTCTCAAAAGTAGTCCGTTAGTGGCCTCTCGTAATAACTTCATAGTGTAGACGAGCTTACGAATCCTAGACGCTGTAAGAGAAATATGATTTTTAAAATTTAGATTGTCGTCTAGCTCCACACCCAGATATCTTAGAGAGACACACTTTTGAATGCTTTCACAATTGCAGCTCTGGTTAGAAATACATGATGCAGAATGCGTTTTCAAACTCGCTAAAGAAGGAGGAGGTTTAGACAAAGCGGTCTTATGGAAACAAAGAAATTTTGTTTTCTTTGCATTTAATGTTAGGAGGTTTTGGTTTAACCATGCTAAAACTTTTCTAAGTCCCAAGACCGCTGTATCCTGGGCATCCTGCCACGAGCAACCGTGAAAGATAATGGCTGTATCATCGGCGTAGCACTGCATACCTATTACTATTATGGAGCTGTAGTGACAGAATATCATTTAGGTAAGCAAGAAAAAGTGTGGGTCCCAGAATACTTCCCTGCGGGACCCCAAAGGTGACACTTTGCTTGGTACTGATAAAGCCATTGACCCTCACACATTGAAATCTGTCGGTTAGATTGGCATTAGGCACATTTCCTGCAAACTTCATACTAAGCAAGCGCTTTTGACGTTTCGTAAAAAGTTGCTGATTTGACTATCAGTGAAATACCGTATTAAGAGACGAACCATGTTTAAAAAACTTTAATGTCTACTTGAAAAGTGAATGAATGAATGATTTATTTGCATAAAAACAAGCGTATATATAAGGTCTTTCAATTTAACATGGATCTAATCTTGTTTTGCCAAGACTGGCGTACAAATATTTAGTTTTAAACATCATTAGTTATAAATTCAAATAAGTAACTTAATATTACAATTTGCAATTATTGAAGTATTCATTTACGGAATAGTAACAATGTTCAATTAAATGATTAAATAACATTTTCTTAAATATATTGAAAGGCAGTTCTCTAAATGAATCAGAAAGGATATTAAATATTTTTATGGCCATACAGTACGAGTTTTTCCTTGATAATGCCAAGTTAGTTTTTGGCAAATACAATTTAATTCTGTGTGTTTCTCTTTTAGATTTGGTGGTCAAACAATTCTATATTTTTTTGACTAAGATACACATTTCAAATGTGTATAGGCATGGAAGCGGCAATATACCTTTAGACTGGAACAGTGGTTTGCAGTGCTCTAAGAAGTCAGCTCCACACAAAGTCCGGATGCACTTTTTTTGAATTTTGAAAATTATTTCTATATCTGGAGTTCCCCCATAGTTTGAGTCCATACCGCAGTAAAGATGCCACATAACCATGGTACGCTGAAAGAGCGGCTTCTTCTGAGACTACGCTTCGTAAACGATATAAAACATACACAAAACGGTCTAGTCTTATGCGCAGATTATCAATATGACTTTTCCAGTTACAGAAGCTGTCTAACGTTATGCCTAAAAATGTAGCAGATATAACTTCTTCAATTAATTGATTATCATATCTCATATTTAATTTCTTTATTTTATTTTTACATGTCAAGAATTGAATAAATTTCTTTTTTTTAAATTAATACTTAAATTATTTTCTTCCAACCAAGTTATAATGTTATTTAAAGCGTTGTTTATTTTATATTCAAAATTATTTACGTCATTACAGTTTATTAGTAAGGTTGTATCATCAGCGAACAGAATACATTCGTGTTTTGTGGCATCTGGCAGGTCATTAATATAAAGCAGGAATAGTAACGGATCTAATATACTTCCCTGTGGTACTCCTACAGAAATGTGTTAGTACATAGACTTATAAAATACTTTATCATGACCAACTATTTTTGCAATTTCGACACACTGATGTCTGTCACTTAGGTAACTGTTTAGCCATTCATACGCAAGGCTTCTAATACCGTACTTGAACAGTTTGTTCATTAACACTTTATGGTTCACAAAATCAAAATGTTCACAAAATAAATGAAAAATATCATTTCTATATTTATTATGATAGAATGACCAGCGATTGGCCTTAGTCTCACCTGATGGAAAGCGATGACAAGGCCTAAGATGTTGGTCTCCGACCAGTCCTTAGCTGTTCGCATTAAGAAAGAAGAAGCAAATCGCTTCGTGCAAATAAATGGTAGGCTGACAACGTAAGGATGCAGCCGCTTACCACGTTCGGCGATGGAATGGGGAGGGCGGAACTAAGTCATGTAATATGTATTTTAATACATTCCGTTGTTATTTTATGCAAGTACGAAACCATTTTATTTTTCTCGTCACCGCCCAGACAACGAGGCGACATAAAAGAATTTCCTCGAATAAAACGGTAAATCGTCTCAACCGCAATAGACTCCCTCAAAACCAGATGTCACTACTCATAATTATTATGATGTTCAATGAAAGTGCAGCGAATTTCCACACCAACTTAAAGCTATAGGTACAAACAAAACTACGAAAAATCAACCTTATTTGTAACCCATTAAGAACCAAGTAAAACGCATAAAATTTTGTACTTAAACTAAATGGGGCTTAAAGCGCTAATTTCGAGCAATATAAACGCTAAGGCTCTGGTAATAAGGGTGCCGCAAAGTGCAGTTGTGGTGAAATACACATGGTAACGAGTTCAGTTTTAAATTTGTCACAGTAAAGTGTGATTTATGCTTATAGTTTTAAAGCTTCCGCAGTTTTCGTTTTGCACTCTTTGGCCGGTGAAGTGATTTTTACGTTTTAACTGAACTTTCAAAATTAACTTCGGTTATGATATGAAACAATTTTTGTCGAATTTTTTCTCTCATACAACAATTTTTATAAAGTTTTCGTAATTACAGAGGTTTTGTCATCATGTCCGCCGAAAGACGTCCACTGCTGGACATAGTCCTCCCCCAAAGACTTCCACAATGACCGGTCCTGCGCCACCCGCACCCAGGGGACACCCGCGACCTTCACCAGGTCATCAGTCCACCGTGTGGGGGGCCTGACCACGCTACGCCTTCCGGTACGTGGTCGCCACTCGAGAACCTTTCCGCTCCAACGGCCATCGGTTCTACGTGCTATGTGCCCCGCCCACTGCCACTTAAATTTAGCAATTCGGAGGGCTATATCGGTCACTTTGGTTCTGCTGCGGATGGCCTCATTCCTGATGCGATCACGCAGTGAAACTCCCAACATAGCACTCTCCATTGCCCTTTGGGTGACTTTGAGCCTTCTTATGAGGCCCATAGTAAGCGACCACGTTTCAGTACCATATGTCATCACTGGCAACACACACTGGTCAAAGACTTTCGTCTTGAGACACTGCGGAATATTGGACAAAAAGATGTACCGTAGCTTCCCGAACGCTGCCCAGCCGAGTCGGATTCGACGATTAACCTCTGTCTCGAAGTTGGACCTACCTAACTGGACAGTCTGTGCTAGGTATATGTAATCGTCTACAACTTCGAGCGTAAAATGTCCGATTGTTAAGGGAGTTGGAGCGACATGGACATTTGACATGATCTTCGTCTTTTCTATGTTCATTCTTAGACCAACTCGCTCGGAGGCTTTACTGAAGTCATTGAGCATTGTACTTAAGAGTTCGCAGTACGCTCGGTTCTCCATACAAACGTATTTATGCTCTCATTTTAAAACGCCATGCTAGAATAACATGAAACTTTGTATACACAATGGGATCCGGCATATCTAGGTCGGAACAGTTTCTGTTGCTTGAAATTATAATGGAGAAAAAATACAGCGATTATTAAGGTTTTCATACAAGCCGTAAAAAACTCAAAAACCCGCTGTATTTTATTTCTTTTACAATTTCTAGGAATAAAAACTAATTTCCGACCTAGATATGCCGGATCCCATTGTGTATACAAATTTTCATGTTATTCTAGCATGGCGTTTTAAAATGAGAGGGTAAATACGTTTGTATGGAGAACCGAGCCAGACCGAGCGTACTGCGCCCTCTTAAATCCTCCATGGTCTCAGCCAAGACTCCTATATCGTCAGCAAACCGAAGGTGAGTGAGGTAGTCGCCGTTTATGTTGATGCCTAGCCTTCTCCAGTCCAGAGTCTTGAAAACATCCTCCAGTGCAGCGGAGAACAGTTTAGGAGAAATAACATCTCCTTGCCTGACTCCCCGCTGCAACGGAATACACTTTGAGTTCTGGTCCTGGAGCCAGACTGACATAGTGGCGTTCTCGTACAAACACTTCAGCACTTCGATATAGCGGTAGTCCACTTGGCACCGTTGGAGAGATTGTAGTACAGCAGCCCACGTTTCAATCGAATCGAAGGCTTTCTCGTAGTCCACGAACGCTAAACAGAGGGGCAGGTTATACTCCTCAGTCTTCTATATAACCTGTTGAGCGTATGGATGTGGTCTACGGTGCTAAAGCCTCTTCGGAAACCGGCTTGTTCGGGAGGCAAAAAAAGAATCATCAAAATCTGTTCACCCAGTCGAAAGTTCTGAGGTAACAAACAAAAAACAAAACTAAAAAAAGTACAGTCGAATTGAGAACCTCTTTTTTTTTTGAAGTCGGTTAAGAAATACAATAACTTGTCAGCGGATTAAGGTTTTGTGAGAGATACCAAAACAAATATTGTGAATTGGCAAATTTGCGATACAATTATCTGAATGGGATTCCTTGACCTACTTGCCATCCAAATTGTTTTCCAATTACTAAAAGCAATGAGTCACTTCAGATCACTTAATCACTTATTCATCCTAACGACCAAAACATGTTAATCTCTTAAACCATACAATAAGGATATTTTTATGAATCTATAAATTATTCATTAGTACATTCAAGATTCATTAGAAAGAATGTTTTATTTTAATGATGTCGTTAACATAATGCTGAGTAAGATTAAAACATTGATTAAGTAATACATAACTTTGTAACAGGTCGTTATATTAACTTCACCTTTAATTATGTATACATATACATACAAGTTGATTTTCACCCATATTCGAACCAATTCTTGGGATTAGGTAGCGGACCCCAGGCATTCTTGAGGATGCAACTGTACTGGGAATAACGCTAGGAGGATGATGATTCGAAGCGTAAATAAACAAGTGTTGATTTTTGTTATCTCTTCTCATTAACAGAGACAAAAACTACAAGAGAACCTGAGCCGAAACAACCTTTCTTTATTCATTTAAATTCCTCTCCGACCTCTCAAAGATTATAACTGTCTTCCAAATATTCCACAAACTCTTCCATGCATAATACAATAGTGTTGCGTTGCTGGCATCAAGTGGGCTGACGTAAATTCTTTTGGGACTGACAGCTGTGGCGTTATGCCATCTGCGACTGTCACATCGTGGCATTTTGAATACAATTTCAAATGTCTTATCGAATTTGTAGAAAATGATCATGATGAACCTAAATGGTCGCGTACGGTACGGTTTCAGAGGTATTTCCTCCCTCGGACGCTCCGGGTGTTGAATGAGCTCCCTGCGGAGGTTTTCCTGAGGGAATATAGTATGGGGTTCTTCAAGAAAGGAGTGTATAAATTTTGACGGGTCGGCAACGCGCATGGGACCATAAATACTAAAAAAGGCAACGAATAGTATCCACGCCTATATCCAACTGAATTATATCTCTCTAGAGGCCAGAAGGAACAGGTTCCTGGTAAAATATCTCTTTAAATTAGTTTGTGGTCAAATCACTAACACTTATTTTAGAATCTCTTCAGTCTTATTTTTGTTTTCAGAATACCAACATAGCCATTTTTATTAAATCTAATACAGAGAAGCTTTTTCTTTGTACGCGATAAAAAGTCTACAACACAAAATAATTATAAACAAAGTAACTTATTGAAAATGATTACATTATTGTTATAGATTCTTGTCGAATTATAATATCAGTAACCATAATAACCAAGTTTATCCCAACATCACAAATTCCATTAAAATATCGACAAATCAATCGATACTACGTGAGTACTTTATTCTAAAATCCCAATGAAATGTTAACTGCTCACCGGATAGATTAAGTTTGCCATTGAGTGTTGCCATGATGCGCATGTTGACCAGAGAGTAAGGACTTCAGATACTGCCACACGCCACACCAACTGCCAAATTGCCAGCCCGCTTGCTGATGCTCAGGAAAAGCACGAAGTCTCCACCACAACAACTGAGTAGAGTACCGGCCTTCATCCTGTAAAAGTCAATTTGTATGGTATCAGTTTATTCATATAGACCACTGTAAATTACAATCTTATCATATAGACCACTTTTTAACCGACTTCAAGATTTCAAAAGAGGAGGTTATCAATTCGGTTGTATGTTTTTTTTTAATGTTTGTTACTCCATAACTCCGTCATATCTTAACCGATTTGAAAAAATCCATTTTTGATTGTATGTATATAAATCCAAGTTGGTCCCGTTTTTGTCAAAAGGCAGTTCTAATGATGGGATCCATGAGGAATTGAAGGAACTCCTCAAATCTTAAAGGCAAACATATAGTGATTTTTGTGTTTTTATCAACAAGTCAAGCATTTGCATCCAAAAATGTGACATTGGATGAAGTGGAACTGCTGATGATGATCAGAACAGAACTCTTCAACGACGAAAAGTTCACGTTTGGCGATTTGTCCTCCTAGCTGTGTTTGTTAAGCAAGTTCTATTTTCACGATTGATTTTTGTCATGCTCGAGTCCTGATGATGGGATCCATTAGGAATCGAGGAAAGTCCTCAAATGTGAAAGGCACACAAATAGTGATTTTAGTATTTTCAATAACTAATCAAGCATTTTCATTCATAAAAGTGACATTTAATGAAGTGGAACTGCTGATGATGATCAGAACGGAACTCTTCAACGACGCGTAGTTCACGTTTGGCGATTTGTTCTCTTCGTTTTGTTTGTCAAGCAAGCAAGGTTTTTCCATGATTTCATGAGGAATTGAGGGTACTTAGTCTTCTACCATTATAAACATACTTATAGCCATTTTTGTATTTTATTGTATGGAATCTAAGTACACCATCTAAGATTAATAATCTTTCACCGGACTCCCCCATTGAAGTCGGTTTTTTTTTCTTATGTAAGTTTCAGTTTTATCATAAATCCTTTGTCAAGTTGTTTGTAAAAACTTTGTTTTAAATTTAACTTTAAACTGCTACTAAGTATCACTTTTGAGTAAGGATTTCTATTAAATTCTACCATGAGGGGACAGAAAAGCTCTTGCGCAGCTAAATTGAGAACTGGTCTCAAACGTCTGGCGGCTCACCATAAACAACCTCTTTAATTTGGACGGGTAATCGTTAATTCGTCTCAAACTATTTGACACGACGCAGACATGGATGGCATTGAGGCAAATAAAGGAAAGCGGAACTATGACAATGACAACAAATAATAAATCTCTCTCTGTCACTCTTATTCAATATAGTATTTGACCATCTCGCTCGGTAGCAGTTTTATTATTTGACGTCTCTGGAGTACTCTGAAACTTTCGTTAAAATTGAAACTTAATAACGTGCTATTTGCGCTACGAAAAGGGCATACCTAAACATTTTATGTAATTAATAATGTCTAGATAGTAATAAGAATCTTTAGTAAAGACTGAGCCGTTATCATCAGGCTCTTCTTTTTAATAAAAACTATTGGAACGAAACCTGTCCTTTTATTTTGTTGCTCTAAAATCACTGCCAGCAGTGTTCGCAGTCTCAGCAGCTCGTGTTAGTCTGACGTCCCGGTGGCGGATGCTGCAAGATCTCGATATTGATGCTGGATTGTATCCCCGACTTCTGGACGAGGCATTCGCTGCCAGGACTACTAACTCATAGGCGTATCACACTGAAACAATATTTTCACAAGCGTAGCACACGTTTACCATTAGGGGGTTATGTTACTTTAAACCTTTTGTTTTAAACGAACGAGTAGAACTCAACAGACTTAATGGTAATAATAAAGCCGATTGCAATACAACTTCTGTACAGTTAACCTTTTACTACACTCATCATCATCATCGCATTGCCTTCTACAAGATCTCACGGTCTAAAACAACTGCCACACGATAAATAAATCATCACAGTCATCCTTCTCCTCCTAATTAAATATCATCATATCCATTATTATTATCATCATCACCATCATCATCATCCTAGCGTTATGCTAGTAAAGTTGCACTGAATGATACTCCGGGTTCACTACCTAAAGCCGAGAATTGGCGTTGGCACCAGTCTTTATGAAATCGAGTGCCATCTGACCTTTCCAATCCAAGAGGAAACCCGACTTTATTAAGATTAGACTTGTAAAGTGGATGGACTACTTGACTATTAGAGGTTCTCAAGCCGCCCGAAGGCCTCTAATTTGGCTTAATGATTCCTGTCTACGACAGCAGCCGGGATCAACGGCTAACGTGCCATCCAAATCACAGGAGCGCTCAAGTTAGTTACCACACAAAGCGGTCACCCATCCAAGAGCTGACCAAGCCCGGAGCGTTCTTAACTTCGCATACCGAACGTCACTAAGCACTACTTGATCACTTTATTTATTCAGTACAAATTATTATAAAGTAATCCGCAACAGGCTTCGTCAATTAACCTCAAATTATCATCTAAACCGGACCACCCCGAACGGTAGCCGGCTCAAAAGTACGTCACTAAACTATTAATGTAAATTAACTATAATTTTGAAAGTTAACTCTAGATCTCAGCAATATAAACAACGAAAACGGATTAATCTCACCAGATTTTTGAACTTGTGGTTCACGCGTTATCCACGTGCCAAACACCAGACCGGAAGATTCCGCGTTAGCGCGTGCTGCACGTGGCACTGTCGAACTATCGTTGTGGGCGCAATTCCGATCCCGGTTCTGATATGGGCGAGTCGTCTCCCATAATAAAAGGTGCATGTTCCAAACTAATAGAAACCGCTAGATTTAGTACTTAGATCACTGTTTTAATATCAATCCACAATAATCGAACCAACTTGACAATAGATTAAAACACAGTTTCACAATAAACAATCAGACAACATTTTAGCAGCACGACAAGTGCACTCGGCCAACTCCAATGCAAGAATGGCCACCAGGCACAATCTGTCTATTTATAACCTTTGATTCAGGTAATGGCGCCAGGTGGTGGCGTGATGTCACAACGGTCTGACAAGTCAGGCCAGGTGCAGGTGTTGTTTGCAAATTTTAGCTTGCAGCTACGACGCCGCCGTCATACGTAAGCATTATTTCACTAGACTAGTTAAGCATTATTTCACTAGAGTAGTAGTAAAAGTAGCTATATCTCTAGATAGTGCTCGGAATAAAGCTATATCGGCAAAAGATTTGTAGTGCTAGAAAACTACCTACGGAATACGAGTCTAAACTTCATACCACTCAGCGTTTCGTTACACAGAAAGTTAGTTTTATGAAACAATCAATCGACGTTTTGTAAAATGACTTATTTTATAAATGATTTATTTGGGTAGTGATCATTTTAAGAATGAAATAGTCTAATAATTATATATAACATGGCCATTTTGAGGAAATAGGGTTGTGAAAATAGTTTGTGAATTGTAGGTTATAAAATGATCATTTATGAAAATTATGATAAACAAATGTGTATTATATACTGTAAATGTTTGTGTGTTTAGGTATCTTGAAATACTGATTGTGAGGTATTATTTTCGCTTAAGAATCTTAAATATGCATCCGCTTTAATAGAAGCCCTGCGCCAATATCAGGATCTAGTCGCAAACTTCCAGCCCAGATCATTCCCAATTCCACCAGCAAATAGGCGTCCCGACTCCAACGGCTTACCCGGACGCCACAATATTGACGGCGCTGACGAGGGTCCGCCATTAAAACTTTGATTACGCCCACAAAGGCGACAAATTCCAAATGGATTTTGAATAATGTTTATTTAAATTTGGATTTAACTGTGGAGTTTAAAATTGGTTTGTTTTAGTTTATTTTAGCGTTTGATGGGCTATTGTTTTATTGTTTGACGAGTTTTGTGCTAGCGAATTTCCTTTTGTATGCGAGTGAATTGGAGCTTGTTTTACATTTGTAACGACTTGTTTATCAATTTCGCAAAACGCATCTTAGATATAGCTATTTATTGCGCTTTATTTTAATTGAGCTAAGCAAAGCGAAGCTCTCATTTTTAGGCGACAGATGTATTTCGTTTGAGTTCGTACTCCTTATAAACGCTTTAACCGATCACGCTTACATTTTGCATGTCAATAGGTGACATCATGACAATAGTTTAGATGTAAAACAATTGAAAATCGGACATACCACGGAGGAATAATCACCGAAATCTGAATTTTCGTATATTTCAAGAGTTTGAGACCAGGTAGACGCGCTCAGCACAACATTAAATTTACAACTAGCAAACTGCATTGCATACTTAGTACTTCAACTTGACATTTTAGTGAGAGTAATCATTAAATGCGTTATTCCAATTTGATATTTGTTCGTACTTGTGTTAATATTTATCTGTGGGAAAATTTTACAATGTTGATATTCGTGGAAGTTCGAAATAATATTTTGCTAGCCTGGTAAATGGTTATACTAAATGACATTTCAATTCAACTACCGATATCGATAAAATATGTCATGCAAGTATTTGCGGTAAAAATGACGACTAACCAGCATTTAATTAGGGATTCCTTCTAATATCAAATTTACTGACCGAGCGAGCGAAGCGAGCGAAGCGTCTACGTTTCAGGTTTCGACAAAAATTCTTTCGTATGTATCTCTGTCTGCCCGGATGTTCTCCTCTACAGGTCGCATTCTCAACCGATTCTCGTGAAGTTTTGTGACCAAGTTCGATAATAATATAGATTTTTTTGTTAAGTCTGGTTTTGGAAATATTGAAATTTGAGAAAAAAAAAATGTTTTTTGCGAGGTCTGCAGCTCAGAGCCACTACTTAATAATTGTTTAAAATAGTTACTTATTTAAAAGTAACGTTTCATAGAACATACTGTTCCATACAACTCACCGGGCCAAGTAAATTAACTTATTAACATCGCAATTAATTGATTAACCAATTTTAAAATAACACCTATTTGTTGTTAATTTAAAACCTTTTTTTTTCTAACTACCATGTCATGTATTTTTTTTGTAACTACTTTATGTTTTATGTTTTTTTTTTATGTATTTAACATGTATATTCTTTTTGGTGTTAATTGTGGCAATAGAGAATATTCTGTTTCTTATTCAAGATTCAAGTTAAAATAAATTATTATAGACGTCATGCTGTAGAGGGTGTACTCTCAATCGATATCGATGAAAAACTGAAGACTTCTACACCCCTGATGAAATAATTCTATTTGGAGGTGTTAAAGATTCCTTAATGTCAACTAAAACTATTTGCAATAGTCATTTCACTAACCGAGATGCTAAGAGAGGGGGAGTGTATTGTAATTAGTTCACCTATTTGCCAATAGAGGTCAGTAAAGATCCGAACCTATAAAAGTCGATACAGTAGGTATCGCCGCCTCTTCTTCTAAAATCCCGAACCGACACGGTCGACACACTGTATTAATATTATAATAAAATAATCAGATATAGTTGTCTCTTTCTCTGCGCCTGTGGTATCCCTCTTAACAGCTAGTTAATACAATGTTGTACTTAAGTCGAAGCTTGTGGTATAAAAGCAGTGCCACACTGTTCCCGAGATTACCGCAACACTGCAGCGTTAGTGAGAATTGCCTTAGTTGTGTTCACAATTTTAGTTTCCGGGCCGTAGTCGAGGGCATAAATAAGTATACACTTTATGATTTAATTTCAATAGAATAAAGTGAGAAATTGTAAACCTATTTTGGAGCGCCTTACTGTACATTAAAGTCCAAATAGAAAGAAAAGTGGACACCTTATCTTGGAATAAAATCAAAATAGCATACAGGTCCAACATTATTATGTATACCGTGATTCTGAAAGCTAAGGGCAATGATGCCCGTAGGGACAGCAAGTGATTGTTTTTAGTCGTGGTAAGTACAGGCTGTAATCGTTAAGTGTAGCGAGGTGATAATTCCGTAAATATAACAGAAATTAGTAAAAACACATTCAAAGCTTTTTTAAATAAAATTAGGCATGTTAAAAATATTAAGTTTAAACGCTCCCATACATTAAGTACGACGACTCACCCCTCAAAGAACGTCGGTGTCGTAAGAGATAAAACTGCTTAAAATTCATTATTTGCATGAATAAACTGTAATAATAGAACATTACGATACAAGTGCAGAGAACAGGAAATTCGCAACGAGTGGTGATAAATTAAAACACGACCGAAGGGAGTGTCTTAAATCGACACGAGTTGCGAATTACCTATTCGCACGTGTATCGTACAACGTTTTACAGTACATATGGCTCTTTAAAGTTTCGACATATGCACGTAATCTGCTGATTACCGCACTAGTGCGGTAATGTAGCACCATATGTACTATAAAGTAAAAGAATTACCATTTATTATTAATATATATATTCTTTGCTTTTCTCTGTGTGTCCTCATTTCTAGGGTTATTTGCTTGCTTATATTTGAGCGCGATTCTTTTTCTTATCTGTCATAAGGTGTGCTCTGTCTTTAAGTAGTTTTCTGGCCTTTTCTCCTAATTTGTCCTTCTTGTTTGTTCTTGTTTCCATTGTTATTTTCCTGTGTATATGTCTAAGCCCTTCCTGTATTAAGTTGTATTTTTCTTGAATGTTTCTGACATTTTCAGCTTTTTCTAGTGTTTTCTTTAAGTGTTCTAATATGTCTTCAGGGATCGGGATCTGAACACAGGTTTTTGTTTGTCCAATGTGTTTTCTATTTATTCTTGGACAATGTATAAGTACTGCTCTCCTAACCATTCTGTGATTGGTGTTAAAATTCAATTCATTGATAGTGTCTACATCTTTTGTCAGTCTTAAATCTTTAGAGGAGGCCTATGCCAGAAGGCAAGACGACAGTGTCGATGTCTGTTAAGTGATAAAATATTATGTACATCAAAACATTTATTATGTAAGTAACATGGTCGTTAAATAAAGGCTTATATTATTATTATTAAATAATATATCTAACATATTTATCATTTGATAACGGTGAAATCACTAGATCGTATAAACTAGTCTTTCAACGCACGGCTTACTAAATGTATGGCAGCGTTTAAACCAAATATTTTTAATAATACTATTTTTATTTAAAAAAATAGTAATTCAAAATCAAAAATCAATCGAAATCAAATATTTATTCTGCAAATAGGCCACAAGGGCACTTTAACATGTCAAAACGTGAATTATACATACAATCTAAAAAACTGACAATGATTGATTGATGAATGACATGATAATGACACACACAACACACACACACACACACACACACACACACACACACACACACACACACACACAGTTATTGTTAAAAAATGTCTTAATGTTAATATTATATAGTTTTCTGTACCTACCAATATTTATAAATTTACCTTCAAAACTTGAATGTGTACAATGTTATGTTTACCTTTGACTTCCACAATACAGGCCTAGCCTAGTGTGGTGTCATCGACTTTGCATTTTTTGTGTTTTATCTTTTTGGAAAAATAATAATAATAATAATTAGATGGTTGGGTCAAGGGTCAGATACAGAAGGCGGTACTCCTGGACACGGCGCGGATAGTCCGGAGGTTCCTCTCTCTGTCGCCCTAACCACCGGTAGCTTAGGCCCCGCCTCGCTGCCGGCGGCACTCTAGGTTAGGTTTTTTATAATGCTTTTATATTTTGTAAGTGTATTATTATATTTTACTTTTATAAATGTTTTGTAAAAAACCTAACTTAAGTTATAAGAAAAATAAAGAGAATAATAATAATAATGTACCCGTGAATGGGTTCTAGCAGGTGTACCACATCACATCAAACTTCTTCTCCAAAAGGCCTCTACGTGTTGGATTTATATCCCCACGTACGCCTTCGAAATGACCGGGTTTCACCCCGTGAATTTAAAACGGAGATACATAATAATAATAATAATGATTTAAAAACTATACTGACTAATAAACTTAACTTATGTCATTGGATAACGCTCGTTCGAATTCAGATTGAGGTTTTCTAATATCTGATCTATTTACGGAATAATTGCCTGGCTACACTCAACGATTACATCCTGTATAATGGTATGGCATGTTATCACATGAAGGACGTCCACGCTCGACATAAAACACAAAGCATAAGCAAAATTATAATGAAGTTTTTTGAATGTACCTTTTTCATCTAACTAATCTAAACGAAGAAAAGAGGTTTGTTATAAATTTAACAGCTGTGTGGGCTCTTTTACAATTCGTACAGCAATTAATATGATTTTGAGTTTTGACAAGTCAACAGTAGTAATGAACAACAGACTAATTCGCCACCTTGCACCACAATCAAAACCTTGGCCACATACGTAACGGGAGATTTACGTATATCCCACCACCACCACCACCATATCAGCCCTAGGACGTCCACTGCTGGACATAGGCCTCCCCCAATTTCATGGGGGGTAAATGCCATAATCGCCACGCTTGGCATGCGGGTTGGCAATCGCAGTATCTGCACCGCACTCTAGGAATGCTGCTGCCCATTCCCCGGTGGTCTTGGTCGTAGTTTAAGGACATACCCGGGTCCATTTACGTATATGGTGTCTCCGAATCCAATAATACAGATATGTATAGTCTCCAAAGTCAGACTAGTATAAATAATAATAAGTAATTACAAAGTAGACTGTATAGTCACTTATGTCAGACAATTAAAAATAATAATAAATCGGTATAGAGTTGTAGCCCTTCGCATCGCTAAACTTAAGTAGCAGTGGGCGGGGCACATAGCACGCAGAACCGATGGCCGTTGGCGCGGAAAGGTTCTCGAGTGGCGACCACGTACCGGAAGGTGTAGCGTGGGCACGGGCAGGCCCCCCACACGGTGGACTGATGACCTGGTAAGGGTCGCGTGTGTCCGCTGGATGCGGATGGCGCAGGACCGGTCATTGTGGAAGTCTTTGGGGGAGGCCTATGTCCAGCAGTGGACGTCATTCGGCTGAAATGATAGAGATGTAAAGAGTCTCCAATGTCAAAATAAAGGTTTATTTATCTTATAGACACAAATATTTTAAATATTCACACATAGTTGCACGTACTAATTTTAGACGTGGTTTAATACACAGGACGATTTTGGGGTCGTCATCCGGAATATTGTACATGGTCAAGAATTCTAAGTAGACAAAATCACAGTCGGTATGAAGGTTTTAACTCAAATAATTCTCTTTTTTCTGAAATTTTAAGGGAAAATAGTACTTCTTCATACAACTTGGTCACCCTATCCTACTGTCAACTCTCCATACTATCCTTCAAAGAGAGTAGGGTAACCATGTATTTTTTATGATTTTGTATTTTTATCATCAAAATAAATTAATAATGAAATGCTTTTAAGTATTACGTGTCTCTACAATTATTTTGAAATGACTCACAGATACCAAGTCGGAAAACTGAATGTAAATATTAATTGTTTTGTATTTATACTCATACCTACTCATAATTTATTATTTATATCATCATCATCATCATCATGTCAGCCGAAAGATGTTCACTGCTGGTCTCCCCCAAATAGATTACAATATTTATATTTCTCAGCAAGCCCTGAATCACCATCGTATTTATAAATAGGTACACACTAGCAACTGTGTCGTAGCCTCGTAGCAAGTGCTACGCCGCGTACCGCTACGCCGTAGAGCCTGCGTCAGCCTGCCCATAAACTTTTACGGCTGAGAAAACAAACTCAACTCCACGAGGTTCCATCATAAATTGTACCCCACTTTATTGCTACGTAAAAGGGCCCTTATAAAATTTTAAAGTACGAGATTTTTCATTAAGCCGAAAGCTTTTGCAAAGGCATTTTTCAACAAATTGATTTCAATGTAATACCCATATTAGAGCAGTAGGTTGTATGACTGGGGTCTAAAATAAGGCATATTATATTACCACGAAGTCCTTTTTTTTAAATAGTTCGAAGGGTAATAATTTATTTTCTCAAACGTGCAATGAAATATTGATGTTATGTTCCTTATAATAGGCTGCGAAGTATGACGTTTCAGGTGCGGCTAGGACAAGGGGTCGTTAATGGAATTTCATACAAATCTTGCAGGCCTAGGCCGGCAAAGTCCTTTTTTTAATTTCCATTCCACATAAATTTGTGGCACAGGCATCATGACATTCTGCCACTATGCGTATTAGAAAAAAAAACTTTGATTTTTTTGTTGTTTATTTCATTGCATGTTTGAGAAAAGCACTATACATACCTCGGCGGGAAATATGGGGTTGCTTTCGTCCCGGCCTCTGTAGTAATGTACTATTATTATAGACCAGTTATACATTCCACTTTTTATTTCGATCGCGAAAATAAAATAAACAAAGATTATTCTCCAAAAATAAGATTAAATGTCACAGCATACATATTTTATTATGTATAAATAGGCGGCAAAGGCGGCATGTTATATTAATTTAAAACGATATTCCTATTACAACTTCATCAATTACCACAAGGACACAAGGAAAGTACCTCGTTACTAATCAAAAAGAGATTAATGAACTTCAGATTTTTCAATTTTGCTGCATTTTTTATCATTATCATCATCCTATGTCAATCTACTGCTGGACATAGGCCTCTCCCATGGCACGCCACTGAGCTCGGTATTCAGCTCTTCTCTTTCAATCCCTGCCTAGTGCCTTACGAATGTGGTCACCCTACCTTGTTACAGGGCGTCCCACACTATGTTTGCCGACACGCGGCATTACATTTCACGTTACGCCTTGTTCTGAAGAGGTAGGGCACAGCGAAACGTCATCTCGCTCAAATTTGGAGCAGCCCAACTGGGGAAGTACCCCCCACCTTACAGAAGACCACAGCCATAACAGCATCACTCTAGCTTGACAGCTGAAGACATCTGCGGCTCCCTCACTCTCAACACAGCGCATCCCCAAGTCAATAAAGGGTCGGCAACGCACTTGTGATTCCTCTGGAGTCGCAAGTGTCTATAGGCTACGGTATCAGCTTACCATCAGGCAGGCCGTAAGCTTGTTTGCCACCTTCGTAGTATAAAAAAAACGCCTCGATGGTCAAGACTCTAACTGTAAACTAATTGTCTACCAACAAATGTTACGAGTAAACATTAAGTACTCCGTCTGTATATCATCATTTACTTGAATAAATCACAGTGACAGCCCTATTTCAGGGCTCCGGGAAACTTCTGCCATAACAAGCTATGACAAAATGCTATAGCGCTTACACCTAAAATTAGTGCGGGCTATAAAATCAAAAGCCAACGGACTGCCTCTCACACCGTAGTCACGATTTAACAAGGCTTGATTTATACGCGTAATTGAATAGCGAGTTTATTGACTTGCTGCAAGGGTAAAATTTAATTGGCATTGAACTACACTGGTCTACTATTAAAATAGTATTTGTACTAATTCGTAATTCACCTCAGGCTGATAAGTACCTCTACCTTACAGAAAACCGCAGTCATAATAACATTAAGAGTGCGCAGTACGCTCGGTTCTCCATACAAACGTATTTATGTTGTCATTTTAAAACGCCATGCTCATTTTAAAACGCCATTGCTTGAAATTATAATGGAGAAAAAATACAGCGATTATTAAGGTTTTCATACAAGCCGTAAAAAACTCAAAAAACCGCTGTATTTTTTTCTTTTACAATTTCTAGCAACAGAAACTAATTTCCGACCTAGGTATGCCGGATCCCATTGTGTATACAAAGTTTCATGTTATTCTAGCATGGCGTTTTAAAATGAGAGGGTAAATACGTTTGTATGGAGAACCGAGCCAGAACGAGCGTACTGCGCCCTCTTAATAGTGTAGGTGTGTGGTGTCGTATTGCTGAGCTGCCGCGAGCGCGCTGTTGATAGTCAGGGCTTATGTCTCTAGCAGTTAAAGAAAGAAATACGGCTATAACACACTTGTAAAGTGACTATTTTCGACGTATTTTGGGCTACAATTGGAGTCCTTCATCAGGTTGAGTGTGGACATGGTTGCCGACCGCCTCGTACGCGGGTTTCTTTCTTTAAGTGTTAATATATCTCACGTTGGTATAAATTTATGTCTCTAGCTGTCTCCATACAGAATACTTAAGTCAAAAAAGGGTGATGATTGTTCTGCACTATCAAGCGTCGCTCGGCTTCGGCGTCTGGCTACAAGGCCGCTTGTTTGCCTCCGTCGTTGTACCAAAAACTACATGTATCTGTCTTTTGATTTTCTAACAGTCAAGTTGCCGACTCACTTGACAAGCCTATTCAAAATAAGGTCTAGTTTCCCCCGTGGGTTGGAAGGCAATCGCTTCCGTAAATAATAGTGCCTACACCATTTATTGGTACTAGGACTCAGATCCCAGGCATCTTTCATGATGCAACTGTACTGTGATAACGCTAGGATGAAGATAATCATGTGGGTCTTTTAAAATCGGAACGACACAGGCATGAAAATGGGTTTTTCCACTCACATGCTTTTTGGTAAAATTATCGACGATATCGACCAAGCGAAGTCTTCATTACAGGACCGGCCAACTTTGCTTTTGTCCAGATATTTGTTCCGGGCTACAGTCCGCATGTTTAGACTGACTCTAACGAAACTAGGCATACGTGTTTCTCGATAAAATGTTTTTTTTTGTCAAGAGATTTTTGTTTGATTGAAGATAAAATGGGGTCAAAAAGGAGGGAAGTTTTCTGTAGCAGAGGCTATATTTCCTGGTCACATACCGTCGCGTTGTGCTAGTCCCACTGCTTCGGTGTGAGGGTCTCCCGGCGGCGCGGCAGCAGTAACTCCGGCCGCGTCCAACGAGGCAACTTTAATGAAATTCTTGCCGGCGGCGGCACGTACGTGTTTTTACATTCTTCGGTTGCACGAGTGTTTAATGCGTGTTTTTTTTAATTAAACTTGCACGTGTAATCTGGCTTATCTGAAGGATTTAATGCTGGAACTGATTTTCGGTGCCCAACCTTAAGCTTCATTTACATACTTACGAGTTTCGAATGCAAGTTTGAATACATTGCGCGCTTGAACTCATTATAGGTATTTACCTACTATGTATGTTTAGGCCGGAATTGTGGTATAATTTTTGACTTTTGAAACCGACTTTCAATGTATTGGTAAATTATCGACAAAAGCAAGTAACTTAAAAAAATCTAATTACTTAACATGTAAGCGCTGGCAAACAATGTATTTGACTTTAATTACTATATTGATTCACAAAATTATGTATGTACCAGTCAAGAACTTGCAATTATATTTCTCAATATAAATTTCCATTATTTTTAAATTTTCAATTGCGTATGCTTTATAGAAACTTGATAGTTCGGAAATGGTCTTAAATGTATATGTACCCAATTTTTATGAAATTGGTTTATTTGAAACAAACCAGAAAGCATATTATCAAGACGAAGATAATTATTACGAAATAAGCTCAATAAACACTCGATAGCACTAACACAAATAATATTCTTAGAAATTATATGTCTTTATTTCTATATATTCTAATTAAAGACTTAATTATGTCTACATTCTAATTGAGTCATGTGAGTAACGAAAGTTACCCATATAAAGTGTATTATTAATTTTCGTTACTCACATGACTCAATTAAAATGTAGTCATAATTAAGTCCTTAATTAGGTACAAAAAATTTGAAAATTACCCAACTAGAGACACAAACACATGGATTAATTTTAATTGCGCCAACATTATTATATGAAGACAGCATGCATTACAGAAAGCATACACTTTAAATAAGGTGCACCTGCATGAAAAACATCTAATCAAAAATCGACCAAGAGCATGTCAGGCCATGCTCAGTGTAGGGTTCCGTAGCTGACCAATGAACTAAAAAAAATCAAACACAAGCAAAACGGAATACCTTCGCAGCGTTTCCTAGGTATTTTACTAAGAAGGAAAGACTTTTACGATCACTCAAAAACAACTTAACTACATGTCCGCTATAGTTTTCGTTGAAAGTCTATAGTTTATTAAGCTTTACTTTTTCGATGTTTTTTCATATTTTCGGACCCAGAAGGGTAGGGACACCATTTTTTTTTTTTAATTTTTTTTTCCGAAAATGTTCATTTTATTAAAAAATGTGTAATCAAGACTTCCATTCATTTTGTAAGACCTATCTAACAGCACCCCACATTAAAGTAAAAAAAAACATCCCCACTTTACGTGTAGGGGAGGAACCCCTGAATTTTTTTACGACTGTCAGATTTATTGATTTATACATCCATGTCAAATTGTAGCTTTCTAGCACTAACAATCATAGAGCAAATCCTCGGACAGACAGACGGACAGACAGACATGGCGAAACTATAAGGGTTCCTAGTTGACTATACGGAACCCCAAAAAGAGAACTTAAGTCTAGCCATTCGGAGGATTATTGCAGTTGCTTTGGTTCTATTGCTGATGGCCTCATTTCTGACGCAGAAATGACATGACATAAAATACATTCATTTGCATGAATGCAGGTATGAAAATGGTGACTGGTGTATATCGTGAGCCATATACATTCAGCCATCTCATTTGGATTATAACATTAATAATAATAACATAATCTTAATGCAGTGAACAGAAAAAAGACAAATTTGTAAATGTGTATCGTCGACTATATGATAATAAGCTTTTTGTATCAAAGCAGTCTTTTCTCAAACATGAAATGAAATATTGGTGTTATGTTCTTTATAATAGGCTGCGAAGTATGACGTTTCAGGTGCGGCTAGGACAAAAGGTCGTTGGAATTTCATACAAATCTGGCCGGCGAAGTCCTCTTTTTTAATTTCCATTGCACATAAATTTGTGGCACAGGCATCATGACATTCTGCCACTATGCGTATTAAATAAAACTTTGATTTTTTGTTATTTATTTCATTGCATGTTTGAGAAAAGCAATTATACATACCTCGGCGGGAAATATGGGGTTGCCCGCCTCCGACCTATTGTTTTTATTTAAAAAAAGGGAAAATAAAGTGATTCCGTAGTTATTTTTTTGTAATAACGTATGCATTGACCCAAAAAGGATTTACTTATTTTAAGGATTAACTTAGTCATTGCAATTATTACCTATGTCAATGCTGCGCGTCTCCATTCCGCTTCGCCTCAGTGGAAACGTACCCTAAAACCGCTTTACCCACAATTTCCTCTATTTTTTCTTGAGCAGTCACCAACAACGGCTTTCATGCAAAAGGGAAATAAAGATTGTTAGAACTTGCCCAGGCTGTCGTAAAAACTTGAACAAGTTATAACAAGTTTGCATGCCGTTTTACAGCCCACTTTAGACTTGCCTCTATCATGGCAGAGCAAACCAATTACAATCTCATGTTTTTAAATTAACGTTTCATCTCCATAAAGAAAACAATGTCAATGGTGAAGTTTTATTGTGTTGTGGGGATTATGTCAAAGGTTAACTGTTAACTATATTTGGGCAGGCTCCCGACACACAGTTTAGTTGTTTTCTTATCATTAACAATGAAACTATTTTCTATCGGGCGGGCGGGCGTGCCTGCGTGCGTGCGTGCGTGCGTGCGTGCGTGAGTGTGAGTGCGTGTGTGTGTGTGTGTGTGCGTGTGCGTGTGCGTGTGCGTGAGCGTGTGCGTGGGCGTGTGCGTGCGTGTGTGTGTGTGTGTGTACATGTGAGTGGGTCTGTGTTTATTGTACTACACCCCAGTTCTTTCTTCGTTTTGTAAGGGAATCGAGCTTTGCCTAGCGAATCCGCGGGTCTTAACTTACAAACTAAATTAATACAATTATAGGCATCCTCCATTTGGCACCACAGTTCTCTGTCGGCAGCCAGTCTAGTCCAGGTCACACCTGCTTGTTCTGCAATTTCGTCTCGCCAATGGCGGCGCGGACGCCTCCGGGGACGGCCGCGCCCCGCGGGTACCAGTGTAACACTCTTTCATTTCATTTCATTTGTTCATAGTCATGAACATAATTTCATAATAAGATGTTACAGTAGGGCCCACAACAATTGCTAAATCTTACTTAACATCTTATATTTATTAAAGCGTTTACCGTAATTAATTAATGTGTAAAATAAAAAATTGATTAGAAATATTAAAACAATGAATAATTTACTATATTAATTAATTACTATTATTTGTCATTAACCTATGTAATTTGTAAAATGTTAATTCTATAATGATACAATAATTAATTTATATGATAATTTTGCTCTAAGTTCTTAATGTTATTATAAATAGATATGATCTTGACAACGTATGATCAATACAATAAATATTAAAATTATTATCAAATAAGATAAACAAAAAAGAATTACGTTCCATAACAACATTAAGATTTATCCTTTGTAAATAGAAGACTTTTCATGCAATTATTTAAAATTAAATGTCACAGCCAATTAAAAGTATTGCAAATTTTTATTTTTTAGTATTTGTGCTCCTGTACTCCGCCAGCCTTTCATCATTTAAAAACTCCTCAATTGAATAATAGCATTTATTAATTAATATGTTTGTCTATTTTTTAAATAATTTGTCACTTGGTTCTAGTTTGATACAGTTCGGAATTTGATTGAAAATTGAAATACATTTATATGTTCCGCTCCATTTGTGGTCTTTTGTCCTGGTCACGCGTCCATGTCAGATCCCATTCCGGTCCATCGCCATTTCAGATTAGTTTTACGCTAACTTTATTGAATTCATAACGTAGTTTTATCAATAGTTGAGAAAATAAGTTATATTGATATTATTGATGCAGGTATAGTTAAAACTTAATTCGTGATAACAAACACGCTTGTAAATAAATATGCTCAAATATAGATAAACCGCAACACAAAGATATTAACAATTTACCACAAATAGGATCCCACAAATCACTCGACTGCCATCAACACATTACACCATTACCAAAGTTTGTGGTCATTAGGAAATAAATTGTTTATGAAATATTAATTACTGTTTATTTATTGGTATACCAACCACATGGCAAATAATACCTAGTACTTACGGAGGAAATGACATAATATCTTCTTTACGTCATTAAATGGAATGTACATGACGCCTGGTCCATGATCCTCCAAGTAGGAGGTTCAACCGCATTCTTCAAAATAAAACCTATATAATAGTACATTACGATACAAGTGCAGGAAACAGAAAATACGCAACGAGTGGTGATAAATTAAAACACGACCGAAGGGAGTGTTTTAAATCGGAACGAGTTGCGAATTACCTGTTCGCACGTGTATCGTACAACGTTTTACAGTACATATGGCTCTTTAAAGTTTCGACATATGCACGTAATCTGCTGATTACCACACTCGTGCGGTAATGTAGCACCATATGTACTGTAAAGCTATTTTATTTTCTGACTTGGCACAACCGGTATGCGGTATTTTCTATATTCCTGACAACATACTGACGTTGCCTTGCTTTCTTACTTATTGGTATAATTTAAGAATGTCCTTTGCGCATTAGTATATTGCGCAAAAGTATTGGGCATCCCACGCTAATGAAGAAGCTCTCATGTCTATGTTCGGGCCTGATCGGGCAGTGTTTTAAAACGTCACAGCACCTAGTAGTTGGCTTGAACGCCCACAGCATTGAAATGACTTTGTGTAACTGTCAAGTGAATTGACACTAAATTTTGGAGGTTAGGTTAGAGTTAGTCTGGTGAAAAAACCGACAAGAGCCGATTCGAAGAAATGAATCGAGTATAATTGACAACATTTCATTTTTTTATGCAGGATTTTCTCAGATGAAATCAAATAGAGGATAAAAAGTTAAGTATAAACACATTTTTAAATTCTCGAAAATATCGCAATTTCATATAAATAAATCAATTTCAAAAGTTCCTCATTCTAAAAGAGAGTACGTGACAAGTTAAGCGTCACAGCGTGACAAATCAAACAGAAGCACTGTTACTAAGACAAATTTACTAAAGAAAGTGAACTGCTGTTCTTTTAGTGCGCTGTGACTGTCACAATTTCGTAGTAGTGACGTCATTACTACGATATGGGCTTTCTTCACATTTTCGTGAATATTTAGAAAAATAATAGCTACAAAAATATAAAAAAATTTTTTTTTGGGGTTTCTTGTTACCAAATTAACATAATGAGTTAAAATTTCATACTACTTAAAAATTTGAAATGTTGTCAATTGATCTCGTTTTGAATAAGTTGTTGGTTCCATTTTTTGGATTGAACACGAAGTGCTAATCTGATTTCGTCCGTGTAAAAGATAGTGGCCCTTGCAGCCGTGTGAGAAATGTGAAAGAATGTATATGTCCGTGCAGTGTGTGGTGGTTGGTGCTTAACCCTTTATCAGCAAGCTCGGAGACTCTGGGAGGCCTCCCGTCGATTTTCAGGCTTGCGCTGGAAGGATCAAGGAACCACATATCCACGTGAGTTCATTACAACTCCTAGGTTAAGTTAGATTATAAGTCTCTAATTATGACCCGCGTATTCGCGTGGCAAGCTTGATTCCCTCGCATAAAGGCGAAATCGAACAGTCTACATTTATATGTCTGTTTAAGCAGCTGTGCGCAGTAAAGAATCAGGAGGCCAATTCTCGGGCCGTTAGAGATGATATCTTTTAAAAAAAATATTAGAAATTATAGTATTAGAAGAAATAAATTAAGTGTACATGTCTTACATATGTTATCACACATAAATAAACGCGCGCGCGTACACACACACCCACCCACCCACACACACCCACCCACACACCCCCCCCACACAAACACACACACACACACACACACAAACACAAACACATACACACACACACACGCGCACACACACACACACACACACATTAACTTAATTTAAGATTTGAAAAAGTGCTATGTAATTAACTCTTTTTGATTATTTCTTTAAATGTGTAACGGTTACATTGTATTCTAATATAGGAAGAGCGGGATCTTCTGCCACAAGTTTATGTAATACTTACTAGAAGATTCCAACCCTAATCTATTGTACCCATTATTATTTATTATTAGCATTTATTTCAAGTAAATTACACTCATATGTTTTTAGTAAGACTTACGTTTAGGTGTTAGTATAATCTAATCTATAATTCTATATATAAATGTAGTTATACGTAAGTTTCACTGGGACCGTGCAACCTACTACAATTTAATAAATAGGGGGAGTCGATCCTATCCCCTATCATTTGCAGGATATTGTTGGGACTGTCACGCACCCGGCGCACCAGGGATGCGGCCCTTTTGCGCATAGTGGCGTAAAAGCAGTCCACTCTTGCTTCGGCAAACATCCCTGATGCGCTACAGAAACGCGGCAGCCCCAACAACACCCGGAACGCGTTATTAAATTGAACCCGGAGGGCCCCGTAAGCCCGTTGCGTGTATCGCATCCACAAGCCACATGTATAGAGGGAGGTGCAGTAAGCTCTAAACAAGGTTATCTTCACCTCCCTCGAACAGCGCCCGAACCTGCGGGCGATCATGTTAGCTCTTACCGACAGAGCCCTCCGTTCTCGTTCTATGTCAGTATCGTCTTTGAGATCCCACGTAACTAAATGGCCCAGATATTTAAAAGCATCGACCCTGTCTAGGCGTATCCCGTCAAGATCGATGCGTGGCACCTCTACTGTTCGATTCCGTCCGACCTCAAAGACCATGTATTGGCTTTTCGCCACATTATATTTAAGCCCATGACTCCTACAATATGTCTCACATACACGCAATAATTTCCTAATACCACACACCGACGCACTCAGCAGAACCATGTCATCAGCATAGCTTATATTGTTGATGCATACATCGTCAATGTGACAGCCAACATGCATTCTGCTGAGCGCCTCGAGTAGGCCATTAATGTACAAGTTAAATAAAGTGGGAGAGCTTAACCCTCCCTGCCTTACCCCACACTCCAGTTTGTATGGGTCAGACAGAGCATCTGCCCATCTAACGCTGTTGACCTGGTTTCCATACCAGTACCTGAAAATACGTATTGTTTCAGGAGGGAGATTGATAGCTTTCAGTTTACTCCACATTATCTCATAGGAAACCAGGTCAAAAGCCTTAGATAGGTCGAGGAAGCAGGCATACACAGGCGACTTCCTGTCTACGTAGTATTTGACAGTGTGCTTAAGACACAGGATTGCACTTTCCGTAGACAGCCCCTGGCGGAAACCAAACTGATTTTGACTTAGTTGCACGTACTCCTGAAGCTGCGTGTTAAGCAAACTGTCAAACACTTTCGCAATAATGGTTGCGAGAGATATTGGCCTATAGTTATTTGCATCCGATAAATTACCCGTTTTATTTTTGACTATAGGCACAACTATAGTTCGCATTAATTCATCAGGCAGATACGAATGCCTTACACACAATGTGTAGAACATTGCCAGCACTCTGTAAACATGCGGCCCAGCATGTAGAAGGTGCTCAATGCTGAGGCCATCATGTCCAGGGGATTTACCTCTAGAGATAGAATGAATGGCCTTAGTCACGTCCTTGGCGGTAAAACCAGGTCCAACTACTTCGATGTTGGTCTCAGCATTGGTCACCTCCTCCCGCACCGGTGTTAAGGAAGACTTAACAAAGAACTGATTTTTAAAGAGGTTAGCAATGTCTTTATTGCTATTTTCTCCG
The DNA here is from genome assembly GCA_905163555.1 of Notocelia uddmanniana. Taxonomy (NCBI): domain Eukaryota; kingdom Metazoa; phylum Arthropoda; class Insecta; order Lepidoptera; family Tortricidae; genus Notocelia; species Notocelia uddmanniana. Next base: position 24,865,391 of record LR991067.1, read on the forward strand.
TTTACGCTTACTGGGAGGCCAGACTGAAATTTCATTTTATTCGAATCCTTCCAAAACGCGCGAAAGTCTTTTTTTGCATGGTGTGATGCAATTATGTCCATTTTGATCTGATGCTGATGATTCTGACACCATTTCAGGCGCGATTTAAATTTCTTTCGGCTTTCAGTCATCTCATTATAAAGAAATCCGGTCTTAGGCTTTCCATGTAAAATCCATGTCTGAAATTTCTGTCTAGCCGCCCCGTACGCTTCTCTTACATATTTATTCCAGCCGGTTATCTGGTTCTTATTTTTTGTTTTGGGCTTAGAAATTCCTACTCTAGTATTAGCTGCGATTGCAGCCGTTGTGAGAGCAGACACAATGTCACGATAAAGACCCTGCAAGACAGCTCTATGGGCAGTCATACCACAATGACTATCAGCACAAGATTGAAATTCCGAGGGGAAATCAATAAGCTTTAATTTATCTCGACATTCCATACTGTAACGAGAGATCTGCTCCCCTGTTCTATCTCCCCATACAACAGATCGATTAACCATACAAGTTTGATTATACATTCTAGGCGTGATGGTACTTAGATCGACTTCTAACAGAATCGGGAAATGATCAGACCACGTGACACTATATTTGACATATATGTTACGCACCGAGGCTAATGCAGCTTGCGTTACAACAAAGTGGTCCAGCCAACGTCTGCATTGATAAACATCGCTTATAAATGTATACGTATTAGATAAAACACCTAATGTCTGAACGTCGGCACAACACCAATCCTGTTCACGGCAATAGTTCATTAGTTCGTCGAAAAAGAGTTCATGTGGATGTGCATTAAAATCACCCATTATATAAACTGATTCTATTCCATATTCGTTAATAATACCACTTACCGCACCGAGGCAGTCCGTAAAATCCATCAAATTATCTTTATTGTTTGTCGGCATATAAATACTTATCACAATTAGCGGCCGATCATTCGTGAGTATTTTAATTGCGCACAGACGAGGATTATCACACTGTAACACTGACACATTGTAAAAAACTGCACTCCTCCACAATATGCCGACCCCTCCGTATGGTCGCCCGCGGACCATCCCCGCTGCCGTGTCGACTGCCGAAGTACCCGTAGCACAGAAATCTCTATCGATATTGTTTAAGTACGGTATTTCATCTGGCAATAACCACGTCTCTTGTAGGGCTATAATGTCCGCTGATTGACATAACTCCCTAATGCTGTCAACGGAACGCTTTACGCTTTTGCAGTTAAAACTGGCAAATGTATAAGTCGTAATAGACATTATTTAGAAATATTACCGTCGGCAGAGCTACCTCTGTTCGTATTTTTAAGTTTGAAATGTACAAACTTGCGAAATATGATGCCCTTCGGCCATAAGCTTTCGTTCATAAATAACGGAACTTTCGACTCACTAACAAAAAATTTGTATGCTTTGTGATCTATAGGTTTTTTGGTTTTAATTCTCTCAAGCGTCACAGTTTCATTAGTTTTTTGCTGAATATATTTACTCATCTCAGACTCTTCGGTAGTTTTGTGAATTTTTGTAATAAATATAGGAATTTTACGTTCCGCTGCTTTAAAATTGCACTCAGTTACATTCGCAATTCCCATCCGGCCTCTACGGAGCTTCGATTTCCTTTTTCGGCTAATAACGTCCTGCCATTTCTCTTTCGCATTATTATTATTTCGTACGTTATTCGGTGCATTTGCACCCGTTACGAGTGAATCGCCGGCCGGCTGGGTCGGCTGATCGGCGCGCTGACTCATAGCGGCCGGTTCGACGGTTGACTTATTTGTTACGGCGGTTGTTTGACTACCCTTTATTACAATGGATCGGTACTGATCACCTAAATTTCCGTTAGTGTTATTAGGTGATGATGATTTATTAACTATGGTGTGACCCGTATCGTTTAGTGTCGAGTTATGTAGATTCGATAGCCCTATAGTAACCAAATAAATATTTTTCATTTTTCTATTAGACATATCTCGATAAAAAGTGGCGGAAATCGATCGAAACCTCATTTGCGTATTCTCGAAATCTCACAGTCGAGATATGTCTACTCCCAGCGTTCGAGATACAACGACTGGTCAGTAGCGATCGAAATGGTTTTATCACAATTTTTTTGACATTTGATCTGCCAGTGGCGGTAAATAATGACAACTTAAGTAGTTGATCGACAGTTTACAGCAGCACAAAATGAACATATTTGCGAATAATATGTCGATTCATTTAAATGATTTAATGGCTAAAGACTTTTCAATATATTTGATACGTTCAGTGGTGGAATGGCGGTTGGCAGAAAATATTGACAGCTCTCAAATATTGCAAGTAGCCTTTGAGTCAAAACTGTCAAGTCAAAACAGTTTTTATGCGTTCCATTTCACGTAGTTCATAAGCGAGCAATACACGTAAATATGTTCGAGGTGTTAATTTAAATCACCTTACTCGTAATTATGTATTAGATTATTGAAAAATTAATAATACTTTGGTTTTTGTTATAAGGTATTTTTAATTAAGTGGAAAAACTTACAAAATGATTTATTATCATACACTCGATTGTAAACTAACACAATAAAAAAAAACGGAACGCGTATTACAATAGACAGACATTGAGATCGTCGTTCGACATAAGTCTCAATCGTCCCCTAGAATAAGGAATTTCGCTGTGTTCGACATTTTGGTGAGATTTTTCAATAGACATTGCGTCAATCGAGATCATTTTGAATAGACATCATCTCGAACGGCCCGAGAATTGGCCTCCTGTACCGACTCCGCTGACAGTTAAAACTGACAGCTGACAATTTACTGGTAATGCACCCCGCACCGCCAATATGGAAGTAGCCTGAATCATCGACTGCAGTTAAACAGAATAGTATTTTTAGTAGAGTGTGAGGGCTGGAATTGCTGGAAGGCAACTATTTCTGACGAGGTAGTTCAAGGCTTAAATGGGTGATATCAGCACCCTGGTTTTCTAGGCAACTAAAAAAAAATATAAATATGTAAGCAAAAGTAGTCTAGAGCAGAAATGTACTACCTTCAGCACGCCACTTAGATGAACAATGACCCACTTTCAGACTATGAGAAGTGAAAAGGTTTTTTAGTTCTACCAAGTACCTTAAACCACGAAGTCCAGCAGATATTTTGTGTTCAACAAAGTTATAGTAAATAGAGGCACAAAGTTGAGCTAGTCGAGTTGTACGGTTGTCGACACAACTGTGTACAACTTTCAACCTTATCTTAATTGAGTAAAGTAAAAATTTCAAATACACTTGTGTTGCCGAGTGTACAGTCCATGGAACAGTTTTCAACACAATTTTCAAGTTTTCTTGTTCGTTGCTAGTGGCTCTTTTCAACGTAGTATGTATACATGTAAGTACCAATGTAGTTTAGTTATATCCTTTTGTGTTTCGTTCTTCAATATTTTTTTTTGATATAAAATTATACTAAAATTGAGTAACTTTAACGATGCTTACGAGTACAAATTATGTGTCAAACAACTGTCATCACCATCATCATCATCATTGAGCCGAATGACTTCCATGGCTGGGCAGGCCCCCCGCACGGTGGACTGATGACCTGGTAAGGGTCGCGGGTGTCCGCTGGATGCGGGTGCCGCAGGACCGGGCATTGTGGAAGTCTTTGGGGGAGGCCTATGTCCAGCAGTGGACGTCTTTCGGCTGACATGATGATGATGATATTAAAAATACCAAAATACTAATCACTACTCAAAAACTAAAATAAGTTTCTAAAGTGGAACCTGTTAATGTCTGACCTTAGCAGCGTGAACCTGTGCTTAGTGAATTATGATTAAGACTTACTCGTATCAGTGGCAGCTGCCTGTCTAAAATAAAATAATAATAATATGACTAGAGAAACTTTGCCTCCTTGTGCGTGTTCTATCGTTTGTATAATGGGTTGTGCTCCGAAGAACTGTTCGATATGATGCCCATAGCCGCTTTCTATGATCGCACTGCTCGCCGTCGGCAGGGCATTCATCCTCACACCTTAGAACCTATATGGTCGCGTAAGGTACGGTTTCAGAGGAACTTCCTCCCTCGGACGCTCCGGTTGTGGAATGGGCTCCCTACCGAGGTTTTCCCGAGGAACTACAGTATGGGATTCTTCAAGAAAGGAGTGTATAAATTTTTAAAGGGTCGGCAACGCGCATGTGACACCCCTGGAGTTGCAGGCGTCCATAGGCTGCGGTGACTGCTTACCATCAGGCGGGCCGTTCGCTTGTTTGCCACCGACGTGGTATATAAAAAAAAAAACTAACATTGCATGAACACTATTTTCTTGTATTTCTCATTTTTTTCAGTTAAGTTAAATGAAAGATTTATGTAAATGCCAATCCTATTTCCTAATTATATCTTAAGCTTAAAACGCACAGAGCGCGGTACAGCGACGTTGCGGGGCGGAAGCGGTTTTGCGGTAAAGCGAACGCGGTCCGGGGCACGTCCAGGCCTTGAAATAGCGCTATTTTCGCATATCGTTATGATTCATAACGCTACTTTGTCAATAAAACGCTTTACTAATAATATATTTTGCGCGCATTTGTAGCGGTATCCATTATATCGTTATAAATAAAATGCAGGCATTACGACTTCTGTAAGGCTGTTTCTACAAAAAAAACGACTGCACGAATTAAGACAATATTTTGCATCTACATTGTTAAAAACCGGCCAAGTGCGAGAAGAACCGAGGGTTCCGTACAACTAAAAAACAAACGTGATTTATCAATTTATTGGTAAAATATACGTAATAATTAATATTAACACTAAACTTCAAGTTCATATTAGGTAAATGGGAAGTTAAAAAAAACTTTAAAATAAATATTAGGGGACAATTTTTACACAAATCCAACTAGTCCCATAGTAAGCTCAATAAGGCTTGTGTTATGGGTACTAGACGACGATATATTTAATTGATACATACTTAAATACATATAAAACATCCAAATCTCAGGAACAAATGTCTCTGCTCACCACAGAAACAAATGCCCTTACCGGGATTCGAACCCGGGACCTCTAGCTTCGGAGGCAGTGTCACTACCAACTAGGCTAAACAGGCCGACTAAACTTTGGAACAACTTTTTGAATAAACTTTGGTAGTTTTTCATTACTTTGTTTTCCAATATGGTTTTAAAAAGAAAAGTACAATATTTATACTAGTTCTTAACAACGATACTCTCCTCGATGGGCTAAGTTATTTTTTTTTGCGCCTGTCTTTAGCTGTATGGGAGCCCCCCTTAAAAACATTTAAAAATATGATTTGCCAAATTCTATGGCTTTGAATCAACAAGATGCTTATATTGTGTAAATTTAAGGAGTATAGCTCCAACCGTTTGGATGTAAAACGTGTGTGACAGACGACAGACAGACACGCGAGTGACAGCAAAATAGGGCTCCGTTTGGACCCTTCGGATACGGAACCCTAAAAACGTGGACTAAAATTATTCCGAAAATAATCATCAACACCAATCGGTGTGACCTCTAGAATTGCCGGCGTCTATAGGCTACGGTGACCGCTTCTTATCATATGGGCCGCACGCTTGTTTGTCAAGTCGTATTTAATAAATAATGTTTTACATAATGTAGTTACATATATCGCCTAAATGAACAAATAACACAATACTCATATCCTGCATAAGAGTACTACAATTTAAGCCTTATATCCTCAAACTTTCCAGTTTCCAGCGGTAGTCAAATGTTCCTAAGCAACGGCTCTCAAACTTTGAACAACTTAATCTACGAAAGTGGTCGCCAGTTGCCACCATTTTGACAATTGACTAACTTTGGAGTTTGCGACAGACCTGTGTGATTATGGATACGAAGTTGGCGAATTTATGAATAAGTGGGTATACCTATTATTACAAAATGTCCTTGTAACATCATGTCGGATTGTTACCTTGTAATAGCTCTTTTACTAAAAAAAAACTCGCGTGAGTTTGGGATATATTAAAATATAATGAAACAGGTCACTCGCGTCTTTGAGGTCGAATATCATTCGCTGATATACCTACATTTTCGTACATTATGATTTAGCAAGCTGGTCTTAGCAAGGCAGTCACGACACGTACCTATAATTTACATTTACATTTTTTAAATTTAGTTTTCAAAGAATCAGATATTTTGGTCGTGAGCACACTACATTAAAAAAACCGGCCAAGAGCGTGTCGGGCCACGCTCAGTGTAGGGTTCCGTAGTTTTCCGTCCGTCACATTTTTTTTTTAAATTACAAAAACTATTCAACCTATCAAGTTCAAAATAATTTTCCTACAAAGTTTTTATAAAGTTCTACTTTTGAGATTTTTTTCATATTTTTAAAACTTATGGTTCAAAAGTTAGAGGGGGGGGGACACATTTTTTTTTACTTCTGGAGTGATTATTTCCGAAAATATTAACATTATCAAAAAATGATTTTAGTAAACCCTTATTTATTTTTAAATACCTATCTAACAATATATCACACGTTAGGGTTAAAATGAAAAAAAAAAAACACTCCCCACTTTACGTATAGGGGAGGTACCCTAATAAAATATTTTTTTCCACTTTTTATTTTACCACTTTGTCGGCGTAATTGATATACATATTAGTACCAAATTTCAGCTTTCTAGTGCTAACGGTCACTGAGATTATCCGCGGACGGACGGACAGACGGACGGACAGACATGGCGAAACTATAAGGGTTCCTAGTTGACTACGGAACCCTAAAAACTGTGCCGATGTGTACTACTTCAGCTTTTCAATTTAAAATTGATATAAATGCACCATTAGGTCCTTACGCCAAAATACCTCATGCAAAATTAAGCAACCAGCAACTTCCAAAGCTAACGAACACCAAACTTCTAAAAGCTTCGAGGACGTTTGACTGAACTTATTCATATTTCTGTAATAAAGTAAATTGCAGCTAACTATGAGAGAGCTTTTGAACTTCCCAACTTTGAGTTTTTATGGTTTCTGTGGCGAAGTTCGATGTAATTACATATCATGTTGCGTTAATGGGGAAGTGGTAGGCTGGCGATGATCGGTAACGGTCATACGAGTTAAGACGTCCTTGTTCTAGTAAAAAAAGTGATTTTAAGAGCCTAAGGCTCTCAAACTTTAGTATGCAAAAAGTAAAAAAAAATGGGAACTGTAATCAATACCTTGATTTTTAAAGTCAATCTAGCAGTTTGCTGAACTTGCTATTGAAACAAAAAAAAAACAACGCTAATTAAAATGGTGCTGTCATTACATGACGTACATATTTTTTAATTATAATTTCCAACCGGTGTGAAAAATTGGTTAATTCCCCACATCAGGTGGCAAATTTTTTAATTTTTCACTGCGTTTGGAATTAACACGACGTGTTGGTATGTGCGTAACCTCAACTTTGGCTGGATACAATTTCACTTTAATTTTGAAAGTCGAATGAAAATGAAGTTTCCACGAGCTCGAATCATAAGGTAATCATACATTTAGATTTCACATATAATCCTCTCATATAAAATGAACTCATCATAACAATCCTCTCATATATATATATAAAATGAACCATAGAGACTCACTTAGAGATAAGTTCAAGAACATTAATGTAATGACATTGCATTGTCAATACATCTATGATAATATTGTGTATGTACATAAAAACATTGTAAATTTCAGGAAGAACTGTGACATACATAATATTAATACTCGAAATAAACACAAACTCGCGGTGCCCACCACTCGCCTACAGAAAATTAGAAAATCATTCATGGGTAATGGTGTGAAGTTTTATAATAAGCTTCCAAGAAATGTAACTGAATTATCTATTAATAAATTTAAAAATTATGTAAAGCGTCAACTCATATCGAAAGCATATTATAGCACACATGACTACATGAATGATAAAACACCGTGGGATTAATTGTGACTGAAATATTAATGAATTAATCATTATGGCGTTAGATATTAATATGATCTTTTTTTTTGATATTTTGATTTTATTCTAGAAACTGTCTAGATTTCTATTTTTTATATATTTTTCTATTATTATTATTATTTATTTTTTGACGATCCTATTGTGAATTTTACTACAAAATAATTTCTTACTTTGACATGTCTACAACAACAATATTTATTTTGAAGAATAATAATAGCATCAATAAATTGCTCTAAATAATTAATTAATATATATGTTAATACATGTTATAACTGACGATTCGAAAGTGCTTGTTGCTAGGCCTATTTGAATAAAGAATATTTTGACTTTGACTTTGACTTTGACTTCATATACAAATTGCTAAATGTCCAGATAAGCAACATAATTATCATGTGGAAGCCAAATAAAACCGGATTTATGCGGTATAGTCCGGTTTTAGGCGGTAATTTTGCGAATTTACGAGTAATGAGTCGTTATCTAGCAGTTAGCCAGCCTCTGCTATTTCATCACGGGACTTAAATATTATGAATTTCATATACAGTTGAAATAATTACAGCTTTTATATTTAAGTTGCTTTTACCGGAATGACCTAAATAGGGATATCTGGGTTAGAATCATCATCATTATAACTACATATACAGGGTGTGGCCTGTAAAAGAAGGAAAAAATTGAATGGTACGCTATTGAGCTTCCCAGCAATTATTTCCAAGTGGTTTCAATTAAAAAATATATATTTTGTTATATTTTTTTATGCAAATATAGCTTGTACTTTCTTACTCTAATTGAGTGATATTAATTACTCTTTAAATTAAAACATTAAAATTTAATTATAAAAATTAAAAATGCAACAACTATTAGTTGTGTCACAACTTGATGCTACCTCAATATCAGCATTGACTGCCACGCTATAATCTCTTGGTGCCGAGATCCATTACTTGGATAAACTTTAAATCAATATAATATGGCTGAGATACGCGTCATACTCGTGATCGGGTGCTGTTTGTGGAGTCCGGTCTGTTCATGTTTGCAAGGGCAAAGTAAATACCTTAATACTAGTGTTATTTTATTGTATGTAGATTGACGAGAGACATAATCCTGTTCTGGATTAGTTTTATTGTTATTGACGCTTAGAGACCTTATACATCTCTAACAATATTAAGTTTACTTATTTTAATTTTAGCGCTTAGAGATCATTTACATCTCTAAGGACTTTGAAATAATTGTTATTAATCGTATTTGGACACTCAGAGACCATATACATCTCTGAGATATTAAATTAATTTTATGTACCTTTTGTTTATTCGGACAGACCGTATTCAATACGTCCTTAATATTAGTAAATTTATTTTTATTTAATTGTTAATCAGTATATTTTTAATCATTATTATTAAGTAAGATTGTCAGTTCTTTTTTAATTGTATAAATTCACGCTTTGACTTGTATAAGTGCCCTTGTGGCCTATTTGCAGAATAAATATTTGATTTTGATATCTCCGAAATTATAAAACATATTTTTTGGACACAAGAGGTTACTGCAAATGCTCTAAGGAAGCGCCCTTTACATTTTGACGACCTGTACATGCCCCATTGCTGGGCATAGGCCTCCTTTCATATAATCGCCTGATGGTAAGCGATTAGCGCCGCCCATGGACACTCGCAACACCAGAGGGGTTGTAAGTGCGTTGCCGGCCTTTAAGATGGGAGTACGCTCTTTTCTTGAAGGTTTGAAGGTCGAATCGGTCCGGAAATACCGCAGGCGACAGTTCATTCCACAGTTTAGCTGTGCGAGGCAAGAAATTTCTGGAGAATCGCACAGTTGAGGACTGCAACCATCTAAGTGGTGAGGATGGAAATTTTGTCGATTTAGTTAGTTTTTAGGTGGTGTTTTTAGTTTGGAATCTTTGTAACGTTTTGGGTTAAACTGTAATGTTACATTACTGTAGATTCAATAAATAGATAAATAGATTAGGGGCGGACGGGCGTTATCTCGACGAGATTATCACGCCAGGCCCTTTCCAGCTTACCGTTTTGCGCGCTCGCTGGTAAACCCAGGGGCCTTTCAGCTCGAAGTACGAATTTTTCTATAGAAATGTTAGTTTAACTTGTTTGTATCAGATGTCACTGGGTGCTATCTCTATCGCACTTGCATATTGAAGTGACAGGGATGCAGCGGTCGTGAGGTTAGTTCTTACTAAATACACAACGGCGCTACGATCTATGTGGAGTATTTCACTGGTATCTCTATCTCAGTATATATATTGTACTTTGTGGGTAAACCCTTTTCCAAGACTACGTCAAAGCTGACACTTGACAGTTCAACACGTCATCACAAACCTGGTGCGTTAAAGTCAACTATGGATGGAAGGCGTTTTAAAATATGGCTCGATTAGGCCCGAACATATTAGAAAAACCGCTGCCACGCCCCAATATGCTCAAGGTCCTGGCCAGGCCGTTAGTGTACACTCACCAGCATTCGTATCTGTTGTAACGAAGCACGCAAAAATACCAACTGCCCTAGAATGACTGACTGGTAGAGAATGCCTCATGGCATTAAGTCCGCCTTTTGTACGTTAAGAGTTCGGCGGCGGAAATGACGGCTGTTGTCGTTACAGGTAAATACAAACACACAGCAACAATTACAAGCGCACGCACACAAAAAGCCGCGTGCAAAGATAGTATTGAACTACGAGTATCTGTAGTTCGGACCCATACAGACATGTAGAAGTTGATATCCGCTGTTGACAGTCGTCTCCCGACGAATCATACCAATACGTCCGTAACGTCAACATTCAGCACAAATAGGGTTAACACACAATTAACCTTATGAACGCCACGGTCGGCCATAGACGTCAACGTAAAATCGTCACCCCGACGCCAACGACGGCACAGGCCGACAATTTTTTTTAAATGAAAAACTACTGAGATGCTGCCCAATTTTATATTGGCATTATTTCCTTACGCATCATTTTTTTACCGTTGTGGCGTCAGGGGCACGGCGAATTACTTTGACGTCTGGCGGCGAAAACCGGAAGACGCAGTGTGGGAAGGCTTTCAACAAGGTGGATCAACGATCTGATCGGGATTACGGGAAACCATCAGATGAAGGTGGCACAAGACCGGTCATTGTGGAGTTACTAGAGGATACCTTTGTTCAGCGGCGGCCGTCTTTTGGCGTGATGATGATAAGAAAAACAGTGGGAGCAAGTTTGAGTGTGGTGGTCGATGCGAATATTCTCTATTTAAGGCGAAGGGGTGGGCAAGCTCTTTCCATACAAACTTTGTGCAAGTTTTTCTTCGTTTGTGTTTACACTCCAGTTACTAGTTTTGGTCCATATGCTTATTTTTTTGTTAGCTTTGTCTTGATGTTTTTCTTTTTTAATTTTAATATTTTTTTTTAGATTTCGTTATTTTTATTTTTTTGAAATAATGCAAAATACCAACATCAAGTTCTGCGTATATCCAATATGTACCAACAAAAAATAAAATTAAATGCTGTAGTGCCAAAACTACCGCAAAAAACTTGCACAATCTTTGTATGGAGAATGGTTTGCCCTACCCTGCGCCTTAAACAAGGTTCCTTGAAATGGCTCTGATTAAAATATGAGATCTGCCTACCACTTTGTGGGAATATACCAGCGTGAGTTTATGTACCTAGGTGTTTCGCAGTGTTGATTATTTGCCTATGACTATTCAATTAAAAGTCACTCATGTCAGTAATTTAATAACACAATTTGCCTGCAGCCCCGAATCGAACCAATTGCCGGACGTACGGCTAGTTCACACACAAATTGATTCGCTTTGGAGCACCGAATAATTAGTATTTTCGGCCTATTTTCAACTAACAATTTCCATCTCTTTGATTGGAATTTCCTATATCATCGCCTATAGGGCTGTGTTGAGAGCGAGGGACCTATATATATGCAGAGATATATATCTCTAACTGTCAAGTGAATAAATCTTGGGTCAATAAAAGTGTCGCGCTTGTCTTGTGATTCTATTGGACTCGCAAGCGTCCTTAGGCTACGTTGTTTGCTTACCATTAGGTAGGCCGTTATCTTGTTTGCCAACAGTAAACCTAAAGTTTCACATAATATTTTCAAATAACGTGACTAATATTGAAAAAATTGCAGAATCAAAAGAATAAAGAGTTAGTTGGGCAGGGTAGTAAAATTGTACATCGACGCTATTGAAAATGTTCATGAACTTATCAACTTTGCCGACTTTTACACACTTCTGAACTAGACAACAATAAAATAAAAATAAAAACCCTCTCAATCGGCTGGCTATCCCGCCACTAACATCCTTCCTATTCATATGTTGATCCGGCTTTATGTTAGAATATGGTTTTCCAAAAGTTATTTTACATATTCACCGTTAACAGAGCCCATATCGCCATGTTATCGCTATTATTAAAGCATGTAGAATTTCCCTGGAACTTCTAATTTGATAGTCTCCGAAGTATCTGTATTACGTGGAAACTTGGCCTATTATAGCAGCTAATAGGCGATATGACATGAGTTACGCCGGCCGGGCAAATCGCTCGCCGATTCGCCAGCAATGGACGTTATTAGCCGTCTTTAGCCGTAAATTTGACGGCATTTGCCGTTGTACCCCGTTAGTTTCGATTAGTCTTGGTCACTTGTGATGTTTATAGTTGAATTCGTTTTAATACATTCCATTAAATCTTACCTTTTTTGGATACGTATTCAAAATGGCAATCACGGATCGTCATGTCATGTAAACGTTTCAGGATGCCTATCTGTCTGTCTTTCTATCCGGATGTCAAAGTCATTTTACTCAATACCCATTAATAAGCTATGATTTTGGTAATTAATATTTAATTTTCTTATTTAAAAACAACAATAATTAACTAAAATAATATTTAAACTAACTTAAATCTAAAACAGGCCCTTGAGGCATTGTACCGAGGATGCTGGCGGCATTACCTCACTGTATCGCAATGCTGATATGTTGTGTGAGGAAGTCGCCAGCTCTTCGGTAACCAAATACCTCAACCAGACGCTTCGCAAATTCTGCATATAACTTGTGCGCATTGGGACCTCATGTACCAAGAGCTTCGACGCGAAAGGTACAAAATTTAAGGCCCCTAATACTTATTTATTTATTTAAACACAGTTTACTATGCAACTAAATATAGAGAGAACCGATGATGCCCGTTGGGGCGGACCATGGTACCGGAAGGCGTAGCGTGAGTAGGTCCCCCCACAAGGTGGACCGATGACCTGGTAAAGGGTCGCGGGTATCCGCTGGATGCGGGTGGCGCAGGACCGGTCATTGTGGAACTCTGGGAGGCCTATGTCCAGCAGTGGACGACCTTCGGCTGAAATGATGATGATAGCACATCTATGTTGGAAAAGCACCTTAAAAGTGCTGCATCATTCTCGTCCTTCCGTAACCTAGACTAGAATTATCATTGCTATAGTGCTGCCCGCAATTCGTGCAAATTATTACTTCGTTATTAAATTCCGGGCGCCACGGGAATTTACGATTCGTAGTTATGCTATTAGTAGTTAATTGTTTTTAGTAGTTGCGGTTTGGAAATGAGTTAAATTAAAACGGAAATTAATTCAAATGTAATATTTACAAGAAAAATTTTTTTAAGACAGGTTGAGTACAGCGGAATGTCATTTCACTTTATTTGGCGGCCCAGTTAGGGAAGTACCTCCCCTTTACAAAAACCTCAGATATAATAACACCACTAGTTACTCTGTAGGTATGTGTTGTTTTGTTTCTGGTGGTGAGTAACAGCGGCCTGCGGTGCTGGCTAGTTGTGACCTATGACAATCAAGGCCGCGTGTCTGAATGATGGTTAGGATTATCATAGTGTACAACTGGTCGCCAACGCGCGTGACACCGCAGATCGCGCCAGTGTGTGACACGCTTAACAGTCACATACAGTCAACTCAAATCACAAATACATTTGAAATGTGGCCCTATAGGAGTCACTACAAGTGTTAAAATGTATGCCGTTTAATGTACGGTCAAAGAATTTGATTTCTGGGCTTCGTACTTTGTCACAGGGAAAATCAATTTGAAAGCAGCAGATCTCATTTTTTTATATTGGGGAACAATCTTACACAAATCGACCTAGTCCTAAACTAAGCAAAGCTTGTACTATGGGTACTAGACGACGATATACATACTTATTTAGATAAATACATACCTAAATACATACAAAACATCCAAGACCCAAGAACAAATATCCGTGCTAAATGCACAAATAATGCCCTGGCCGGGATTCGAACCCGGGAGCTCTAGCTTTGGAGGCAGTGTCACTACCCACTAGGCTAAACAGGCCGTCAATATTATTCTCACTGTGACAAGATACAAAATGGTTTATAAATCAAATTTGTTGACTGTACGTTGTCAGGTAACATCCGAGTATTCTATTATTGTAAAGAAACCGTCACGTATACATTTAACGGTCGCAGGTGCGATATATCGAAGTTATATCGCTTTTACGGTGCTCGCCAGATTAGAAAAGACAACGTAGGGAAGGGTTATGAATTTATCCTTTGTATGTGAGTAAACCCCGTATGTGCGGACCCGGGTATGTCCTTAAACTACGACCAAGACCACCGGGGAATGGGCAGCAGCATTCCTAGCCCTTTCTGTACGGGTGACAACCAGAGTTGCCAATTAGGGCACATTAAATCGACACAAGTTGCGAATTACCTGTTCGCACGTGTATCGTACAACGTTTTACAGTACATATGGCTCTTTAAAGTTACGACATATGCACGTAATCTGCTGATTACCGCACTCGTACGGTAATATAGCACCATATGTACTGTAAAAGTATTTACGTTTGATGTTTTGAATTGAGATGAAATACATTTATTTGCCAGAATATAGGTACAAAAATGGTAATTGTTTTTATAGTAGGAGCCATGTACATTCAGCCATGTGCATTCAGCAGGTGTCATGCAAAGTCAATAATATTAACTTTAGTGAATTTAAAAATAAATAATATAACATCAATTTAACATAAACAATCAATCATGAACAAAGAATAAAAATGTTTATGCAGTACACAAAGTATTCGGAGTGTTTGAAAATGTGCGTTGGTTATTACGATTTTAAAATCAGATTATGATTACAATCTCAAAATTTTAAAATACGGTATGCAATGTCATATAATGTCACAAACTGGTCTGTTGCTTATATTGTAAGAATGATAATAGTATTCCGAAATTCATTGTTGTTTTGCTTGACAACATGATTTTTTAAACAAATTTCGCAAGTTGGTCCGGTCCAGTTTATGAGCACGGCAGAAAGCTACCCCTTAAAACTTAGAAATATTAACCATGGTATAGTAAAACACTCGTGCTTTATGCACATTCTTAAAATATTTTCACTTTATTTGTTATATTCTCTATTAAGAGAATGCCCCCCCCCCCCCTCAACCAAAATCCAAAGTAGCGAATAAGTTAAGTACTCCAAATCCCGTACCAAAATCTCGGTGCCTACACGGTGGAATGCAATTCTGCTGCCCATTCCCCGGTGGTTTTGGTCGTAGTTTTAGGACATATTAATACACTTACAGTCTTGGTCAAAAATTTCGGGTCATCCTGAATTTAATAACCGCAATAAGGTTTTTTATAGTTACATAATATACTATTACCAACCACCATCCAACCTAATTATACGCAACTATATAAGAAATTTCCGGGATCATATCATAAAAATATCAAGTTGACGTTGTTTTTTTATGGGTTTTACGAGCCTGATATTTTAACCTGGTAACGTTATTTTTTAACTTTTCTTTTTGTAGTTTAAATGTATAATTAAATAAATGTTATGACAGGATTATAAAAACTGTACAACCTTGTACTATTTTAGGAATTTATGACGGTATTTCCTAAAACTACCCACCCGGGACCCGGGTATGTCCTAAAACTACGACCAAGACCACCGGGGGATGGGCAGCAGGATCCCTGGAGTGCGGTGGAGACAGTGCGATCGCCAACCCGCATGCCAAGCGTGGCGATTATGGCATATACCCCCCGTGAATTTGGGGGAGCCCTATGTTCAGCAGTGGACGTCTTTTGGCTGATATGGTGGTGGTGGACGGTATTTCACCGACCCGTATTCTATATCCTATGTAGTGTGTTCCGTAGAAATTTGAACCTCTGTAAAATTTGTTTCGAATGGCTCCTAAAAAAGGAACCATTTTTGTAGATAATATACACGTGATACGTATTGTAATACGCACGAGGTATCGCGTGATAGTAATCACCGTGTAGCTGGCCCCTATGTGCCCTACGAAAGATCAGCGCTGGCTGTAAAACCTGCATATGCTTAGTAGGTACCCTTTCGTAACTACGCCTTTGTATTTCTATGCTTTTGTTTAATTTAAATTGAAAAAATCGTTGATGTTAAAAGCTTATTGCAGGGTCGAGGACTATAGGGGCGCTAGTCGGGTAACCTCCACGAGTGTCTGGGCTCTTCCAGTTCCCCTGGACCCACGCGGGTCTGGGGGAAGGGGAAGGGTTCTGGCCGGTGCGCCCTGGAGGCAACGTTAAGGGATTCATCTTCGGAGGGATCGCTTACCGGTGCTACTAATAACCCGGAGACGGGGTCGCTCTGGGTGTTCCTCTGTTTAGCGGAGGACACTCCAGATGCGACCAATGGGGCATGGGGGATTCCGAATTGAGGCGTCGCATGACACCCCAGGTGCGGCGAGAGGGACAGGATATGCCGTATGCCTGTTTAAAGAATTACGGACCCGTAACCCTAACTTCGGCAGAGGGCCGCTATAGTCGGGAGCGGGGGCTGTCACCGTCAGGCCGGGGCCGGGTGGTGGCTGCGAGGGAGAAAACCTCTATAAAAAGTTACAAGGGGACCTGAGGGAGTGAATCCGGGGTTTTTCACTCTCTCCTGGCGTGGAGGTCCTTTGGCCGGCAAGTGTGTGGTGTCGCCCTGCACGCAGCTTTCGGCTGTCGCAGCAGGCGGTGTTCGCGGTTGTGTGCCTTGGCGATCCCGTGTCACCACCACTAATGCTGTGTGATGGGCATACCCTGGTGGTTTTAGACGGTAGTCCGGGCGGTTCCCGGGAGTCCGTCATACCTGTCCTAGTTCCCCGGCTAGGCGGGATGCGTAAATGCATTTCCCCAGGTAAAAAAAAAAGGGTCGAGGACTATCTAACTGACAAAAATGCATGGCCCAAACCATACCAAATAAATATCATTCATATTCTTATATGTATATTTTCATTGTATCACGTCTAGGAAATTAGTTAACACATGTTGTCTTCTTGAACTATACATTGTAAATATTCGTCCTCTTTTGTATCCATGATCAGATTTATTTATTTTGAGTAGGTTAAGTATTATCATTGTAATATCAATAAGCATATTTTTGGGAAAAAATGACTGACTGTCGAGATTCTTTCGGCGTTTCTTCTCGGCTGTGGTCTTCTTTTGCAGAAACGCTAGTAGATTTTGACTTGTAAAACTGGCATTGCGGCGTACTTGCAGAATAAAGTTCATTTACAGTACATTATGGTGCTACATTACCGCACGAGTGCGGTAATCAGCAGATTACGTACATATGTCGAAACTTTAAAGAGCCATATATACTGTAAAACGATGTACGATACACGTGCGAACAGTTAATTCGCAACTCGTGTCGATTTAAAACACTCCCTTTGGTCGCGTTTCAATTTATCACCACTCGTTGCGAATTTCCTATTATCTGCACTTGTATTGTAATGTACTATTATTTAATTTATTTATTTAATATTGTGCTAGTTACGAATAAATGTTTGAATCTTCAAGCTTGAATCTAGATGAGTTTTGAATAATTTAATGATAATTCTAGTTTTACACAGTAAATTGTAACATTTTAGATTAAATTTAGTCTAGAATACAAGCAAGCATCTGCCTAAAGGCTGCCTCGTGTTCAAACAGTACTTACAGTAGAATTCCCATTATGTTTTATTCGTTAAATACATAACGTTTAGAAATAGGCTGCAAGATGTATGGAAGAGTTAAGAGCAGCTTTGTATATATATATTTTTTTTTATGATATACTGACTAGCGATTGGCCTTAGTCTCACCTGATGGAGAGCGATGACAAGGCCTAAGATATTACGATATGGCGATACGATGATATGGCGAGAAAAAAACTCCTTATACATATAATAATATGAATAAGGATCTAGTTCCCCTTTGGGTTAGAAGGTCATATGGTAGTCGCTTCCGAAAAACTAGTGCCTACGCCAATTCTTGGGGTAGGTAGCGAACCCCGTGTATCCTTCAGGAAACAACTGTACTGGGATAACCACCACCACCACCACCATATCAGCCTAGAAACGTCCACTGCTGGACATAGGCCTCCCCCAATTTCATGGGGGGTAAATGCCATAATCGCCACGCTTGGCATGCGGGTTGGCGATTGCAGTATCTCCACCGCACTCCAGGGTCCAGGTACTGGGATAAGGCTAGGATGACAATGATATAATATTATGGATTTTTTGTTTGTAGAGTATTCTTAAAACACGTTTATTGTTTACTTGCTCATATAATATGTATATGTATAAGTACTAGACTTTGAAAGTCACTATGAATTATATTACGCAAACGGTTAGAACTCACGTATAAATTGTCACTCCGGGCGACATGTTTCGAACTCTTCGGGAGTTCTTCCTCAGGACGAGTGCACCTGAGGCGCGCTCGTCGCAGGTGCACTCGTCCTGAGGAAGAACTCCCTAAGAGTTCGAAACATGTCGCCCGGAGTGACAATTTATACGTGAGTTCTAACCGTTTGCGTAATATAATTTTGAAATGACTCACTGAAGTTTAAATTCAAGTTACTATGAATCATACATTTCACGCGCAATCTAAACTTAAACACACAAGTAGTCACAAAAAGTTGTATCGCATTAAAAAGTATTAACGAGAGTGTTGCCGACCCCTATACGAGTGAATTTTAGTAACCCAAAGATATTAACCATGAATTTCTAACGATATTACGATTAAAGAATATTCAGGCGTCTTCTGGATGAGCTCGCTTCATCGTCGGCCTCATCTTTGCCTCTCGGCTAGATGCTGGCCAAGAGCAATCCTATGTTTAATAAAAAAAAGATCAACATACTATTTTATGTCAAATACTGCCATATGAACTTGATTAATTTCTGGCACAGAAAAAAATCAAGTTACGATACTAGAGGTACTTTCTTGTAAAGAAATTCTTAGTCAATAGGGTGAAAGAGAAAACTTCACAGGTGCCACAAATGACAGGTGGATCTAGCTACGTCAAATCCTTAGGGTGTTATACACGTACTTGAGATTTTTTAACTTGAAAATTACTTAAAATAATGAATATCTCGAAAATTAAGCTCTGTTTACTCCATCCAGGCTTTAGAAGCGATGGTCAAATTCTGTCGGGTTACTGAAATTCACCGTGTATTGGTATGAGAACTCGTTGTGTCTCTAACCCTTACGGAAGGCATCCTCGGGACTCGGGAACACTGACCTTATTTATTTATTTAATCGTATGGCATTTATTTACGAACCGTGAGATCTTCGAGAAGACAAGTACGGTTGCCAGTTTTTGTTCCACTTTTAGCACCACCCAGGGGTCACGTGTAGGGTACCGGTGGGTACTCCCTACGGACGTGGTGCAACTTCGACCCCCCTTTGTCAAGTGAGTGGGCAACTTGACTGTTAGAAGTTTTCAAGCCGCCCGAAGGCCTCTAACTTGGCTTAACAACTGTTGTCTTAGACAGCAGCCGGGATCAACGGCTTAGCGTGCCTTCCAAAGCGCGGGAGCGCTCAGTTAGTAACCACTCAAAGCGGTCACCCATCCAAGAACTGACCTGCGCCCACATTGCTTAACCTCGCATACCGAACGCGGTACGCGGGCGCCGCTGGGCCACGAACGCTCTGATGACCTCACTCCCAGCCACAAAGCAGAAACACAACACCACTTTACTTACGCACATCTCCGCTAACTTCCCTCCCGCGCCCACTGTTTTATTTAAGAATGGCTGAAACAAGAGTTAATTAACACACAAACGTATTTGTTTGATGTCGCCGACGCCATGTTTTACGAGTAATTAAATATTACAAACGACTTCGCAATTACATGAAGGAAATATAGAAGGTTACGGTGGCTCTCTACATAGCTACGTTATTGTGTAGCCCCATACACTTTGTTATTAATGTCAAAGAAGAGTTATATATATCGCAATTAAGACAAGTTAAATAAAATACCGGTCTTTGAAAAATAATTTTATTTTCATCATTACCTTTTAAGCACTTTTCATCGTGTAGGAACCCAAGGTCAGCTTTGGCACCCTATTCAAATATTTGACCTAGTCACTAGTTTTACGAAAGCAACTCCCATCTTACTTACCAATCTTCAAGAAAGGAGTATACGCATGTGACACCCCTGGGGTTGCAGGCGTCCATAGGCTGCGGTGACCGCTTACCATCAGGCGGGCCGTACGCTTGTTTGCCACCGACGTGGTATTAAAAAAAAGCTAGAGGAAAAACTAGACCTTGTTGAGATCACTTCGTTTTTCTCACGATGTTTTCTTTCACCGAAAAGGTACAGTTAAATATCAAATGAGTAAGTTACATATATTTTTTTAAGTATATATGTTTGCAGGTAAGTTACATGAGTACATTTTTTTTAACCCAACAGTATAATCGGGTTTCGAACCCCTATCACTTGGCATGAAAATTGTTACTCTATAATATGTACATTTAGTGGTAGTATTTACGATGGATGGATAGATATAAAACGCCCTCAGAACAAGCGAGAGAGAAGTAAGGACCCGAGGTTATTAAAGTACTGTAGAGGTTGATACATTATAAAACTGGCCATGTGGAACTAGTACCATAATGTATAGAATTCTACATATTTTGAATATGTTCTGGAATGCCTGTCAAGCAGCATTCCTTGGAAAACAGTTGGTTTTTCTGATGGATTTCCTCATCTGGACTCGATTGGAGTCACACGTGTTATATAACTGTATTATTGTAATTGTATTTTGAAATACAATAGTGAGTTATAAAAACGTAAAGTATTTCATTACAGCTACAACCCGTAAAATCCCCTAACAGTACCTCAGCAGTACAAGCGAGGCTTTAAAGTACCCACGAACTATAATGTTTCTTGAAGCGTGTTAGCAGCTAGAGACCACTGCAGAGGGCCTACTACGAACTTCGAAAATCGAAGATCGTGTCGTGCCGTCCCTTTCACTCTTGTATTATACACTATATGACGGAAAGGGACGGCACGATACGAAGTTCGATTTTCGAAGTTCAGAGTAGGCCCTCAGTTCCCTGACTCTCAACGCAGGACATACTCGGGAGCTCTGGCAACTTTACTCACCAAGGACACAACACCCACACACTGACAGAGAGACACACATACTGACAGAGAGAGACACACATACTGACAGAGCAAGTACGGGTATTATTATAGCTGCGTTCTTCTGTGCCCGGGCCAGGGGCCTTTCAGCTCGAAGTACGAATTTTTCTATGGAAATGTTAGTTTAACTTGTTTGTACCAGATGTCACTGGGTGCCATCTCTATCGCACTTGCATATTGAAGTGACAGGGATGCAGTGGTCGTGCGGTTAGTTCTTACTAAATACACAACGGCGCTACGATCTATGTGGAGTATTTCACTGGTATCTCTATCTCAGTATATATATTGTACTTTGTGGCCCGGGCTACACGAGGCTAGTTTGTCAAGCAAGGATAGCAAGCTAGTACTTCTGGCTTCGTGTAGACAAAACTGTCTTCATTTCTAAGCTAATAAGCTAGTTTACAAGCCAGGACAGTTTTTAATCAGATGGAGTTCTGTTTTCAGGCTAGTAGCGTCCCCCCGACACTGATTTTATTATCCTGGCTTGTTTACTAGCTTCATGTGACCGGCGAAGCTAGTTTGCAGTTGGCTAGTAAACAGTTGGACGTGTGGTCACCCCATCACTCCAGTAAATACTAGCTTAAAAAATAGAAGCCTCATATAAACCGAACTAGCATGCTCCAAGCTAGGTCAACAAGCCAGGACAGTTTAGGAAAAAAACTAGCTTGCTATCCTAGCTTGAAAAACTAGCCTCGTGTATCCCGGGCATAAGGCACAGTTTTTCCCCAGTTGGGCTGCTCCGAATATGAGCAAGATGACAAATTGTCTGTGCCCTGCCTTACATTTATTTTGATCTTTGAATTAAATTAAGAAACGAGGCTCTTATGTAATGTTATTGTCTAAAGTGAAACCCATAAATGCTGGTATTTTTCCAATCTCCGTATGAATATCGTTCCATAGGCCGTGTTTTACCTCAATCATCACATTCAAGGACGAGAGGCCGCTTAAGTTATTATCCGGAAACGAGTTTTGTTTTGACTTTTGTCTTTCATTTCCATCCTTTTTATTTATATGACTACTTATTACTTCGATCTTGTGTGAGCTCCCAAGGATGCACTGTGTTTTAAGAATAAGGGAACTGCATAATTGCATATCTCTCTAGCTGTCAACAGAACGATTCCTGAAGTCAATAATCATAACAAAGAAGTATCCGTTTAAAAAACCGACTTAGGTACCGAAAACGACAAATATTTTTACACCACACCTTGCCAAAAAGCGCGTTTTTCCGCACGCTGCGCGTCTGGAAAAACTCACTTTTTGGCCAAGTGGTGACGTAAAATTGTGTACAAAACACGGGTCGTAAAAAAGAAAGCCCTCTCTCGCATATTTATGACCCTCGCCTGCGGCTCGGGCCTCAAACATCTTCGATATCGACCTTTCTTAGTTTTACAACCCTTGTATCGTAAATAGCTATTTACACCACACCTTGCCAAAAAGCGCGTTTTCCCGCACGCTGCGATTCGACACGAGTTGCGAATACCTATTCGCACGTGTATCGTACAACGTTTTACAGTACATATGGCTCTTTAAAGTTTCGACATATGCACGTAATCTGCTGATTACCGCACTCGTGCGGTAATGTAGCACCATATGTACTGTAAATAAATGATTAACTATTCGCTTATAAGTCTCATTTTCTGATAGTATTGTGTGAAAGTCATGTAAGTTTCTATCAATATTTACTACGAAATGGCTGATCAGCATCAATATTTTATAATAATTCTAATGTTTGTACTGATTTAATGTTTATACTGCCGTGCGCTTATAATTAAAAATAC